>JAVDPK010001200.1:0-29520 GCA_034780415.1 Cichlasoma orientale
AAACCTCCAGCAGAACCAGGCTCAGGGAGGGGCAGTCATCTGCCGTGACCGGTTGTGGTTTTTCCTGCACAACCATCTCTAGGGTTTACAGAGTATTATAATGAAGAGAACATACCCAGTGAACATTAGATCTCTGGGTAAAAATACCTTGTTGATGCCAGAGCAGAACAAGCAGATAGCTGCGGACTGATAGGAAGGCAACAGTAACAGTAAGCACTCTTTGCAATCAAGGTACCTCTGAATGCACAACACTGTGACATGTAGTGGGACAACAGAAGATTGAAAAAACGTTGCCTCGCTTCATAAGTCTAAATTTCTGGATTTAGGTGGTAGGATCAAAATTTGGTATGAACAACATGAAGGCATGGCTCCATCATGCCTTGGTGATGGTGGTGCAATGGTGTGGGGGATATTTTCTTGGCACAGTTTGGTCCCATTGGTACCAACTGAGTTTATCTGAGTATTGTTACTGACCATGCCCATCCCTTTATGACCGCAGTGTACAGGATATTCAACCTCAATTCAACAGAGCACCTTTGGGATGTGGTGGAAGGGGAAATTCTCATCATTACTGTGCAGCCAGCAAATCTGCAGCAACTGTGTGATGCCATTACAGTATGTCAGAGTTAGCAAATTCTCTGAGGAATGTTTCCAACCCCTTGTTGAATCTATGCCACAAAGAATTAAGGCAATTCTGAAGGAAAAAGGGCATCTGGACCACCGCTGGACTCCAAATCACGAATCCATTAAAATAAATAAATAAAAATCACATGTCCTTGTCAGCATACTTTATCTACTTAATGTTCACACCTCTGGCACATCCTGGATAAGAATATTAGTTTCCTCTCTTCTAGTCTCACAGGCCACTAACTCAGTACGTCATTAACTATCAGCAGATTTTAAGAAAGTGTGATTTCATCTGTGTTGGATTCCAATAAACTCCTAATGGTGTCAGTGAGATCTTATAGAGCTGTAATAAAATTCTCCCAATGCAGTGAGCACAGCCCACCCATGTTTTAGATCATAAAATTATCCACATCTCAAAGTAACATTGCTGTAAATCTGACTCTCCCATGTGTTAATCATAACTCAAGTTAGCAATATCAGTAGCACCAGTGAAATATAACTGGCACCTTAAGAATTTTTGAAACAGTAATATAATTACGTCACATCATTACATACAAGATGTTGCATATAAAATGTGAAAGTAAATAACATATATATCATTGTTGATGTACTTTTACATAATTTATATGAAAAAAACAATAGATACTATTTGTATTCCAGGTACATTTATTTCATAATCTGTTTTAACTGTTTTTCTGTCTCAGTCACCCCTACTCAGTGAGGACAGCCAGAAAAATAGAAACACCTCATTTTATAATGAAATACTGTTAAACAGCATCACATACTCTATCCTTCAAAATATTGTGAACTGTGAGATGACTTGAATTAAAACTTTTCTGAAATCTTCATTGAGGGGGGTCTATTGCTGAAATGTTACATCAGATTTACTGAGGAGGGCTTTAAAAAAGTGCGTAGAGACAGGATATAATGGGTGACTATGCTGGGTGGGATTGAGATCAACATACTCAGACTGGAAGCCAAGGTGTCAACACTTCCACTTTGTGGAACCATCATGTTGCCCCACCATCTTGGACGCAGCGGTCGAGAAAAGTTCCCCTTCGCCAAAGAAGCAAAAATGCAAAGAAGGTGACAACAGGACTGGCATCTGGATAAAATGTCATCCTCTTCCTCCTCACATCAAACATCATCTCCTGAACTAAAGCCAGGGCTCTAACACATAAAAACGTGCATAAACATGCTTATTTATTCCCGATATAGTTGCAATTAGTTATAAGCTAACATTATTGCAGCTAATGTTGGGCTCGAAAGTTGTAAAAATGTAAAATAATGCAAAATATTTAACTGACCGCAGTTGATATGGGGTACGGTCCAAATTTAATGTTTTTGATCTCTCTTGGTTGACTAAAACATGTTTGTTCTACAGTGGCCACCCTAGCTAGGATTATGTGCTTGAACTGGGAGGGGTTAGAAAACATAACTCAGTTTTCTGCACTCTGCAGTCTACTGACATCTAATGGTGAGATTTTACACACTGTACCTTTAACTTCATGCAATCTAATGGTAATTCTTAGTCCATATCTCAAGGCTACAGTGGTGAACATATTGTACGGTATTCAATTCCAGATTACAGTTGCGTCTCTGTGCCTTTGCTGAATTATTTCTATTTATTAGACAGAATCACAGTTCAGAGGTTTTTACCCATTCGTTACCTGTAATGCTATGAGCTCGGTAGCATTGGGCTCCAGGGCCCCTGGTGGTGTTGTTGAGTAGTGTGGAAAATAGGGGTTGTCTGGGCCAGTACACAGGAGGTAGAGGATGAAAATAATGTTAAAGGGAAACACAGCAGCAGACAAGTCCCAGCGGTCCAAAAATGAAGAGAGACCACTAAACAGAAAGACACTGGAAAAAAGAAAAGGGAAGGGAAGAGTGGATAGAATTTTTTTTTAAATTAAATACTGTAACACACTTAAGTTTGTCCATACTTTTGACTGGTACTGTAGTTCAAAATACACTGATTGCATTCAAGTTGTACACGTGTTTGATTTATTTTAAGCATAAAGAATGCAGATATTTAAAAATGTTTTGTACTGTACAAATAGTAACAAATGCTTTTCATTATTTTATTAAGCTCTAATATTTGCCTTTTTTTCTATACTTAAAAGTGAAATGATACTCTTTCTCTTAATATCCTGTTGACTGACTATTAGTCAATCAGATGTAAGCAGAGACAACATTTCTGCTCCTGTCCTATGATGCTGGGGAAGGTTTAATCCAGTGCGACTTGTTCAAAATATAGATTACTGCATTAACTTCACCTTTATTCATTTTTGACAAGAAAAAGATTATGATGAAGTATTTTTTTTCTGAATGACCCAAACTCCTGTTAAAGTCTGGAAAATGGAAATGGCTGAGGTGGTGGGTATGTGAGTGTCACCTAAAATTACCCCGTGAAAAGAATCACCACTAGCTGATTTATCACTGAACAGCAAAGCATCTTTTAATATATAATCCCTGCAGATCAGCTGAGCTCAGTGCCAGCCCACATCACCTGCTGGCTTAGCTGATACACTTTTTATGCATTCAACTGGCAAATCACATATACAGCATGCTATTTTGGCTGCTTTAGCCTGCCCACAGTTGTTTTGCACATGCAAGCTGTTTTGCAACCCACCTCCACCTTAGCTCATCCGTTCATGCTATGTCTGGATTAATCAGTGACACATTTGTTCACAGTGATTTTCACATATACATGAGGAAAGACAGGAAAGTCCCAGAACAGAGTCATGCTATCAAATGTAAAAGACTGCAGATGGAAGGAAAAATCTACTTTTGACTACAGTGGATCTGACTGAACTGACAAAAAGAATGACAATGTCATTCCCTTACCTGAACCACTAACCTTACAATAACCTGTTTGGCTGTATAGTTTGGGAGTTGAGAAAAAAGTCTCAGGAAATACACTGAAATGGACACACAGGAAGGCCCGTGTGTGTTTCTTACCATGTCGCTGACCCCAGGCAGACAGGCAGAAGCAGCCACCAGTACCAGTCCCCAGCTGAGCTAAACACTCCCATCAGCAGAGACACCAACATGCCGTTAAAACCATGAAGACCTCCTGCCACCTCAGCTCTATACATACAAACACAGAGCAGGCATCTTCGCATATCACAATTACATCTTGCATTAAAAAAAGAATAAACAAAAGAGTAATACATCTGTCCTACACAGAATAGAAAGCTTTTCTTTAATGATTACAGTACAAATTAGCATAGCTTTAATGGGTTTTCAAGAAAAATAAAATGTTCAGTTTTAATGAGCTGAGGCCCCAGGGTGACATTAGATTTACTATACGTGTCAAAATTACAAATGTTATTTCACGGTGCACGGCATAAATATTGGGAGTTAGACCTAGAAAAATAGTTGCAAGGTGGTGTGTATGCAGGGCTTACAGTGATGGAGCTCTTATTCTAATGAATGTTAAGTAGAAGCCCCAATCAATTTTAGTAGTAGGCCTGAGTAGATAGCAAGGTTAAAGGTTAAAGAGGATATTTTTCATTTATGTGCTTTTAGAATCACCAAATCATTAAATCTGGGCAAATAAACCTGCACTGTTTTCAGTTTCTATATTTTGGTCTGTGTTCGTGTATTTTTATATCATTCCACCTGTCTTGTCCTGTGATAACAGCTGTTAGGGTGGAGGCCAGTACTCCTAGAGTTCCCAGCAGGCCCTGCCAGGGGGAAGCCCAGTACAGGGCAGCCAGGATGAGACCACCACTCAGTGGGTTGTTGACTAGAATTACCCTGCTCACCCCTCTCAGGCCCCACACCCCCAGCTGCAGCACAAATGACTTGTCTGAGGACACACAAGGAAAGAAACAGTACCTATAAATAAACAATGCTTCACAGCAAGATGTTCACAGATGTAAAAGTGGAATCAAAGAGGCAAGCTGCAGCTTTCACAAAATTTAATCCTCAGTTGGATTTCTTGATGCCGATTCAGGGTTTTGTAACAGAATCGAGATGGGATTTTAATGATAATTATGTTCCGAGTTGGAGAAAAACCGTGGCAACATTCTCCGTGGGAGTCGTGTGATGATTACATCTGTGTGTTTTAATGACGATGTAAGCATTTCTGAGTCATTTATTCATAATTATGGTAATTTAGCACTTCCTCTAGTTGCAAAGTTTTGTGATTAATTACATTAACATTAGTAGTAAAAGGAAAAGTTCCAAGATGACTTGTATTGTATTTTCCTACCCTCCATGTACTTATCCAAGTGCTCCAAGTCTCCATTGCACAATAGCAGGCCACTGAAAATACGCCGACTGAAGCTGGCACGAGTCCTGCTGGCCTCCTCCATTTCTGTTTTGGTTTCCATCCACATCTCTACAGCTGCTGGGCCGCACCAATACAAATGTGTCAAATATATAGTAATTATGCTGGAATACCTCAAGGTTCTTCTTATCCTCCTTGTTCTGTTCTTGCCTTTGTTTGTTTTTCTGTTGCTTCTTTCTCCCGTTCCCTCTGGTTCATCTCTTCTCCCCTTCTCCTCCTGCTCTCTCTCTTCCCTTTCCAGTGAGGCTTAAGGGGGTGACTTATAAACTGGTGGGTAGCGTATTCACTCAGCTTTCAACCACAGTGCCAGAGAAGAACAAAGTCCAACCACATCAGCGCCGGTCTAGGGGAGGAAGACTGGTCCGTCCCTTGCTCCTGATTTGTTTTTCACACTTGGCTGCCAGCTTGCTCCACTGTCCTCTCTTTTCCCTCTTCTCAGTCAGCCTCACTCTCACATCTCATCACCTATTGTTTGTTCATTTAAGCTACTCATCCACTTTTTATTGCACCACGTGTGTGGTTGTTTGTCTTTCCTACATTTGTAAAGCCATTAGTGTGCCTCATGTTATCTGACGTTTTTCCAAAAGGTGTAGTATATAATCCAGATAGCTGTGCTGCTGTGCCTTCTCTGAGTAAAAGGATGCTTTGATTTTGACTCCCTGTTGACATGATTTTTAACAAGATCCATACTCTACTGCTGCCTTGAAAAGTCTTTTTTCCCCCGGTATTTTGTTTCCACTTTAATTTCAGAGCACCCTGAGTCGAGAGAAAACTGTACATAGCCGTTCAAGTGTGTGTGTGTGTGTGTGTATACCTGCAAATCTACCTCTTGCGGTTTCCAGGTTTGTAGTGGCATAAAACTCACTGAATGACCTAAATATAAGAAAATGCTTGATTGACACTTCAGCTTGAGCAACTGAAGAGCATTGAGCATTTGTAGTGAGTGCAAAACAAATTGTGCACTTGTGTGTGAACATGCACCGCAGTTGTTGCACTTCCATTAGCAGGCCCAAAGTGGAGCAAGTGAAAGCAACCACAGAAGGGCAGATATCACTGGCAAAAGTGAATCTTTTCACTTCATCTGAGGCAGAAAAGCAAGGATTCAAAAGCCTTGTGTTTGCAGGTGGGAAATGCTGTGCCATTCAAGAACCCCTGACAGCTCGTCTGTCTCTCTTTTGCTTCCTCCGTCTCCCACGCTCTATCCATCTTTTATCTGCTTCAATAAATACATCCGTTTTCCTCCGCTTGTCGCTGCTCCTTGGCTCATTCCATCAATCACAGACTATGGAGGAGAACTGCAGATGGATACACACACCGCAGTGGTCTGTAATAAGAGAAAGATAAACACTGGACCTGCAAACGGTGTCGGTTTTATAAAGACACTGGTATGTAGCACATAAGAACAAGTCACTATAGCATTGATATAGAACACTATTATTGTTCTTGTTAGGTTTTAATATTGGTGTTTCCTATACAGACTCAATTTAACAAAGACTGAAGGTCACTGACTGCATGAATGCATCAAACTCAGGGGGTGGAGTCTTACAGGGAATTATCAATCGTGGACTAATGTGTTACTTGTGTGTTGTTTAGTAACAGAAAACTGATCCCATGTGGCATGTGTCAACCAAAAGACCTTTGTTCTAAAGAAAAATACAGTTCCACCAGAGGTGCTTGTTATTTGACTGTTTGCATAGTGACACGGGGAAGTGTGTGAAGTCTGAAAAGTTACACTCTACAGTGTGTGTGGTATACTGACAGAAAATTAAGACATGGGCCATTATCCTGGTTTTGTTGTAATCCTTTGTGTTTCTGTGCTTTTCCTTTTCCTCCTGTCCTGCAAATTTCCCAATGTTAATCATTTATATTTTTGTTACTTCCTGTTTTACTTTGAAGTTTAGTTTTCTCACTTATCTTACTGTCATTTTTACTTCCTGCCTTTGTTGCTTTCCACTCCTTTCCTGATTGTCTGCACCACCTTAATTGGGCCTTGTCCCCAGCAATCTGTATACTATAGATATTCTTATATTTACTTCAGTCATCTTTCAAATCATCTATTCACTCACCTGTTACTCTTGTGTGTTAATACCCTGTACTCCTGTGACTGTGGTAGCTATACCGGAAGGATTTTCTCTTTGTAACTTACTTGTTTAAATTGTATCAACGTTCAAAGCTATACACGATTGATTGCATGGCCATTTTTACTGTGAGTGGTGCTAGCTGTCTGCTAGGCTTAATTTTTTTCATGACAAAGTGGTCTTGTTGTCTTGTGAAGCATCATGGTGACTATGCCCATCTTTTGCATACAGTTTCTAAGAGCTATCTGCAGCAGAGTCCTCACTTAGATTCATATCATCTGAGCTGACCCAATACACTTCCACAGTTTAATGTCTTCTTAGACTAACTAAGTGATAAAGTGGATGATTACAATATTTTTTTTTCCAACTACACAGCATTAATGTCACACCAAGAGCCACCAAAAACAGAGTAAAACAGAAGCTTTTTTCAAGTTTTATGTTATTAATCTGTGGTTTTGAATAAAGAAAAACAAGATAACAATCTGAACTAATGCGAGTGTTTGAATCAGTTTGCAGAAATGCCCTACAGCCACTAAAATATCTAATTACTGAAGTGGCTGAAAGAATCCAATCTTCAAAGCAAATGGAGCATGAGGCCCTGATAACATCACAAATGAGGTGCAGAAATTACAGCCCATCTGGACTTCAAGACGCAGCGTTCATACTGTTCATCATGGTGCTTAGCCTCAAAGTTTTCCCAGAAGCCCCCACTGAAGGGCTGTCTTAGAATATTCTAACATTTTGTAGCTTTGTAAACAATAAATTACTAAATCTCCACATAAGTCAGTTGGGACATGCGAGCAGGGCGCACATGAAACACACTGATAAAAGGAAGGACACAGGATGACTGTGTTATCCGGAAGATTAGAGAGGAGAGGAGAGGAAAATGGGTATTTTTTTCTCCTTGTTACCATGGTGATTGCCACTTTCCCTCATTGTTCTTTATCGTCTTCTCTTTCTGTGTTCTTGCATGCGTGTGAAATACTCACACACACACACCGACATACGCAGATTTTATTTAGCTTAAGCTGATGCTAGAGAATTTATTCAGTTTCCCAGAGTGCTTCAGAGTCAAGGTGAAAAACATCCTGACTTAACTGTAAAACACTGAAATAGCAAACACTGGACTTCATAACCATCATTTGAGCCACAAAGACACTCCCTGTCTGGAACACTGGTGCATTACTGGAAGTCTGTAGGTATCACATATCAAGAAAAGTTGAGATTCTAAAGTAAATGTAAAAACTTTTAGAAGTTTATAGATAATTTATATATACAGAAATGAGTCAAGACAAACACTGAGCTCTAACAAAAAGTATTCATTTTGGATCTGCATGATGGATTTAAAAAGGAAGCAGTGACTCTGGGGTTAAAGTTCTCATGTTTAGCTGTAAAACTGTTGCGATCTGCAAATGTTTGTACACAGTTTACTTTAGAAGAAGGGTGGAGTATTGAATCTATACTTGCAGATAGAGCATTCACTGAGCTTTCAGTGAAAAAGCTGCTCATAGAAATGCTCTTGCCTGACCATTCGCTCACCCAACCCCAGTCCTTAAAGTCTAAAAAAGGCTAAATTCAAGTAGAAAGTGAAGATAGTTGAAAGATGGCTGCGACACAGGCCCTTATACACTACACTATGGCAAATGTGCCAGAAATCATGGAGTGGACATTTACAGTATGGCTCACGTGTGTCTGCTCTCTCAGTATCTGAGAAACGGTATTCCAGTTCATGAATTCAGCACTCAAGGCCTTCCAGTGCTAAAAATATTATTGAAATAGTACACTCAGGGAACTGGCTCGCTGGACGCTATGCTAAATAAAATATGAATTGATTTGTTATGGAGTGTGACTGTGGTGCACTAACCAAAAAGCTGTATGTTTATATCATCCGATACAGTTACTTTTGTCTTAGTGAATGGGGAGGACTGGTTATAAATGAAAAAAAGTCTGAATCCCGCACTACTCTATCCATATATATTATGCATATGCTGTTTATTTAAATTTGTGAGACATCATGTAACATTGTCATTGTTTCAAACTTTAAATGCAATGTGTTTGAGTGCATCTTTAAAGCCACGAGAAGGGAACTGTTTCAGCTTCTTGGTGGAACTTTTGACAACTTCAGATTAAGTCTATAAATTTACACATACAAAAAGCTTAAAATTATAGCTGATCATATTTAACTTCTGTTGTTTGTCTGGCTCACTGGGATCCAACTGTGACCTTAAACTTGTTCTGAAAACAAATACATATTTTATATCTGAAGAGTGTAAAAACCCTTTCTTGCATTTTTTATTCAAGGCAAAAATATTCACGCTTCCTCCACTCTCACACTCCAAGCCTATAATTCGGACTTTACACTAAAAATAAGCAGACCTGAGAAAGTACTGATGAAATTTTCATTGTTTATCAGCCCAGCTAATCAATTTGGTGACGATTTTTCCCATATAACTTTATCAGAGTACACGTGCACAGCAGCATTTTAATTACACTGACTTCTCAAGCATGGGTATCATTGCAATAGACTCCTCTTCCTCCCATTCTATTAAGAAAAGCACTGGAGAGTAAAACATTAGAGAAGGGTGGTGAATGAGTGATGGACAGATCTAATGGAGAGCTCTTTGGGTGATGAGTGAAGCTCCATTTTCCTTTCCTTTTTTGCCTCCTGTTACCGGCACTCAAACACTGGTTATCTGGTTTTAGAAAATGCCACAGTACCACCGCAGCGTCACTAAAAGTAGTAAATAATTTCACTGACTTTTTAGATAATAGACAGCATTGTGCAGCCCCTTTTTAATGGATTGGTGCAAAGAATTTGACACCGTTGATCACAACAGTAAGGCGGAGGCTTATTAGCACAGAGCTGCCAGATCAAGCAGCTGGTTGGTTTGTAAATTATCTGTCAAACAGATCTCAGTGCATTTAAGCTGAAGGTCTAAACTCCACCTCTCTCAACATGAGCAAGGGTGTGCCTCAAGGATCAGTACTTGGTCCACTATATTATTTACATAAATTGTTTATGCAAGGTTTCACTTTTACGCTGATAATACTGTTATTTATTGTGCTGCTCCTACCCTGAGCAAAGTACTCCGCCTCCTACAATTAGCCTTTGACATTATTCAGAGAAACATGAATAGTTTAAATTTTATTTTAAAAGCAGATGAATCCAAGCTGATGCTCCAGCGATCATCACTTTTCCAGGCATTAAAATTGAACAGGTATTAGTATAAATATTTAGGTTTTATAATTGACGATGCTATCTCCTTTGCAACACATATTCAGCATCTTGTTAGAGGACTCAAGTTGGGTTTTTATTGTAGAATCAAGTCTTGCCTCTCTTTCTAGGCTAATAAGCAACTTTTTGCAGATACTTTTATGCTAGTACTAGACTATGATGATGTCTTATACAGTACCAGTCAAACGTTTGGACACACTTACCCATTGAAATGAATGGGTAAGTGTGTCCAAACCTTTGACTGGTACTGTATGCACGCATCTTCTCAATGGTTGCAGTCACTGGACTCTGTCTATCATGGAGTGCTTCATTTAATCACCAATTTTAAAACCTTGACACATCACTGTGTGTTGAATGCCTGGGTTGGATGGTCATTCTTGTCCACCAGCAACCTGAATCACTGGTATATTCTTATATATAAGGCTGTTCTGGGTCACATTTGTGAGGTAAGACACTGATGTTGGATGAGACGCTTGGCACAATGCAGTCAGACAAGTACCGTTCACCTGGCAACCACCAAACCCAGACTTGTCTATTGGACTGCCTTATGGAGAAGCGTGATTAGTCACTTCAGAGACTACGTCTCCACTGCTCTAGAGTCCAGTGGCAGCATGCTTTACACCTTCATTCAAGCATTTAGTAGCAAGAAATTTCATGACTGGACTTGAACAGGTGGCATCCTATCACAGTACAACTCTGGAATTCACTGAGCTCCTGAGAGCGACCCATTCTTTCAAAAATGTTTGTAGAAGCAGTCTGCCTGCCTAGGTGCTTGGTTTATACACCTGTGGCCATGGAAGTGATGGGAACACCTGAATCCAATCACTTGGATGGGTGGGTGAATACTTTTAGCAATTTTGACAAAGTAGTGCATATATGATTAGCTCCTTCATAAGTGTTGCAATATTTTAAACATCCAGGATGTGCCCGGCCTCTCATGCTATAACAGCTAGGAAAGCATAGCATCTATTTAGCATAATTTTTTTCCTTCAAAAAATTTGCTCCATTTGTGGTCTTGTGATGAATCTGATTCTTTTGTGTCTAAAGGCTTTGTTCTCCACAATGTTCTCTCACTTTAATCTTGGTATTAAGCAGGCAGTACATAGTGGAATTCTGAACAATTCAGTTTCACAAATAATTGTCTTTAATGTAATAACTTTGATCCCTTTTGTGTTATCTCATTTTTTTAATTTCTTTTTAACCATTGTTATAAACATACTGTTCATAGCTGGTTTAATAGAAGTTATTCATGCCATGCTTGTGAACAAAGTGTGCTAAATTCTGGAGAAAAGAAACCATTTGCAGCCTGTCTGGGAAAATATAATAACATTAAATAAATATTCATATGTAATGCTTAAAAGCTGCAAACCCTTCAAGTAAGAGCTGTGGTTACTTTATAACCACTTTCTTTCTATATATCCTTAAAATGCACTTATATTTCATTCTTAAAAGGAATGCTTTGTTACTGACTGTTAATAGTTCCTGTAAACATTTGTGTGTTAATGTATAACCCCTGGGCTGGGTGCAGTTAATGTGTGAATGCTGCAGCCCAGAAACACACTGGTAAATGGTCACTGATTGTGCAGCTATTCTAAATATACTCCAGTTAGGAAACTATGAGGAGGATTATAAAAATAGCCTTCCCTTTGTGTTCCTTTCGTCATGGCTGCTAATTGGTTTGGCTCACACAGAAATGAGGACATCCAAAATAAATCCAATCAAATTAATACTCAAGGAAAAGAGACCAAACGTCATGTAAGCGGAAACTGCTGAGTTTTTCTGACTTACCACCTGAAAACTACTGAGCAGAATGCAGTACACCAACTGTGTGTTATGCATAAGACTGTATTGATTTGAGTATTTTGTGTGAATTTGAACAGCTTTAGCTTCCTCTTGCTAGTCAGTTTCATTTTATTTTATTATTTTTGATTAGTCACATTGGTACAGTATATTTATTGTCTAACAATGCTAGAGTCGGCACGCAAGAAGAAAGGAGAAGAAATCTTGCTGTGTGTGTATGTGTGCATGCGTGTGTGTCATGAAACGTACTTAATAATGAAGGTGAAAAGCTGCAACAATGGCCCGTGACTACTGAAGACCTGAGGCCACACATCCCAAAGACAACTGCGTTCCAACCCCAGCAGAGGGAAGAGGGAGGCCACAGATGGAGCCCCGACAGCCAAAGGGCAAGAGCCCCAGAGGACCAGAGGCAACGGGTGGACAACCCCGCCAGAGGTCAGCCATCCCAACACGAGCTTAGGCCAGGTCCCCAGGGGCCCCAGAGGCCCAACACCTGGCAAAAAAGTTAACCCCAGGGATGATAAAATATATTTTCTTTAGCAGTTTCACAGGAAATAAGGACTTAAATGCACAACACCAGGAGACAAAACAAAATCCTAATCTTCAGTTTATAGCTTGGATTGGATTAAATGTGAAGGTAGTTTGCAAACCAGATTCAGTATGCAGTCAAGTGTCAACCTTTTTTTTTTTTCATTTGACTCTCTATAAATCACATTGTTCCAACTCTTACTATAGTTTTGTACAGAAGAAATTACCTTAAAGATTAGAAAAACAAACAGTAAAGAACCACACCAAACACAAAACCACTGTTGATCATAAGAGAAACCAAAGCTTCTTGGATTTCATCTAGTGGTGAAACTGAGTGTCTGCAGAAAAATGAAGCTCCAATACACATCACAAGATTAAAATCACAGCAACTAAAATAGACCAGATTGTGCCTGACTCTTTTCTAAAATAATTTCCATTAAATAACCTTGAGCTTGCACTTAATTCAAAATGGTTAACAGTGGCATTTAAAGGAGGGTTTGCGTTGTTTCCTGGTGATTCTTGCTGTATCCCTTTACTTTGGAATTCCCACAGTGGATTCAGTTTCTATCTCTCATAACGTGCCCTTGAACACAACACCAATCAAAGGGACTCTGACCTCCCCTTTGGAAGTCATGAATGTTTGATGCTTTGTAGAACTGACCATATAATTTAATTGGTTAGCACACCGCTAAGAGACCTCAGCCAGAAGGATCAGGTTCGTTTAATAGTCATAGAATTGTATTTTTACTGGTGGTATTGCAGGCATTTTCTTACCACTTTAGAAGCTAATAAAAAAAGTAGTTTATGGAACAAATACATGGGCAGAATGCTTCTTTAATTTAAGAGTTTATTTTTCAAAGAACTCAATAAAATCTGCTCTCTGAGCTGTTAGATATTTGCTCATGTTCTGTTAAAATTTCCAGCCGTTTTATGTACCCTATTAAAACTCAAAGCCTCGATATGAAGTCCTTGATCTTAAAATAGTTTGTATTGAGTTTATGTCAGCTGTTTGATCTCAGCATGTGAAAACAGCAGCTTTCAGTGAACGCTTGACAGGGGGTTTGGGGAGCCTTTCCCCAAAGGCCGCATGTTACATCAGCATTTTATCTTCTTTTCTCAGAGCTGCTGCTGCAAATAAAGATTGAAATGCATAAATATTTTGAAGCCTGGATGGGGAGGAAACTATCATGTCTAATTCTGAATTTGACTTCACATTTTCCTCTTCTTTTAAACCTCTTTATTCATCTCGCAAACGTGTCAAATCCTGAGAGGTGAATTTGCTAGAATGTTCCTGCCTTGAAAATGGTTTCTTTCATTTCTTGCGAAGCCCGCCTGGGAAGTAAACAATAACAGGATATATTTTCGTGACTGAAATGCACCGCCAGTGGAAGATGGGATGTCAAACCACAATCACTTTACAACCCGGATCCAAAGCTCCAAGACTTTGAAGGGAGCAAAAAAAATCTCTCACCTTTAAAATCCAACCCACACCAATGTGTCTCATGCAAAACTGAAGTCTGTTCTATGGCAAAACTGTGAAATATTGTCTGAAAATGCTACTGAATAGCACCAGTCTTGCTATTTGTGCAGCATCTGCAAGTGTGTTTTCTGCTGTCTTGTTTGCCTCATTGTGTTGCACAAAATCAAAATGGGTTCATTATGCCTCCCTGAGGTTAAAGGGCAGGAAATACTCAACTGGTGCTTGATGATTGGTTAAAACCACAACTCCACTCGGTTCTGATCCCATTTACTGCTTCTCTGAGCCTGTAATTGAAACAGTGGATTGTTTAATAAGTTTAATTCAATTTAAGATCTCCATGTCTACTTCTTAATCTTAAAGGCTGCACACAAATTAGTCATAATATTTCATTCATGAGGATGAATAGAATCAGCAAAATGGGGGATTTATTCATTTATATTAAAAGTAATACTTTAAAAACTGTTTCTCAGCTGGATCAGCTTGCCCCAAATATTAAACCTCTTTTCTGTCTATTTTCAAGGGTTCCAGTTGATGGTGCACATTCTGAAGTATCTCAAATTCCTGCAGGCCAGCAAAAGAAAACAATGTCTGATCTCCCGCCACTCTGTCCCCTTAAGTCTTTAATGTCAAAAAGAAAAACAAAAATGTAAGTGTTATATCTATCGAGCCATCTTTGAAAACCACAGCACCCAAAGGAAACCCACGCAGGTACAGGGAGAACATGCAAACTCCACACAGAAACCTTCTTTCTGCAAGGAAAGACCAACAAAAAATATAATTTCTTTTAAATCAGTGATGATACAGTGAATAATAAATGAAAAACAAAAAACTGATTAACCACAAACTGATTTATCTACCCTTGGATTGTGCAAACATCAACTTATGGAAACAATGTGATGCCAAAATTCATTTCCTACTTGATTTCAGACCCTTCTGCTCATAATGTTCTCTGATCTTAGCAGACATATCAAGACATGAACACATGATTAAAAAACAAAACAAACTATGACAGTTTCTTAGAAGACCTTAAAGAGATATTTTAATCTCAATGTGCTTCCACCTTTTGTTTCCTTAGAGACTTATATGATTGAGTTACACTATCGTGTCAGATGGGTCGATATCTTCTGTTCTCTCCAGCGGCTGAGCAATTAGGAAGCAGCTGCAGATGAAGACACTAGATCATTACAGAGGGTGTGTGTCTGTATGTGCGTGCATGTGCATCAGTAAACACAGACACAGGAAAAGAAACACAAAAGCTTTAGACTTTGCTCTGCTTCTCCATTCTGTCTCATACTTTCCATCCTGCACTGCAATGCTGAATCTGATTCAAAGTCAATCCAGAAATTAATTTAAACTTTAGCACTTAAAGTGTTATGATTTAAATATTCACACCACTGTATGCATCAGAATGGTTGTCTGTCTCTCTGTATGGCAGCTGGGATAGGCTCCAGCCCTCCCGCCAAAAGGATAAGCGGAAGAAAATGGATCCATCGGAGTGCGCATGAATAGAAAAAAAAAAACACTGTGAGTGTGTGTGAGTGGGTGAATGTGCCTTGTAGTAAAAAGCACCGAGTGCACAGTTATACTGGAAACTGCTATATATATGTGCCAGTCTATATACAGGCTATGAGGTATAAAGTCCTTCAAACAGCTCTGTAATTATTTTGTGTGCTCAAGATATGTCACCATAGGAGTTTGCAATTTATCTAGGTCTAGGCCTTCAGTGGTGTAGGGGTTAACACATTCACTTGACCAGTGGAAGGTTACTGGTTTGATTCCAGCTGGAGACACAAATCCCTTTTGATTGTGTCAGGAAGGGCATCTGGTGTAAAACCTCACAAACATGAGGAGCTACTTGCTGTGGCAAGGGGGTAACTAGGCAGCAACAGTACTTTCTTAAGGCTAGGAAAATGTGGTTTGAGTTCAAATACACCTTTTTACAACATAAATCTTATATCACAAAGTTAACCTTTTGTGCACTTCTTCATACATCTTCTAGATGACTACTTAACCTGTGTTGTGTTCTGCCTGCTGAGAATAGAAGTTTTAGGAACACAACCAGGGATATGAAGGAGGGACTAATACCCAATTCTCCATTCGCCCATTCAGAATATCTGGAAAAGTGTGCTTTATCAGCATCAACACCCTCAAGCTGTTGGTGTTTTGTATGACAAGCCAGTCACATTATGTCCTCCCCGTCAATGTCATCTTTGCTTCAGACAAGCCCGCACTGACCCTCTGCTAAGCCCACAGCAGCTGCCTGTCTCTGCTGTCTCTGCAGTTCTTAGCCCACACTTAGCCCCTCAAATCCAGGTTGACACTTATAAATCTACAGAACAAGAAGCAGAGGAGGATGGATTAGTGGTGTCAGAGAGAGTTAATAGAATCTCAAAAGAAGTAAATTGGCATCAATTTGTAGGCTTGGCGTCCACCCATAGAGGATTTTGTTTTGAAGAAATAGTTGACTGTAAATAGACTGAGCCATCTGACTACACAAAGGAGCTGTTTGAGGTGTGATATTTGCTTTACCTTGGCCTCAGCTGCAAGAGATGAAAGTCTAACAGTGCACAGTTGTGTTCACTTTGAATCTTATGCAAATGAAGTTGTGACACAAACAGCTTTCTGCATGCAAACAGCCTCTTCAGTACCAACTGCAATGGCTCCATGCTTCAGCTGCTAATCCATTGAACCCGGCAGCCGTTAACTCCAAAGAGCCTTTCATGTCAACGCAGGAAACAAAACTGACTCATTGCAATGACATTGAGGTAATTAATTACTTTATTTCAAGTTAAATTACCATAATCTGCTTCATATAGCTACATTTTCAGTTTGGTATTCTTTGCATTGTGATCTATGACTGTGCTTAAATGCACATTTTCCTAATTGTGACTGATCTTATTCTGGCTGAAAATTTTGGAAAAACTTTTACATAGAATATGATTCATAGTAGTTTATTGTTCACATGCACAGATGCACATGTGCTTAATCTGATCAGTGTAACGTACGTGAAAGTGGTTTTAAAATGTGTATTTAACTCCCTGATGTAAGAGGACACAAGGATACATACACTTGCATTTACATTAAAAAACGCAGTTCCAAAAAAGAATGCAGCAAGGAAGAAATATGGCTGAATCATTTACAAAGTAGGCTCTCAGTCATCCAGGTCATAGTGCAAAGACAGTCCTTTCTCCTTCACACTTTGGCTCATGTGATGACTAGCATGATCAATAATAGTGGGTTAACAATCTTCAGGACCATCTTCAAGCCGACAGCCCCCAACAGGGGTTTGTTACCTGGGACCCTCCACCAGTTGTTCTAGAACTGAAGCCTCTTGGATGAGAGGAGAAACATCTTCAAAAAACTTAAGAAGTCCAGTTGCCCTTTTTTTCTGAAACCCTTCAGTTTCAGCCTCTATATTCTGACTGAGGTGTTTGTGTGGAGTATTTTTATTCCAGTTGGTCTTTCAAAACCAAATAGATTAGGCTTCATGTAAATGTATCCAGTGTTTGCTTGACTCCTAATCCTTTTTTTTTTGTATTTGTGTTTGCCGTCTGTGCCTTGATTACTTTCACTTGCATCTTCTCATCCAATCAGCCAAGTGTTCTATTTATTGTCTCTCTTTTTGTCTCTGTTTTCTTTGTCTTGCTCTCTCTAACTCTTTTATTTACATGTGTATGAATTTGGTAAATATTCTCTCCCTTTCATTTCATTTTTGTGTGTGTGTTCCTCATCTGAATCTTGGATTGTGTCTTATTTAATTTTTTTGTACCTTTCTGTTGTGCCTTGTGTCTGTTCCCTGTGCTATTTTCCCCCTGCTGCGGGATTTTGCATCAGCTATTAAAGCTTGTTTTCTGCCCTTGAAACGAGTCCTTTGTGTGATGCGCTTGGGAACTGTAAGCATCATAGGGCTCACATTTAGGCAAAACATTAAAACAGCCAAACTTTTCACTTCTCTCCCAAAATGTCTGTATAATGAACAAAATACTAACATTTTCCGAACTAAAAAGAATGTTTAACAAGTTCCTCCACTGACTTTAATCTGTTCTCTAAAAGCAGACTGTGTGAAAAACACAACAAAATATAGTTACTCTGGTAGTGACCTGCTGATTGACAGCAGGTCACTCATCTTTTTCACAGGGGAGCACAGCTCTTAACAACTCACTCTACACAGAAGCACAGTAATTGTGGAAATGTAAAAGGTTAAAGGTTATTTATGCTTATCATCATTTTCCGTGATGACTGCTTAAATTACACACGGGAAATGTTTCAAGCTATGAGGTCAGTATATGTGAAAGTAATCCATGTGACTCAAAAGCTCAAGCTTAGACTGCTCTATTCAGCTTTTTCTACTCTTGAGTCTGCATGATGTCAGTGAGAGTATATAACCTTAATACGGTCATCTCAGTTCTGGCTGTGAACTCAAAAGGCGCCCCCAGCTGTGAACATGGAAATGAGCACACGAATTCTATCTATCTATTATGTAGCATTTGTCCATAGCCTCTTTATTCATTTAGAAAAAATATATTGTATTTTTTTTCCATCTATACTGAGACTGTGTGTGGACATGTGAGTGTGTGTGTGGCTCAGATCAGTCAGATGGAAAAACGTGACAAAAAAACTGATAAAGGATGGAAGTATGAGTGAGTGGCAGCTCTGAGCTTTTAGAACATAGCACGGGAAATGAAGAATACGGGTCAGAGATCAAGGGTGTGTGAATGTGTGTGCTTGTGTGTGTCTGTGTGACCGAGTGAATGGTAAGTCCATGGCAAGCCACAAATGGCCAGAGGGAATGAGCAGTAAGAGGACATTTGGTAACAAGAGCAGCATCTGAAAGAAAATACCAACGAGTGAGAGGAGAGGGAAGAGATCTCAAGACTGCACTGTAGGTGGCTGACAGTTGTCCACCTCTGTTCAGTGATGATCGTTCACAGTGGACACAGATGGCTTTGTTTACTCCCATTTCAAACCAAGTGTCTTCCCGGTCCCAAATATGGTATCCTTGAAAGGGTTCAAATACCTGCATCTCTTCACCTTCTGGTTTTAGAACTGAAGTTTTAAATTTTAAGAACTTTTTGGATGAGGAAACATCTTCAAAAAAAAAAAAAAATGTGACCTGGATGACTGAGAACCTACACAGACAGATTTTCTTCACATTCTGCTTCAAGAGAGCGACCCATCTAATAAATGATTCACTGCCTGAAAGTAAATGACAGTAAGACAACATGATAATAAATGATATAAATGATTACCCATAATTGTGATACAACACAAATGTACATTTGCATCAATATGTAATTGAGAATGCAGGTTAGCTGTAAGGGATGGTCACACATTAACAACACAATCCACCACTCTGTTTACATCTGGTTGCTCTTGTAATCTTCCTCTGCAGACCATTAGCCACACCTTTCCTCTTTCTCTGTGAGCAACTGTGGAAATACAAGGTGATAAAAATGATGGAGGTGCAGGCTGGAGATTTAATCCACAAAACAAATTTGGCTCTTCATTTTGCTTACAGATAAATGCCTACAGTAACTCTTTCTGAATAATTCAACAGCCACTTACTGAGTACATTTACACATTTCTCTACACATCATCAGCCATGGTATGGATTTTCTACAATCCATTCTAACAGAGGAGATTAGCATAGTGTTTTATATTTATTTGAAAGGGTTACATATTGGGATTTACTTTTATAATACTGAATGTATCATATAAGCTGGGTTAGACAAATGATTACCAAAGTTATATTTTATCTACATTAGTTGTCTCATACTCCTGGATGGCACAGTAAAACCAGACCAGACTCGGGGAGTGCTGCGTGAGATCCAAGCATAAAGAGAATTATAACACGCTGCTTTTGCTAACTCACAATATGAAACAAGAATGCAGCCTAAGGCAAACTGCATGCAGGGGCCTGCAGAAAAACTTCAACTATGTAGTGCAGAAGGGAAAGCGCAATATTTGTTTTAAAGAGCTTGATACACAGAATAGATAATTATTCTCAAATCAAACCTACAGTTAGTCATCTTTCATTGGCAGGTAGTTAATGATACAGTGTTATTTACGTAGATAAAATATATTTTCTAGCTTTAAAAGATGTTTGAAACATCTTCATCCATCTAAAATTGTGTGGTTATAAGACCAAGTCCTTTACATTTGTGCAGAATGTTTTACATTTTTTATACCACTTTTAGACTATCGTGGAGCTGCATGACCGTATAAAGCCAGAAAGACCTTCTTGCTACCCGAGCTTTTGCTTTGTGAACAGAAGAAGAGACGACTGTGATTATTTACCTCCTCTTGCTTTCCTACTCTAACTCTGTCTCCATCCCCTGAGCTGTAGTCTGCAGGGACACGCTAGCAGGGGCATAAAGTGAAGCCAGGGGAATCCTCGAGTTTTGTTGTTTAATCCTTTCATTTGTGCTTCTCATTATTTTTTTTTCCTTCTATAACCCCCCACTAACTCTGCCTACAGTTTCACTGTACATACATTTTTCACTTTCTTTCATACCTCAACACATATGCTCCATTCTTCTGTAAAAACAAGGGGTGGACTTTCTGAACTGTCACTGAAAGCAAAAGCTTATCAGTGCAGTCATGCCAGCTTTTTCTTTTCATACCGATTATCTCATGCTGTCTCCTTTCCATTCTCTCTCCTTCCAACCAGGCTGACAGAGCAAAACTGGCTGAGTTATCCACCCCCTCAGTCTCTCATTCCCACCTCTGTTTAACCCTTACTACTATTCATATTTCATGCCTTCACCGTACAGTCCAGGTCAATTTTGACCCACATCACGAATTTCCGCAATAGCACCTATGTCTTATTTTAAATTTCAGATCTATTTAGAATGTCTTAATAGCATATCTAAATTAATAAATGATTAATCCCGAATACATTTTTTCAAACTCACTGAAATGGCAGCTCAGGTGCCGTAATCTCTGTTTTGATCTTCGTTATCTCTCAGTTAGTTTAATCTCAGTAAGCTCGAAATAAATGGATTCTAATTTGTTTGTTTTTGGTATATTTAGTTACATGTGTTTGTGTTTGTGTGTGATTTTGTGTCTGTGTCAAGGCACCTCTGGCCCCTGTAGAACCTGTTCCTCATGTGCACCATATATGATCACTCCAGTGCTGTTTTATTTTTTGAATAACCAGCAGGTATCTGTCTTTGCAAGAATATGGGAAAACGTGATGGGAACAGTTCAAGTGGTTACAGTGTCCCCTTTGAACTCTGTCACCTGTTCCATAAAAAAATAAACACATGGCATGTATTTCAGGATTCCCCAAGAGTCCTATTTTCCTTGATTTGGCCCACACTAATTTAAAATCAGTCTTAGTTGATACAGATCAGATTTGACCTGAGACAGAGCTGAACAACCGCTATTTAAAATATTTTCATGCTTGTGTATTTTGAGTCACTTTAGGAAGTCATCCACTTTTAGGCAAAATCAGTGACATTTAGGGTATTTTTACTCCTGTCAAAAGTCAAAATGGGTCAAATTTGAGCTGAGCTGTATGTGAGAGTTAACAGCTCCACTAATCTCCTCCTCCTGCTTAAAATTCCTCCTCCTTCTTCTTCTCTTCCAACATATCATCCTCCATTTGTTATCCTGTCCATGCTCTCCGCCACCCTTCTGCCTTGGAAGCAATACACCGCTCTGTTGCCATGGCAGCAGAGGTAATGTCAAGGCAAGAGATCAGCGAACCTGTTTTTAACCTCTTGTTTGTGTCTCCAAATCACAGAGAGACACAGTGACACATCCTCCAGCCCCCAGGTGGTCTTAGTTTTATAGTCTGTGTCTCTCAAACCCAACAAGAGCTTGTTGTCTTTCTCAAAGAGAACACCTGTGGCCTTCATCCTGTTGCTGTGGCAACCCGCACGAATCCTTTATTTGATAATTCTTTGGTTGTAATGCCCCAGGTGGAGTTTTGATTGGTTCAAATGGTGAAGACTACAGTTCATTAACTGTAGCCTTCACCACTCTGTGTTTTGTCTGGATTTTTCTTTTGAGGGAGAGCTATAGGTCTGGTAGGTTACGAGTACTGCACTGCATTCCCTTCCAGCTCTGTTTAAAAGTAAAGCTATAAACACGTAAAGTGATAAAGTCTTGAGTTTGGCCTTTTGGTCTTTTGAAAATGAATGTGGCTATATTTAGACGACAGGGGAGACCTGATCACCTAGCGCTAGCTTGCCAGCTTGATTAGAAAAGTGACTTTATCATTTACTGAGATATTAAGATGCTAATTTAGGCCATTTTAAAAAAAAAAAGTGGAATAAAAATACCCCAACTGTTATTCCTATAGCCATTAATCACAACTTTTCCTGACGTGACCCAAAATGTTTTAAAGTTTTATACTGCTGTGCAATTATATACATTGAGGCTATTGAACCTTGAGATACATTTTAGATGCACCAGTGTGGGTCAAACCAAGGAAAATGATGGTTTTAGGGAGTCTTGAAACTGTACATGACATGTCTGCGTGTATTTTTATAGGGCAGAGTTCAAGGAGGACATTGTGACGACAGGGGTTCATGTTCCCACCATATTTGCCCAGGATCCTGCAGAGACAGACACCTGCCGGTCTTTGAAACAGTAAAATAGTAAAACAGCGTGGGAATGATCATATATGGTGCAAATAAGGAAGAGAGGGAATGTAAAGGTCAGAGGGTTACTTGCGAGACGGTGCCTCACTTACAAAGGGACAAGATCGGCACTTGCAAACACAAGAATCTGCAGTGTTACTACATAAAATTAGAATCAATTTATTTTGAAATAAGTAAAATTAAAAGAGAGATTATAACATTTTAAAGGCACCTGAGATGCCATTTCACTGAGTGTAGGAAACACATACGCAAGTCCAACATGTAAAAAGTTTCCTACCACTGTTTTGAACCAAATATCATTTGGATATTATTGATATGGATAAAACCAAGTGATTATGTAAGTGCCTGCTCCCTCGCACAGGTAAACCTTTAAGAACTGTACTTTATTCTAATAAATGAATGCCTAAAAAAGTAACAGAGGTCACATATTTGATCCACTGGTCGATGGCCATGGCTCAGGTGGTGCAGCTGCTTGTTTTCAGTTTGTGCCCCTTCTCATGCCAAAATGTCCTCGGGTAAGACAATGAACGTGAAGTTGCCAGCATCCATTCTAACCAAACACAAAATCAGCTGATTAATTCCTCCTTCCATAGTTGTTAGTTGTGTGAGGCTGCCTGCTGTTTGAAATTAAAGCCTGCAGCCTTTCAGCCTTCCAGTGTTGCCCATCACAGATTAATTGGTATATTCAAATGAAGATCTTCCATTCATGGGTCATCAAACTAACTAATTAAACGTTGCCAACAAAAAATGTCTAGCGTCTAAAACTGGCCTTTAATTAAGAAGGCACTGGGTTTGCCACATGTTCTACTCCCTAAATGTTATCGTTTACTCCTATTAACCAATGTCAAACCTTTTCTCTCTAATGGCATCAATGCCTCAATAATCTTTTTTCCTCTCACAGCTCTCACAGCCTGACTTATAGCCAGTCTCCAGTACCCATTAAAATGAGGTAATTAGTGTCCATTTGTTTATATGTGTTGTGACATAAACATCAGGACTGAGGCGGATGATTCATTTTTTTAATCACTCTATAGTTGATGATAAGGTTGTGTGGAATATGCACTGAAACTGTTTAGAATACATTCTGGTATGCAAGCAGCACCTGCAGGACGTACCTAACAGTCTCAGTGAAACATGTTTAATTGTCTGTGTCTGCATGAGTGATAGCCGTGTGCACAGTGACTCATCCGCTCCATCCCACAGTGCACCGGGGACAGATTTCTCCACACAGAGAGGTAGTTTGAAAGAAGAACATGCAGAAAGATTATAATGGCTCTGGAGTATAATATAAACATGGTCATGACTCAGACTGCATGAACCTTAGCACTGGATCGAGCTGAGCACAGAGATAAAAGTTTATTATTATTAAAAAAGTAAACAGAACTGAACTTTTATCCTATAGGACCACAACTAAATCGTACCTATAGTTCATATAGAGTGAGTTCAATCAGAAGCTAATGGGATTAGCAAAGAAAAGAGCTATGGCTAAACCAAAGCCATACATTAATCAAAGACCTATAAGGAGGAAGACCTACAGTAATGTAAAATAAAAATACAGCAATTACATAGTAAAAATGACAAATCTGCTGCCTTCTACAAACACAAAAATTTATATTCACTACTTACATTCAAAGTCAAAGCCAAAATCTCATAGATAGACTGAAATTCATAAATTACTCCACAAGAAATGACAAAGCCACCGCAACCCGACTTCAGATAAGCAGACGATGAATGGGTGAATGGAGATTGCCTCCCACAAGATGACCTGTGCAGTTACCTTGTGATCGAAAGTGGTTGCACAAGTTGCGGATGCTGCATGCTCAACTACCGGTCGCTGCATCTATCCTTGCAGTCAGTCTCTGACAGCAAAAAAAAAAAAAAAAATCAGTGCAATCAACTGGTTTTTCCTAATTGCAAGGAGGTTTCCATCCTATTTTCACTTTAGTGTGATTGAGCCATAAGGAACTGAAATGAGAAATGACACCTGCTCAAAGACTGCAGGTAAAAAGGTCATTGGCCAGATATGATGATGTCACAATTAGGAAGGTCATACATTAAATGTGGTCTTTGTAAGCATAAAATTATAAACATACTACTACTAATACTACATATACATACTGTACATACGATATTGAATATCATGTGTCCAGCCTAGCGTCAGTGTTGCCATCACAAAACAAACCATATTATGTGAGTGAAACAATGACAACAAAGTTACTTTTGTGCTGAACTGGGTGTGGGTGTCCTCTGAGCACTGGAGGGAACACATGAAGTGATAAATGTTGAGTGTCAGACAGTTTATTGCCTGCATTTAGGTCAATTTTAATGCACCTTTGAACCTTTTCTGTCTCAGTTTATGGTGGAAATGTCTAAAGGAAAACAAAAATCAGGCACCAGCTGATAATTGAACATGTATGTACAATATGTATTGTCCTTACACATGCTGACTCCATACTCACTCCACACACATAAATACATGATTCATCCTTCTGCCCTCTTTTGTGTATCCCTGGTTCCAAGCTTGAGAGTCAGAGTAAGGTTCTGATAACTCATCTGTGTTTTGGGATTCTTTTAGATATTAGCTTCACCTTAACTAGATTACTCTCTGATAAAATAGAAGGTTGGGCAACATTTCCTTTAGATCACCTGACAAACAAGCAACACGTTTCCTGAAGCTGGAAAAACAACTTACTTGTTTTTCGGACCTCTTGAAGAAATTCTTCTGCCCTGATCTTTTCCTGTTTGGCTTTTCCGGCGCCTAAATGTATTCACTGTTGATTGGGATCACAGCACTCCAGTGTCTGTGTTTGTATGTGGCAGTGACAGTTTACCACAAAAGACTCAGTGTGTATTCATAATTGATAATATTTGTGAGTGAAAAAGCCATTGTTGATGAAAAAAGACCCACCTCTGTCGGAGTCAATGCTACCTGAGTGTTTTTCCATTTTTTTTCTCCTAATTGCTCTGCTTGTTGTTATTGGGGGTGGCACAGATGACACAGTGGCTCAGAGGTTAATTATTTTTGCCTCAGAAATATTGTATCTTAGAATAATGGAGAGAGAGGGCAATAAGGACAACAGACTGGTGTAAATCACACTGGTGTCTACAGCAACCCAGGTGCAATATTTAAAAAGCTTTATATCATTTTTTTTTTATGTGGCAGTTAAACAGTGGGGATAATTCTGCCATTCTCTGTCTTCCTTTTTTTTCTTCCAGTTTTTCCTCTATAACTGTTCCTTCATCTCTCTGTTTGAGAATGAGTGTGTGAACGATTATTAGCTTTATGTTGGTTCAAGAAATACTTTCCAGTAGAGTGTTATTTAAGTTTCATAACACTCATCATCACAGATGCTTTCTCCTTCACTCCCTCCCTCCCTCCCTCCCTTCCCCACTCTCTTTTCTCTGTCTCTCTCTCTCTCTCTGCCTCAGGTAAAGCTACCTCACTGATAACAGGTTACATAAATAAGCCCCCTCTCTTCAGTGTCAGCCGTCCCTTCCATGTCTCCTCTGCTGTCATCACAATAGCGCAACCTTGAAGTGAAATGTTGCATGAGATTAAATGTCTGATCTGACACAGAGTATCTGGATAGTTCCGCACATAAACAAACAAATCATAATTGTTAAAATGTCTCATAAAAGCTGCTTTGTTGACAAAATGAAAAAGCATTTTAAAGATGCCACCTCTTTATCTGAGGAGCAAAAAATAGCAATATATAGCAAAAAAAGTTGAAAATTCAATCATTTACAAGAATTATTTTGATTTGTTTTTTTATTTTATTTATCATGTTGCAATATTTTAAGAAATTTATGACTCATTAATTTGGTAGCTAGTCTTTTCGTATTCTGGCTGTTGTTTTAAGATTCCTCTTTTCATCACTCGATCATGCGAAGCTTTTTATTCTCTCAGTAACTGTCATTGAAAAGTTCTCTTGTTTATTCTTCTGCAGTCATCATGTTTAGTTCTCAGTCATTCAATGTTTCCGCCTCTTCATTACACTTCTTTACTTTCTTTATCCAGGAAATGACACCCAAATATACACACCCAGACAGCTGCCTACAAAACCCACACACATCAGCTATTCACTAACGCATCTCACTGAGTCCTAAACTAACTTTATCTATATGCTCATCTCTTGCCCCAATCACTTCTTTAGTCAAAATGACAAGTGGCCTGACTCCTGTCTCAACCTCCTCTGGCCATCCATCTGCTTCTTCCTTCACTTCTGCAGTTTCACTTTGAAAACTTTCCTCACCTAAATCAAATCACTTCCCTCTGCAGATTAACCTTTTCCCTGAGTCCTTCAGAGAGAAACTGTCATGCATACCTACCACTTCAAACTTCAGGTGTGGTTGAGGTCAAACTAAGATAAGATTACTGACCTGTCCTATTTTGAATATCGAGTGGGAAGATTTTATATATATATCTATATCTATATCTATATCTATATATATCTATGTATCTCTCTCTCTCTCTCTCTCTCTCTCTCTCTCTCTCTATATATATATATATATATATATATATATATATATGAACAGTGTTACAAAGATTTCCTTGCAGCATATTGTACACTCTTTCCCCTGAGGCCCTCCTGCAAGGCGTTTACATGTTTCTCCCTGTGCCTCTGTGGATTTCTTCTGGGTACTCTACCATCCACCCACAGTCCAATCTAACTTGGTTAATTATATTTCTCAGAAATTCCCTAATTAGGACAAGTATCACACAGTGATATGAATAAACACATAGAGTCACTGCTTTCTCTGAATTACAATCTGGTTATACACCTGACCATACGCCGTGCCACGAGCACAGGCACTCGGCAAGCTACGCTTTTCATCTCCACACAATGGTCTCTAAAATAGTTTCAATCTGTGAAGTACTTATAAACTAAACTAAATATAATATAAATATAACTTTCATTTAGTTTCTACTGTGAACACAAAGCTGACAACACAAAGCAAAGTTGAAAACCAGTCCAAAGAGACTCGAGAGCGATGCCACGGTGATTCTACTGTAGAAACATCTACAGGTAGAAATGCTGCAGGCCGACTGCTCATCACTGCCTTTGTTACCTGTTCAAGTACAGGGTCTGGCTGCTGGGCTGATGTAATGATGCACTCAGCTTTAACATCACTTTTCTTGGCTAGCTTTGCATTAGCAGTATGATGCAGATGTTTCTGTCTTGGATACACTTTGCACTTTGTGCGCTTGTCCTTTGTGCAATAAAAATAAAAGTAACGTTCATATCTCCACACCGCAAAAGCTGTAGATCACTCCATCATTTCCCTCCTTCATGCTAACTGAAATCAGCAGATTGTAGTGCAAGCGTGTAGGAAGAAAAAAAAGCACGTTTGTTTGATGTTCATTTTTTCATTCTATTTGCCCATTTTGCAGAGTAACATAATTGTAACTGTAATGCAATTACTGAATTTGGTTCAGTTATGCATCACATTACTGTGTTACTGAAACATGTAATACATTGTAATGCATTACACTGAGCACAGCACTTTTATAAGTAAACTTGTATATGGTATATTGAATCATATGCTTTCATGCACTTGTACTGTAGGTGCAAAGTAAGAACATTGCAGACATATCTATGAATGAATCCCATTGTTTCTTAATATTAGCCCCATAAACAAGGTTCCTCACATAACAAGGCTGCCTGTATTTCTCATAATAATTTATTTATTTTCTTTATTAGAAAGAAGAATTCATAGAATTTTAAACATATTGTATGCTGGGAAGCAGTTTTGAAATAGCATGATGAGTTAAGAAAGAATCCAATCATGAGTTAATCAACTGAGCTCTGATTTTAATCTGGAAGTTACAACCATGCAATCAATCATAGGTGAAGATCATAGTTTAAAAGATGTATTTACAGTCATGTCAACCATTGCTACTGGATTATGCATTTCGAATCCTCGGTATCAGTGTTTTGGCTGCCACTGTGTTTGTTTGTTTTTGGAGCCAGACGTTACTATTTTTATATGAAAGAGTCCAGTTATCACTATAATTATCAGCTAATGCAAGGAAACGTGGCTAACAAGCTACATTGATAAACTATATAATACACATATAAAGATGTTGGCTAATTGGTATTAAATAATAGACTAATAAAACACTAGAAATGTACTAACCAAAACTGGAATCTGAAGCAAGATTTACTGGACAAGTTGTCCCATGCAGCGAACCATAATATTAGTCAGTAAATCAAACAAAAATGCTCTGAAAGTCTAAATCAGCACAAACACGGCAGAGAGGTCTACTTCAGTGACTCCAGTTAGAGGAGTTGAGGCCTCCAAGATGAAGTCTGGCTACCTGTCATTTGCCTTTAACTCTAATATCCAGGCTCATAGAGTTGGTATGAAGGGGAAAATTACCCACAGAAGCAGAAACCATCGTTCTTTTTGTACCAGCCTGTAAAGTTGGTAATTTTATAAAAGTGAGTCTATGGGGAATGACTCATGTTTGATGTCTGCCTCGAGTGGCCACTTCTGATACTGCAGTTTTTGGCATATCACTGCTGGCTTCATTTTTTCAGCGCTGGAGGCTGGTCAAGATTAAAATAACCAGGGCTTCTTAATGTTAAAAAAATAATAAAGTTTTACTAGCTAGTACAATTTAAATTTTAAAAGATTGACATGTAATTGTTTTTTTTTTTAATTCCACCTAATAAAAGTTGCTGTTTTTTACATTTCAGACTTCAGGCAAGAAATGTTTAGAAAATCCTGGCACAGTTATCAATATGGCCTAGAATGGCAAACTGAACTTAGTGAGAACATTAAATATTAAGAGCATCAGCTAATCAACTTATTAACTGTAACTGCTTGGGGGCGGGGGGGGGGGGGGGGTTTTCAGTTTTATG
>JAVDPK010001200.1:38635-49901 GCA_034780415.1 Cichlasoma orientale
CTTATTCCAAGGTATATGTATGCTGTCTCCTGTTATTAATTAAAGTTATTGATAATTTGGCTGAGAGGTAATTAAGCAGTCATGTTTTCCTTTGACATATAGTATTTAAGTAGAAGGTTCATGTATTACAGTTCTGTAGTGAGAGCTCTAGGGAGAGTCTGGGGTTTCACTGGCCCCTCCTAATAGTTGATTGACTATGAGCAATTACTGAGCAATGCAAGGAACACTTTTAGAAACTCATAACTCATACTGGTAAAAAAAAAAAAAAATGCAACTCTATGTGTACCTACTAGACCAGCTAGAGAAGAGTTGTATATACCCATTTCAATGGAAGAGCTAGAGAAGGAAGGAACTAGGAAAGGTAAGGCAGGATGGTATCTCACCAGAATTTCTAAAACAAGCTCTTACATTTTTACACCCGCTGGCAACAGCAATTAATTCCTCAATATTTCAAGGATGGAAAGACAACATAGTGTTTGTGGATTTCTCTAATGCCTACAAGTACACAACAACGGCACTTTCACACGACAAGGCACATAAGATGGCAAGTCCGCAAACTAGATGTGAAGGTATTGGAGCAAGCATGCATATTTACTGCAGAGGCCCATGTCACAGCAGTTCAACTCAGGTCAGTCAGTCATGCACAAAGAATAAGAGTATGGTTTTTACCTTACAATATAAAGCACCTTGTGGTGACTCTTTGTTGTGATTTGGTGCTATATGAATAAAATTGAATTGAATTGAATTGAATTGAATTGAATTACAAAAGACAGTCTGCCTATAGCTACCTTCTATGGAGAACTGGCTTGTGTGAAAATACCAAAATTAATATATAAAACATCCTGAAACACACATGGGCCCTGAAACCTGGGAGGCACAAGAAATACAGGAATCAATTGGTTCAATATGGTCAAATGAATTATTGATCCTGTTGAAGACAAAAGTTATATTGCTGTAAGCATCAGATGGACCATCACTCCCAGTCATGTGGTCAAACAGTGCAACAGATGTGGAAAGCTATGCCAATGCAGGCCACATCTGGCTGTGTACAAGTGAGCTTGCCAAGTTCAGACTACACTTCAGTCACTGCCTACAAAAAAAATGATGGCCTGTCACTGATGATGATTTGTGATGACTATTTGCCTTCTTTCAAAATATGTAAATCATCAGTAACACTCAATAAAGAGCATACTTGTGGTGTATATAAATTGTACCATGGGTGGATGGATGGATGGATATGCAGATACATGTTAAAGTAAGCCTAATAACATGATGGTTTTCCCTATTTCCACATACAGGAATTGCTGCACTAAGAAGAGTATACACAAGTTAAATTCTTCCAAAAAAATTGACACATTTAACATTTAATAATAGTCAAACGCTGACCCCTGGTGTTGATTGTAAAAAACGCATTTCTCCTGAAAATGAAGGGGAAAAAAATCACTGGTGATGTAACTTAAACTAAAAAAGACTAACTGTGCACTTAAAAAGTATACATGCTTGAAAAACAACATAATGAAAATTATTCTTTTTCTCTTTTTTTTGGCAATTAAAAAGAAATATATATATATACTGGAAAATCCACAGGTTTCCACAAACAACAAAAGCAAAAAAAAAAAAAAAAAAATTACAGCAAAGATGTCACTGTTCATTGTGAGGACTGTTAAGACATGAACCCAAAAGAAGATGTAGAAGGCAAAACATTTCCGCTGTTTACCTCAGCTGTCAATGCCGAGTGAGAAGCATCCACATCTATTTACTCTGGAAGAGGCTGTAAAATTTAATGAAAGGAGTCCAAAATGGGACAGTGAGTCAGAGAAGCTCATTTCTGACTGAGTTGAGCTGTTAAGGATATCATGAACATTTCTGTTAGTAAGACTGCTGTTTTTGCTGCTGTTAATAAAACTTTCTTTGACATGGATGTAACTTTGTTGGACTCTAAGGACACTTATTGAATAAACTCTCATATAATGTGAGAATGTAACCAAACTGTTTATCAGAGGGAAAGTGGGAGTTTTAGGACACTTGAGCTTAACATTAGCTGGCATAATGTTAGCTTATTAACAGCTGTTGTTGTTGTTGCTCTTCTCAGCTGTCCGAACGCGAGAGGGTCACATGTCTAATCTGCTGACAATAAGTAATTTCAACAAGATTGTTTCCGTGTGTTAGAGCCCTGACTTCAGTTTAGGAGATTGAAGCTTGAGGAGAGGACAAAGAGGATGGCATTTTATTAAGGTGTCGTCTCTTTCCTTCACGTTTTCACATCTTTGGTGAAGGGGACCCCTTCTCAGATGCTAAGATACAATATGAACGTTCATCTTGATTCTGAAGGTGCAGGCATAAATTTAAATGTCTCTCCATGGCATGAGAACACCTACGACCTCTCTTCTCCTCCACCTCTGGTGTTTTATGTATGTGTAAAATGTGATTAGTCGGAAGGGAGCTGTTTGAAAGTATGGTTGGGGAACATGCTGGCTTCCACAAGTCGTATGTGTTTTAGATGGATTAATTATAAGTTTATGAGAACACATCAATTTGTTGAAAGACACAATTACCCACTAATCTGTGTATGAGTACATTAAAATTTTTTCTAATAAATAACCTAAAAAAATTACTGACTGCACCTTTAAGAAAGTCCATAATATGCAGTAAACAAAATGATCCAAAGACATGAAGAATACAATGAGCCAGGGATCAAATCCAGGCCACACACACACACACACACACACACACACACACACACACGGTGAGGGGAAATATATCCATTCTGGGAAAATGGAATACGGATGTAGACAATCTAGACAATCACAAGGGGGAGGCAAAACCCAAAGCAAAAGACAAACAACTACCAACAGGAAACACAGGATAACTAATAAGTGCAAAGACAAAAAAAGAACTCACAACAAACAGAAAGATACAAAAGGAAAACTGGGAAAGTAAATATAGATAATAAAATCCATAAACGCTGAACAATAAAAAGAAACTAAATACAACAAAAACTAAAGGGTCAAAATAATATTAAGTAAACAAAAGTAAAACCACAATTTAACAATAATCAAAAATTAAAAGCGTGGGCTATAATGAAACCAAACAAAAAAACATCTAATAATAAACAAGAACTCAAGATTGAACAGAAAACTCAAAACCAGGACGATGATAAAAGAATTTAATTAAATGGAAAGAACGCAAGACTGACACTTTTAAAAAGATTGGTTAGCAGAAATGTGGTAATAATAATAATAATAATAATAATAATAATAATAATAACAATAATAATAGTTTACCACTTTTTTTTTTTTTTAATTACAAAGAGAACTACACATTTAAATTGACCCTTTTTGCAGATGTGCATTTAAAAAAAAAAAATTTGTCCTGGGGGCTCCGGGTGACTCGGCAACCATATACATATGCCGCGTAGCAGAGCGGGCGGCATAGGCTCAAGTCCCAACCTGTTGCCTATTTCCCGTGTGTCTTCCCCTGTATCTCTCTTCCTGATTTCCTGTCACCCTTCACTGTTAATAAAGCTGCTGTGGCCGACAAAAATAATAAACAATATTTGTCCTGACTCATTTTTCACGCCTTTTCCCTGAGTTCATACTCAGGGAAAAGGAGTTCACCTCTGAAAACCATTTGAAAGAAGATTATTTTGTGCTTTGTCAGAGATCAACTAAATGTAAACAAGTCCATTGATTGGTCCATAAAATTCCTGTCCATTTACAATTCTTACAGCTTTCTTGTCTAGTACATAAACTGGATTAGTGTTTTATGTGCTATAAAATGTTCCAATATATCAAAAATTTAAAATAAGGAAATCAAAGTTAGTGTTCTGAAGGTTTCTGCCAGTTTGTTTTAATTATAGTACTGTGGTATTTGTTTATGGCTCAGAGAAATTCCAGTAAATGAAGTTGTAAAACATAACAACAGAATATGGCTTCTGGGAACTGAAATCAGATAAGCACACCCACTGACCTGGATACCCACCTATAGGTGAGCTGTGTCATGGAGGAGGTGACACTAGGACTATATAAAGAATTTGTGGTGTGTTATCAATTTTATTTCTAATAGCAGGTAAGATCAGCAGTACTGTACTAGTAAAAGATATTGTAGACAGAGTTTAATATAATGTCTCCCTTCAAATTTTAAAAAACAAGTTTGTAAAGTTCTTCCTTAAATTTTTATTTATACTTTCTGTTGTTTCAGAGCAGCGATGGCAGCAGCAGGTTTGACTAGAAGCAAAGGAGTGGGCGGGGTCACAGCCACCAAAGGGTCACTCATCATTTTCACTCTGCTGTGTCTGGTCTGCCTTTCAAGTTCACTGATAAACAAGAAACAACTGGTAAAATGATTGTTCACTTTTTTAAAATTAAGAATTGCACTTTTAATTGAGTGCAGTTATTAAGTTTTTCTAATTATTAATTTTTTCTTTTAATTTTTTCCTTTGATCATAATCACATGCTTGTTGCCTTTGTTTCTGAATTTGTAGGAGGAATTAAAAGAAAATGTTCAGAAACTACAACAAGAAGCAGTGATGTGGAAGGTGCGTCACTCAGCGTCCATGTTTTGGACATGGATGAGTAATTTGATGAGTTTATGATTGTTAATATGAATATTTTTAATGCTATGCTATGAAACAACCAAAGGAAGACAAAATTTCCCATCATTTGAAAGAATTTTTTTTATTACAGAATACATTTAATGTTTTTTTTTTTGTTTTGTTTTGTTTTTTTAATTCATTGATTTATTTTCTCTTCCAGGCTGATCACAAGTTAGACAGAGCCTACATTCCAGATTTCCTTGATGATGTTATACTTTTGATGGACCCCTTGTCTGAAATAGTAGATACAAGAATGAAAGATTTTCCACCGCTGGCAGATTTAATGGATGACCTAAAGTCTTTCCTGGAAGCCGGCAAGAAGTACATAGATAAATACCATGAGAGGGCAGCTGCAAAAATCAAGGACTATGAGGAGAAACTAAGGGGTGTGATGGAGCAGATAACATACCTAGAAAATAATAAAAATGAACTGTAACTTTTAGTCATTGTCTTTCTCTAGTATTGTATTCATTGTACACAGAGATTTGTGTTATGTTACATTTGTAAAGTTGGCAGTTAAGGTTTAGATGAAGAAATCCTGTCTGTGAATAAAGACATTAAAATTTTTATTATTGACTTTTTTTTTTCTTTTTTTTTACAAATTGTGAACTTCACAAGAAAAGATGGCAGCTGTGGGTGACTGCTGAAATTTGGTCATGTGTAAGCCTTAACATACATGATAATTAGAGGTAGAAAAAACACAAGACACTGATAAAATACAACATTATTCTCTTCAAGTACTAATAGAAGAGAAGAATACTACTATACATTTTTACCTTAGGATTACTAAAGATACCACTAGTTTAGACCCTCCAAACTGTGAGGTTACATAGGATACAATAGTTTAGAAAGCAGCTAAATGAATCCTTATTTAGTCATGTGCAACTACTAAATGATGATGGTACAGTGTTAGATCAATATACAATCAATATCTAATAAGCACGTTTTTAAATAAACAAGCATAAATAAAAACATAAACATCTTAAAGAGTCTTTTATAACCTTTTTTCTTTTAAGTTTTGCATTAAATTATAAAGACTGCACACATGGCTAACAATTTTATTATTGCATCCTTATGCTTTTACTGCTCATTTGATACTCCTACATGTAATTGTCAGTTTATTGGTAAGATATTCTATTGAATATTAGAGAAAGATCCCCACATTGTACAAAAATGACAAACTGACACTGAAATTATTGGAAATCTGGACTCTTACTGTCCCCTTGTTTAACAAAATCGCTCTAATATTGTGTTGTATATCAGTGCATATATCATATAATTTTTAAAAGATAACAACTGTAAATAATGGCTAGCGCCAAATGATTTTTCAAGTTTAAGTTATTCTAATGCCCTCCTGGCCTGGTTGCTGTCAGGGTCACAAAACCCATCACATTAGAGAACACAAGAAACAACACACAGGTTAATAGCCTTGTCTTTTTTTATTTGCCATCCAAAACATCATGACACCCTGATAAGGAGAACAGGCATGAACACTTTATTACCAAATAGTAAAAATATTTGGTAATCATTAATCATTATATGATAATACATAAAACTTTATATGATCAGAATATTATTGTCATAGTTTCTTATGAGCATGCATAAACTACATATTACTATATACATTCTTAAAGCCTGTCCTCTCTGGCAGCTTTTGCAATTAGAATCATGATCGGAATGCACAGTTGTGCCAAACATAGTGGCTCGATAGATTCTCTAAAAGCTCCTCGTGTTACTGTTTTTATTTTATTTATTTAATCGTTTCAATTTTATTTACACAAGTGCAGTTTTAATATGATATTGCCAGGGCTGACAGGCAGGGAAAAAAGAGAAAAGAAAAGGGGGAGAAAATATGAGAAAAGATAGGAATAAGGGGAGGTGGGAGGGGTCACGTATGATTGTTTAGTCTGGTCAGGCAGTGCTCTTGTGCAACATTCTGGATATGAGGAACTAGAGTCCCAGTGATCTTCTCCACGTTTTTTTCTCATGCCTTTTCTGCCACCTGCTTCTGTCGTGGCTCTTGATAAGCGTGGATTGTTGTTGGACTGTTTCTTTTCTTTTTTTTTCTTTTTTTTTTAACTGATGGACCACTATTCCTGTAAAGTGTATCAGACAAGCTGTCCTGCCATGAAAATGAAAGCAAAAGGGCAGCTCACACACCTGAGCTGTAACATGAGCGATACCAGGACCATATAAAGCATTTACAGTGTGTCATCTCATTCTTCACCTGTACAGTGCAGCAGCTCTTCCTCCATTCATCAGGCAGGTAAGATCAGTAAGATGGTTTATATTTAATACATTTTGTATATTATATAAATAATTGAACAGAAAACATCCACTTGATTCTTCAATAATCAATAATTCTGTCAATTTCTCTCAAGCTGAGACACTGGTAGCAATGGCAGCAGCAGCCTCATCCACAACCAGAGGGCTGGTTGGGGTCAAAAACATCATTTTTATCATCTTCTGTCTGCTGTCCCTGGTTTATGCCACACGTTCACTGACCAAGAAGGAATATTTGGTAAATGAATTCTTGCTTAAGCCGATTCTGCAATATGACTATCACACATTTATTTGTCACTGCAGGGCTCCATATGCTCATTAATGGTTGGATTTCTTCTTCATTTAGAGTTGTTTGTATGTTGTGTGGACGCAACTGACATGCTTACAACCTCTTTCTACAAATTTCAGGAACTCAAAGAAAGTTTTCGGAAAGCAGAAGAAGCAGTAGCCAAAAGTAAGGTGGGTCACTCAGTTTCATGTTGATCACATGCTGTCAGAAAACTGCATGAAACAAAAATGTTCATCAGATTTTCTATAGTGATACACTAGTAATACACTGCACACAGAGAGAACAGCAATTCATGCATGTGTAGGAAGCGCAGTGCACACAAAACATATACGTAACAATAAATTTGACTTGTGCCCCAAATTTGTCTTCATTAGGCAGATCATGTTTACAGAAAAGCAACCGCCCCAGGAGAATTTAATGAAAACATGAAGCAGATTTCTTCTCTTCTGGAACTACTGAAGACTTTAGAAGAGGATTTTCCGCCACTGGTGGAATTGATAAATAGTATGAATCGCTTCATTGATAAAACCAAGATTTGGTTGGAAAAGCATGAAGATCGCATTGCTGCAAATATAAAGGACAGTGAAAAGGACCTGGAAGAAATGAGGAAAATCATAAAGCTCCTAGAGAAGCAACAACATGAACTTTAAAGGTTTCTGTGTAACTTCTTCAAAATAAATATAATCTAAAACGTGGTGTTTAGAATTTGGAGTAATTTTATGTAATTGTCATTACTATTTTGGATAAAGTGATGGTCAGAACATTTATTTTTAACTTCTTGAACTTTATTTTGCTTTTACAGTTCCTTTCACGAGAATGAAATTTATCTATTCAACAAAAATAAGTAAAACTTAAATAATTACATATAGAAAACCACATTTGAAAACTGCTGGTGCCTGAAGCATCTATTACAATAAATAAGTGTGCGTGCGGCTTCAAAACGTGACTGCTGTATTCTCTGTAAAACTAGTGCCAGAGGTCATAAAGCTAATACAGCTTGATTCTACTTCAGCTCAGTTTTACAATTACATTTGCATTAATATCCTTGTCTTATTTTAAACTAACTGCTCTGTATATTTATATGCTGGTGATTCAGTGTGTTACTTTAGCGATTCAACTCAGTTTGTCATGGAAACCCTGCAACTCTACTTTCATGTTCTCCACCTTTTGCTTGTCATTCTGCCTTCAGCTTTATTCCTGGCCAGGTTTATGCAACTCAGCATTCAATTTGATGACACATATAAAAGGCATATGTTATAGCTAGGGTTCTCACTGGAAAGCTGCCATTTTGCATTACTTCCATGCTAGACTGGTACTTCAGGTCACACCAAACTCCCTGATGTTCCCTGTGTATCTGAAAGGTTGCTTGTTTGATTCCAGCTGCAGACATACATCCCTCTTGGGTATGTGTCAGGAAGGAGATCTGGTGTAAAACTCTGCTGAATGTAGCTTTATCTGAATCTTAGCCTTTTAAATACTTGCACATTGTTATTTTATTGTGTTTTCTTTAACACGGTATCTTCTTTTGGTTACATAATTTTTAACACTCAACAACAGTGTAAATGAGTTTCCTACTTTAAATAAATTAAATTAAACTCTCTGCCCTGTTTGCTTGTGTACGTTTTTGTGTGTGTACATAATTTTTTTATGCATTATTGAGAGATTTTATAAAGGCATTGCATATTTTCTTCTTTCAAATTATGTCAATCATCAATGACAATCGGGTCAGATGTGCATGTTAAAGAAAGTCTAATAACATTATTTGAATTAAAGAAAAAAGAGCACAAGTGACTGCATTTTGATAATCAACAATGTAAAAGCCGTGAAAATGTAAAGGCCATTTTAAAGTAGATAATTAGTATGCATACTTAGTACAAAATATCCTGCAGGATGTTGTGGAAAGATCTTAATGTTACAGCAAAGGAACACAAACTTTAGAGCAAACAGTTCCTCCTAACTGCTTTCAGAAACATAATCCAAAACTCGTCAGGTATGCCTTTGCTAAGTTATATTTTTTATTTGTTGTTCAGCAGTCTGGGTTTGTGATGTGCAACAAGCGATATATTTCTTCCAGTGACATGCGGTGAGGTTTGTGATGAGTGAGGCACTGACTCGTCTGGAGTCGGATGTTCACATATACGAACCCAAAATAGAAGCTTATATTTCAAATTTAATTATGCTAATGATTAATTATGCTTTAATCAACTCCATACTGTTCAACAATAATGGCAAGAAGATGGGGTGGTGTCTCTCTTTTTAAATAAATAAAAAAACATGTATTATTTTACCTTTATTTGAAGATGAAGTCCATGCGCCCATCCTTCTCCCTATGGGGCAGCACTGCCCCCTAGCGGTGCGGCACGGTACTTTCTGCCTCACTCTGTGTATTTTCACCGTGCATGTATGACCGATCACAAAGAATAAACATGTCACACACATTCATTCAGTATATTAGACAGACTGTGGAACATCAGCATGTGTAGCACATGTGTAATCAAACATGTATATTGGTGATATAAAGAGAGACAGCAATGGGCATGCGCTAACCGCCTGCTTCATTTATTGAATGTGACACAGCGCCACCAGAGGTGAGCCACAGCACTGCGCTGGCTCACCCCGCATTTCTTCCATGTGTTTGAACAGGCGATGCGTAAATTCCGTGATTTTGACCATTAATGTGTTGAAATAATTCAGAAAACAGTTTCATAAAACAGTTTTATAGGACAGTCAAGTGGTGAAACATATTTTCTCTTATCATGGTTAGTATTTTACTTGGCATGATGACAGGGGAGGCACTGCCTCACCTGCCTCCCCTCACTGCACGTCATTGATTTCTTCATACAAAGGCCTGCATTTCAATCAGAAACAATTTACAGATATTAAAGAGTACGGCGATACCATTTGATAGATTCTATAAAACCACAAGAAGTCACCTCTTTGCTCTGAGTGTAACAGTGTGGAAAATGAACAGCTGTTGATAATGAAACTTTTCTAGATGTGTACTTCCTTGTGTATCTCTATTAAAATACACCCACTGCCAATACTCTGATACCAGCAGCTTTGATCAAAGAACAGACTCAGTAATAAAACCTTTATACAAAACTACAATAAAGTCTGCTAATCATTAACAAATATAATCGGTGCCAGTGTCATCAGAATATATTCATTAACCACTGTAATGGAACATTTTCAAGACTCTTATCATTCTCTTTGTCAAGCTGAGCTTGCTGAATGGAAAGCTCCAGTACTCTGTGTATGTGTATTCTGTCTCCAGATAATCTTTCATACAGCATACAGCAAATTTATAAGTTATCTTTTGAACACATTGTTCTAACTGCATTCTGTGGCTACAGCAGACAGAGAGCATCGCTCTGTAAATTTTATAGGTTCACAGCCCCTCTGTACTGTTGTACTGACCCCTTTGCAAAGGTAATAATACTCAGAAAGACAACCTGGTTGTGTGAACATCAATTTATTTCAGATTTTCTTAACATTCATGAAAATAATTTTTATTAATCATTTTATTTTTAAAAACATATCAGTAAATATAAATGACAGCTTTACTAAAGACTTATGAAGATTAATATTTATTAATAATGAACAATTAATTCACAATTTATTATGATTTACATTTCATTTAAATAAAAATATGACCTAGTTTTTTTGTTTTGTTTTGTTATTTTGTTTAATTTATGTCATAACAACAACTGATATAACTGAAAAGCATTTATTCCCATAAAGTGGACCAGACCAACACTACTGTACCTCTTTGAAAGTAAAAGTGAAAGGGCAACTCACACATGCGCTGTAACATGAGTGTGGCGACACCAGGAGTATATAAAGCATTTACAGCGTGTAATTCTTCACCTGTACAGCAGCTCTTCCTCCATTAACCCAGTAGGTAAGATCAGTAACATTGGGATGGGTAATGCTGAAAACATGAGCGACATTAAAGAGCGCCATTCTTTTTTTATTTATTACTTTTTAGATTTTTGTAAATTTTTTGCTGCTGTATATGGAGTTTCAGGCTGTGTGTGTGTGTGTGTGTGTGTGTGTGTGTGTGTGTGTGTGTGTGTGTGTGTGTGTGTGTGTGTGTGTGT
>JAVDPK010001201.1:0-27126 GCA_034780415.1 Cichlasoma orientale
TCTAGTCATAAATCAGTTCCAGATATCTGGAATGTAAGTGTGGTGAATTGGATTAAATGTTAAAACGGCCTGCCATACTCGGAGGAGATTTTGGTAGAGGAGATTCTTTATTCATGTCTGTTTTTATGCAAAATACTAAGTGAGCCCACTCTCTTGGATTAGAGACAATCCACACATGAATGGTCTCAGGTTGCTTTACTGTTGGCGTGAAACAGGACTGATGAAACACTCACCTGCAGCTGAATCACCTATAGGCATCCTGAAGCCTTCCTCACAACACTGAACCTCCTTGAAATACTGATATATGGTTAATTTAGGTGTAATTTTAGCATCAATAGTGAAGCCCTTTTTATGCAAAGCAATGAAGATTGCATGCATTTCCTTGCGGGTAACCATGGTAAAAAGAGGAACAATTATTTCAAGAACCATCTTCCTTTGAAAGAATCCAATCTGCTATTCAAACTCGATCAGCGTGACAGAGTGACCTCTCAGCTGGGTTAACGAGAGTATCACTGAAACCATGTCAGCGGGTACTTTTGTGGCAGGACTGAAATGAAGAGCAAATTGGTTTTGTGGGATTTAGTTCATCGTCATGGCAAACAGGGACTCTGCAATTATTTCCAATGCATCTGATCACTCTTCAGAACACTCTGGGGGATATGCAAATTGCTATCATAAAAACTGAAGCAGCAAATTTTGTGAAAAACAATACTCATTTCCAAAACATCTGGCCACAACTGCAGAACATTTCACATGTTTTTACAAATAACTGAAGTAGGAAACAAGCAGCAGAAGGAAAAAACACTTTTCCAACATGGTGGCAATCTTTTAGAAGATCCATGCTAATCTTATGTCTGCAAAAAAACATGGTTCCACGAAACTGTAAGAAAATCTGAGTCTTTGTGCTGCTTCAGTTTAATAATTAATATGTCCAAAAACCAAAATAAAAACATGGAATTATGGTTTTATAAGAACAGCAAATTATTATCACAAGGAAGCTCCGATTCCCACAAAGATTAAAGGTGAGGCTTCCTTTAGTCTGACTCAGCCAAAAACACTGAGGCTGAAGAAGTGTAAAAATGGTAAGATTTTAGGGGGAGGTCACGCATGTTTATCAATTGGCTGGAATTTTGCGGACTACTGAAACATAGCATACAGTGGCCAATTTAAGGTTTCCCTGTTTGTGGCAGCTGATGTGAAGTCAGAAGAGTGGATGTACAAACTGTCATGTTGTGGTCACGCCAAACCAAAACAAACCAAAAACAGAAAGTCTATGCAACGAGGCAAACGGAGCTCTTTTCCCACTTTTGCCATGATAAGCCACGCCGGTCCCCTTCTCGCTATAGCGATACATTTATGACGCAGACAGGACAGGGGCATCGTTATTCCCACTGTAATGACAAATCAAATGAGTGAATTCCCTAAAATGTTATTAATGCGGTCCAACAAAGGAACCACCGACTGCTACCATTAACATAAAGTTTACTGCTACGAATAACTCTGATTGGCTGTCACTTAAAAACAATTTTTTCATGTGCTACAGTACCCTGAATATACAGCTTTGATAACAAGACTTCCTTTGGCAACAAACAATAACTCAAGAAGCACAAAGGACCTTTTAAAAGGCCATCGGCAGTTTACAAAACAACAAGTTCAGTATTTACAAAAAAGATTCAGACATGTTTTATCTTCTTAGCTGTAAAAAACTATAACAAACAAACCGTAACTGAAGTAACAACAAAAGCTCTGCTCCCAATTTTGCTAAAATGTTTTTGGGTGATTTCGGTAATTTAGTCTGCGGTCGACACCGATGCCATTTGATATGTACATTTTAAAAACACAAGAACATCATCGTCCCCCTCAAACGCTGTTTGCTTCAATGTTTCAACACTTCTACGTTGCATAAAATGGTCACACCAATAAATTATAAAAATATTGTACTACTGAAAAATCTTTTCATACATCAACACTGTACATAACAATAGAAGAAGTCAGCTTTTGCCAGGTTTGCAAAGGGTATTGCTTCACAGTATGTGGACATCACTGATTGGTCCTGCCAGACAAAATTCACTTCTGAAGTCAAAATCAGTTCTACACAGTAAAAAACTATACAAATGTACCGAGAACATCCCTTAAAATAAGGAATTTAGTAACAGGACCAATGCCAGCAAGCTAAATGACGAGCCACGGAGCTACAATACTGCCCGGCTTTCACACGTGAAAGCCATCAGGTGACAAAGACGCAGCAATAGCTAGACTGGAAAAAGACTTTAAGTTACAAATACTGAGAACTGTGAGGCCACCAAGAGGGTCAGACTCGTGGCATACTGGTTTTTGATCCACTGCTCAGTGAATCAGAACAACATTAAAAAAAAAAGTGGAACTGGGTTTTTGGGAAGTAAAAAGCAGCAACGGCAGTGAGTGACCAAAAAATATACAACAGAGAAGGAACGCAAAGAGCAGTTTGGTGCTGAGCCCGTCTGTCCAGCGATGTTATCTGAGATCTTTGCTGGCTTTGGGGACTATGAGAACTTTGTAAATGTCATTGGAAAAGACTGTGGTGAAGTGGGGTCGAGAGTTCCTGGAAATATGGGTGCAGAGAGGGATTTTACCAATATTCTGGGGGTCCTCGATGTCCCAGATCTCTGGCATGCTGCACCCAGGTCTAATGAAGGAAGAGGAATGAGAAAAACAGAAATTTAATAGGAGGATCTATTTTAAGGGTTTCAGGAACATCATTTTGAAAATCATCTTTAATATTTATTGCAAGACATTTTTTAATGTGCAAAGGCAGATAACAAGAACAAAGATTTACTGGCAAACTTAATTTTTTGTAGCTTTTGTCTCAAAGGTTATCCAGCAAGGGGGGGGGGGGGGGCCTAAAATGCTGGACTTGTTACACTAGTCTAAAACCTGTATGGTTTCTACTGTACGTGCACTCTGCAGTGAAAGGAGAGCGGTGGTGTTGTAGTACCTGGTTCGCCTGGTGCACCAGGAATCCTCCAGGATGAAAAAGTCCACTCCCAGCTTCATGAGGTTCCTCTTCACAGCTTCTCCAGACATGCGGCTGTACATGGAATAGACCAGCTTGGTTCTCTCCCTGCGAGGAACAACGATGTTAGAAAGTGTGGTAAAGCGCCTTCAGTCCTGTGGACATTCACAGTTTCAGTAAGATGATTCTTAGCATGACAGGAACAGCAAGCAGCACAGTGGTTATTATTAGCAATAAACACAAAAAGATTACTGATTTTTTTGATGATTATTAGACTCAGTGATGTTACCCCCGGTTTGGGGGTCAAGGGGGGGGGGGGGCACTGTGGAGAATCAAACTCAGTGATTCTCTTTTTACAGAATATATTAAAAACTCATGAAAGGTTCATCCAAGGTGCCTCAGGGTGATTCAAGCCGAATCAAACTACATTCATACTGAAGGTATTATTATTACCAATAATCATGGGAAATGATAAAAAACTGTTACTGAACAGTTTTTCTGCAATTAAACAAAATGTGTGCAACTTTGCCTGCCGGCGTGGAGCGCACTGCACATCACATCGATTACCATCCTCCGGTCCACAGGACTATAAACTAAAGTGATAAAAAGGTAATAAACTTCCTGCATTTTTATGAGAATGTCTGGGGAAAAAATAGACTCAATATTTTTTCTTCTACAATTAAGTTAATGAAGTAAAAAGCAAAACAAACATCATCTGAAAAACGGCCATTGTAAGTGCCTGTTTGGTGCAGCGATTAATTTCTTTTAGCTACATTGATGCTAACTTGGAGATTTAAGAACAGCTGTGAATTCCACTGACCTCAGACCAGCGTCTTCGTAGTGCGGGTGATTGACGATTGGCCGACCTGTGGAAAGCTTCACGCTGGCCATGGTGGGCATTGCTCCAGCAAACACAGCATCTGCAATCGCAGTAACAACCCAATAAGAAACAAAAACAGAGCACGGAACAGAACACTTTCATTCATTAGATTATTTACAGTACGCCTTCTTTGTTCTTCATAATTTATAATAACACAATGTACTTCACATTAAAATTTTATGCTACAACTGGGGCAAGCTGCTTAGAAATATTAATCTTATTACTTATTAATACCATTGTTTTAGTCAGATTAGGTCAATCGTAACACTAGAAGTGCGGGGGGGGGGGGGGGGTCATCAGTGCAACAGCAGTAACAACATAGAAATCATTTCTTGAAGAAGTTAATTTTTGTTTAATTCTAATTCTAATTCTGTTGGAGGTTCTAGTGTTAAACAGCATCAATTTATACCACCAGTTATCTCCGGACACTTTACACTGTAATTGTAATAATATAGAGGGAACCCCAATAATTCAATTTCAGCCACATTTGATTGAAACATCTACAATTATAATGAAGTGGAACCAGCATATCAACCAGGGCTAATGAACTGCAGCTATTCGTCAGGAATCACTGTAAAAACGCTGTTCGATTAAAACCGGTGTCGTTAACACAGTAACTCATCCAGCTCACAGTCCATCACAGTTCACAGGTCATTACTGTGTGACGCACCGAGAGAACGTTAGAAGTTTTGTTGAGTGACTGAATACAGTAAAGAGAATTAAAATCTCCTGAGAAGAAGCAGAGGCTTGCAAACAGTCAGAACCAGAACAAATAAATCACTAAAATCTGACCAATACTCTAGGAGGAGGAGATCTTTTGGTCAAAAAAGCATAAATAAAATACAATTTTCAAAAACAAAATTTTGCAAATATCCAGCTCTTTTTATTTAGCAGGATAATCACCACTATTGTTTTCTCGATGAAAGCAGGCGGTCACTCACTAGGACGCGTGTTTTCCTGGATCCAGTCCAGCAGCTCCTCCTGGGGGAGGTTGCTGAACTCTCCAATGATTGTCCACTGGGCCTGCAGGTTGGTCATTCCCTGTACGGCCATGATGGCCATTACAGCAAAAACCACAGTTTGGTGCTTAAACTTCTCCCCGATCCAGCCAAACAGCTAAAGGAGGGACAGACAGAGCACATATTCGCCGCATTTAAGTAAAGAAGAAACTTCACAGGTAAAACAAAACTGAAAGCTGCCTTTTTGGCATCGAGAGGGACAGACCTGTCTGGAGCAGATCAGTGATGCCATGATGCACATGTGGGGCGTCAGGAAAAGCTTCAGACGCATGATAAGGATGGCCAGGACAGCAAACGCCACCAGCTGCAGGCTGTGGTACACAAGCTACAGAGAAACAAGTTCACACGTGGACCTGATCAAAACTGAAATTAAACAAAATCATAATCGTCTGCCGGGAACTCCGAGCACTCTTTTGTAGCTGAGCTGTTAAACACAAGAATCTGATTCATGAAACAACTTGACTGACATTTCTGGAGTTATCAAACTGCTGTCTAAATTCATATTTAAATTCATACATAGTATTTTACATTGCTGCCATAATGACTGCTTATCACAAAAGTGCTTAAAAAAAAAAAACTGAGTACAATTTAACGTACACCCGACATTCTTATTACATTTTCAAGCTCTCCTAAAATAATTCATCAAGTTGTCAAATGACATGAAATTTAAATGCATTTTAAGTCATTCACGAAGCAAAAATGGGGCAGCTGTGGCTTCACAGAACCAGCTGGTTGTCCAACAGTGGAAAGGTCGTTAGCTCCACATGATGGTGAAGCAGTTCTGGGCGAGACACTGAACCCCAGATTCATAGAATTGCACCATATGAATGAGTGGATGTGGCACTGACTGCTCAGAGAACAAAAATGCTATATATAAGTACCACTTCAAAAATGGCAATGTTATATGTGTGGATGAAAACCTACTGTGTCCATCTTTTAGATATAACAAATATGCTGAATGTCAGTCCTTCCTCTAAATAAAATATCTGCAAAGGGATTTTAACTACATTGCCCCCCCCAAAAAATATAAATAAATAAAAATTCAGAGAACACTTGATTACCACAGTATCACCCAAAGTCAGTTAAATTTAGGGATATCAATCTGGAGACAAACCACTGTGGACCAATTTTACGACGCACTGGAGAGGCAAAAACAAAACCACCCCCGAAAAAAGTAATAGCTTTGCAGATGGTGGCCACAGACCATTGCTCGCTCTTCTTATTTCCTTCTGACTGATTTTTCTCTAGTTTTGGTTTTTTGTTGGTATCCTTGTTACCGCTGGCAGCATGAGAGGGCACCTGCAGCCCAATCAGGTTGCAAAGGTAGCCCAGCTCCTCCAGGATGGCACATCTACACACGCCGTCACAACAGGGTTTGCTGCGTCTACCAGAACGATCTCGAAGTGGAGGAGACAGCAGGAGACGGGCCGTTACACGAGGAGAGCTGGACGGGCAGCGAGCAGCGAGACGGTATCTACTTCGTTCCCGAAGAGCAGCAGGTGGAGCACTGCCAGAGCTCTGCAGAATGACCAGCAGGCTACATGCATGCATGTTTCTGACCTGCTTGATGCAACACCAGACCTGGCAGATTCAAATTAATTGCTCATAATTTACTGAACTACAAAAATGTAACTACTAAAAAGTATTAACACAACCACGAATAGAATAACTGGTAATAAGTCTATTCTCTTTGAAATTAAAACTATATGTGGCTAAAACTACATTTTTAATTTGTAATGCTGTCTGAATTTTGGCCTCCTGATTGTCTCCCTCCCTTTTTATTTGTTTTGTTTTGTTTAATTTTTATGGCATTCAGCCGACTGAGACCAACGATTGCTCATTTGATGTAGGATTGTCCTAATTAACTCTGATCTCTTCTGTACTTTTTAACCTGCATTATTCTGCACAGTAAGAAGAAAGTGGTATTCTCTATAGACCATGAATGCCATTATATGAGGAAGCTGTAGAAACTGAACATCTGAACTTTTTAGATATATTACAGAAAATGACATGAAGCCGCTGGGAAAAAGCAGACAAAAGGCAGCACTGTGGGATTTCATAGCAGAAGAGAAACTGCCTTTGATTTCCTATTAATGAGAAAAGGGATCAAAATCACTCCGGGACAGAAACCGAGCAGACTTCACCGCACGGGAGAAATACTGTCACGTAAAACAGGTTTAGGAAAAAAGGAACAGATGGAGGTGTGGCCAAGATAATGGTTGTATATGCATTTATTTAACAACAACATAAATAATGTGCAAAGTATTTTTCTCACCTCTCCTTTTGCAGCTATTTCAGACCTGCAACACACAACAGAGGGCAGTATGTGAACCCAGCTGCCCACTCAAAACAAAAATCAAGCACTTTAACCTGAAATGAGATTTTTTTTTTATCTTTGAAGATAAGATACTATATAATTTTTAAAAATATTACACGTTTTCCTATTTAAACATTGTTTCTATTTGATCAACCGAATGCTTAAAGTCTGTGAAATCACCCTAGAGAGGAAGCCTCACCCTGCAGCTTCATCAGCATCTTCAGTCTTGGCAGATGTCTTCTCCCCGTGCCTCAGGGAGCGGAATATATCCTGGACAGTCTGAAGAAGACAAACGGTTAGAAGGATATTCTCTCTCATGTTTAAATGTACTGCATATCACGCTTTGTCAAATCGATTCATGTGTTCTTAGCTCAGCGTGGGTAGGGCATAACAAGATTAAACTATATAAATAGAAGTTATTTTTCCTCATGTTCTAAAAATATTTGTGACCAGAATCAGGGGTAAAATCTTTTAATTCTTCCCTTCCAAAGGTTTACATATACGCAATTACATAAGAAGACCCGATAAAACAACGGCAGTTTTCTGAACGTGAAAGAACAGCACCTGAATTTCAAACTCCCTCTTACTCTGCTCGAGCACTTCAGGGGAAGAGAAAGGTATCTGTAGTAACAAGAGCAGACAGCAGCTTTGTCTTCCAGCTGCTGTGAAACAGCATTACACGGCTCAGAAAGTGATTTGATTATTATGACTGCCTGCTGTACAGTTCTGAAAGGTGAGATCGGAGCTTTTCATACTGCAGACATTTTCCGACAGCCGTGCTGTTTAATTTCTGCCGGCTGACTTAAAAGAAGAGTTAAAGATTTTAACAAAGCAAAGCAAGATTTTTTTTATCCACACTACATTTTGAGGTTTTTTTGTGCTAATGGTGCCATTTCCTCATCTCATATTTTTATTGAACTTGTGTAAGTATGCTAGCATTTCCTTGGTGAATATTTTCTTGGTTATTTAAAATACTTCTTAGGTTATTTCTGACAGATTATATCCTAATGGTACTACTGTCGGCTATGGGTGGCTGTGGCTCACTCGGTACCGAACGTTCCAAACAAACCGCTTGCTAATGCTAATGACCGCATTGTATGGTCCAATGAAAATAAAAGACATCTTGTCTTATCTTAAGAAAATTAAGAAAATTTAAAATTTTTATTTAAAGAGCACATTTAAAATCAAAGCACTTTACACTAATAGATTAGCTTAAAAAAATTGATGCATTCACAATGTTTACATGAAATAACCCAAAAGCAACTAATCCTCCAATCACAGTTCCAGAAATCAGCTGTTTCCAAAAGACTGACAGAAAAAGTACGTCTTAAGCTAAACTGTTTAAAAACAGTGAAACCTAGTAGTAGCAATTCTATTCTGCACTTCAATAGATCAGAAGTTGTTTACATTAGAAACAGCCCTCCTCCCTGAATACATTACTTTTATATTTTTTAAACAGTTCATAAAGATGCATTGTATCCAAGCTTGGCAGCAAAGAACATTTTCTATAATCTGCATGAAGCACGGTGAGGATGTCGTAGCGTCTAGCTTTCACAGCTTTAGCGACAGTCTGATATTTATATAGCCATCAAGTACATATTAATATCTCTTTCATTAGATTAACGGAATCATCAAGACTTTCAAAACATTCAACAGCTGAATGTGAGAATGTGCTTCTATGAGGTCAAACATCAACTGAATAATTTAGTGTTAAATCTACAGCCAGTATTATAAACTGTAGTCGTATTAAAGGCAGCACAAGAACAAAAAGAACCGTAACTAAGACACATTTTGGTTATTTTTACCAATTTTTCCCACAGATTGAGACAAACCTTTGACTTTTCTGATTAAAATTTAACACACACCTCACCTGCTGCCATCTCCTGCTGCGCTTTACAATTCTTGCTTTTTTTGGGCACTCTTGTTCTGCTGCTTTGAAAGAAAGTGTTTATCCTTTTTGTAGGTGTGAATTTATACCTACGAGGAAACTTACCCTGCCAGCAATGAGAGCAACCACCAGCACGTTGATGGGCAGCAGCAACGTTTTGAGGTAACGAACAGGAGTCTGCGGCAGAGAAGCAGACACGAGTGGGGGAAAAATGAAAGAACTATCAACTGCTTTCTAATCATAGCCGAGCATTGTAGTCAACCTAAGCTGAATGCAATTGAAAGAGGGTCTGACAAATGCACAGCAAAGCACTACAAAAATAGTAATAAAATAAATTATACTCAAGAAGAATTACTGGATTCTTAATTTAATGCTACATCAATCAAAAGCAAATGCTTGAAGAAAAAATATTATGAATTATGACATGTTACAATTCTAGATTGCAATAAAACTACAAAGTGCAAATAAAAGTTTTTTTTAAAGCATTAAGAAACAAGCGGGCAGAAGTATAGTACTAGACTGATTACAGCTGATTTACAGCTGTTATAAAAGCATGCATTATTTCTCTGCAGCGCTCAGAGAACACACACAGAACCAGGCTGCTGTCTAACCCATAACTCAACCCAAAATGAGCTGCCAGCTTCTGCTGTCAGGTTTTTGTTTCTTGTCAAATTCAGAGCACAGTTCTGGTTCCCTCGACACTCGGTCTTGCTGTAAGACAATCCAACCATTCTGATACAAAGCAGCGGGCCTTTTAGAACATTTCTGACATCTTCACAGGGATGACATTTTTAAAAAGTCAGACCTGGCAAGATTTTTCTCACCAAACTGCCTGAGACCTGCATTTTACTAGTGAAAGGCTTCAGCTCAGAATCTCAGTGATCAGACATCATCTTTAATGGCACAGATTCAGGTTTCAGCTCTGACAAAAGAACAGAATTTACCTCCAATTCCATGAAGTCAAATTCAGCAGCACATGTGTACATCAGAGTGTGGAAATCCTTGTAGCTCGTGAACTTGGACTTGATTAATCCACTGATGTGAGCCTAGAAAAGACATTTTTAAATAACATTTTAATCTACAGTCCTGTGAAATTTAAGGATAATGTGATTCAATATTACTTGATCTGATCATGAAATATCAAATATGGGTTAAGTGGTCCATATTGCTAGAGGTCATTTACATTTTTTTAAACTGATCTGTTGCATCATTCCCACTCACGAGGTCCTTTTTGGTTCAAATACTTAATATCTACACACATTGATCTACAAGTTCTCCATTCCTGTTATTAATGTTTAGTCAAAAGTATCATTAACCCACAGAGGAAAAGGGTTAGATTTTAAAGACAGGAAGTTACAGTAACTCACATCATCAGAGGCACCCAGGACTGTGGATAGCACGTATTTAAGCAGAACTGTTGAGCCGACCCAAGCCAGACCCTGCATGACCTGCGGAGACAGGAGAGAGAGCCACATTGCCACATTGGCATGTACAATACAGACATTAAACTCACACAGCTGTCACATGTTGGTGCAGAACAAGCCAGGAAAACCATGAGGCTGATTACACATTGGAGGAAAAAAAAAAAGAAGAATTTGCTCGTATTTTAAATATTTTATATTTTTTTTAAGCTTGAACTTTTCTTTAAATCAAAACAAGAGCTCATTTTTAATATTCTTGTGATAGTTTAGACTAATGCATCTTATAGCCTTTTGTTGGTCCCTGAGATCAGTGATACCAATACTGAGCAACATAATTAAAACAAAACAAAAACGCAACTTAAAATTGAATAACTGCTTTTTGTCACATTTAGTTTTGCTTAAATAAAAGCACCAAAAAAACATAACTACAGGAATCAGAATACTGCAATATTTAACAAGCTCATTAAATAAAAGGACCTAAAAGCTAAATAATACAGTATATTTTAAGCAATTTTGGATCATTAAGGTACCATTTTCTCTTTTTCTTGTTTCCCCCCCCCCTCTCAAAAAAATTTGAATGATGTAAGAATGATAAAATTACTGTAACTGTCAATATGTACTTGTTCAATAAAGCACAGAAGGAAAGAAAACTCTTCAATACCCAGATGACAATGCCTTGTTTGAAGACCTGAGAAAATCGGTCCCTCATCGCAATGATTACCTAAAAAAAAACAAAACAAAAAGTCATAAAAAAAAACTACTATAAAGACATTTTTACAGCTCATTTGGCCATACAATGCATTTGCTCTTATAAATGTATTCATACTCTTACAAACTTGCTGTAATTTAAACCAACTGCATCACTGATCAAAATGAACTTGACTGACTTGAGTCAATCGATGACATACAACACTGGAGTCTCCAACTCACCCAGATTGACACAAGTGAAGAGGCGTAGAAGGATGTAAGGAGCATGGAGTTTCCAAACATCAGGATAAAGCAGACCCCCAGTGTGATCTGCAGAAAGGAGGACAAAGAGGAGGCCTCATTTATCACATACGCATGGTATCCAAACAGCTGAGGGCCATTTAGTGCAGCTTGATGTGTATTACCTGTGTGTGCAATTAAACATAATGCTGAATTTGCAAGCTTAGCTCTGAAGCTTATCCAGTATTTCTAGTGGTCTCATAAAAACATTTAGTCCCATGTTCAAAGCCAGTTGCAAAGAAAATCCCTGGCTCTCTGTAGCAAGAGGATGGTCTAGGATACAGTGTGATAATAGCCGGTGTGCCACATGATGTCTAGAAAATGTCAGAAAGTAGCACTTCTCATTTTTTTCAAAATTGCTTGCTTAGATTACTGTGACATGGACTGTTAGCAGCTAATAGCAACATGTGAGAGGATAAAGAGAATTTTTGCTTGGAAAAATAAAACAGTTAGGGTTAGGGTTAGGGTTAACTGCTAACTGCTTCCAAATTCAGAAATTTGGTAGCAGTTAGCATCGAAAATTCACTTCACTCAAATCTGTCTGTAAGAGCGAGATCCTCGCCTGCAAAGGAGTGCTGTGCATAGGTTTTTCATTAGGTGCTTTTTTAAAAGTCATTAATGCATCTGGGAAGATTTTAGATTTTAAAAAGGCAACAAAGAGGTGAAATGAAGCATGATGATGGATGTTGTGGGGGAGAGAAATGCTAGGCAATCACACCGAGCTCTTACACATTTCCACATTAAAAAACAAAAAACAAAAAACACATTAAAAACCAAATGATACCTGAACAATCAAATACTCGAGTCCTCAGATATAAGGCGTCAGTTCTTATTTTTATAATTCCAGATTACATACTTCAGAGCTCTGGATGAAAACGTATCCTGCTGGCATATAAAGGTATGTGTGTACAAGCTGTAGGTCACAGAGGACACTCCTGCTTTTGTGTCTGTATTCTTTTCAAGAAAAGACACACACAGTCATCATTCCCAAGCTCTCTAAATTATGCAGAGCCATATGCCTTCCTCTGACACAAATCTCAAGCATCTTACCACAAAGGCCCTTCTCCTTATCTATGGAGCACACAGGCCCAGGCTAACAGCTTGGCATGCTGAGAGGATTAAGGGTAATGAATGCAAAGAAAAAGGACGAATGTCCAAAATAATACACCCACAAACAAATAAAAATATCTTTACACATTTTCAAATGAATACAGATGTCCTTTTGTCCTTGGCAGTGTGAAATGACTTGCCCACACATCCCCTGCCTTTTAGGCAATCATGTATGCACAGTGGTATCCTTAAAGCTTTTTCCCCCTGAAGTCCACCCCGTCTCTGCTGACTTTGTCCAACTGGCTCATGTGAATTTTTCCCAGCTGAGGAGCTGCGGGAGATAACGAGAACTGAGGCAGAGCAGGTTACAGCTCTGAGGAAGGCAGCAGGGAAAACTTTCACTTATGCTGGGCCCAACCCCTGATTCAGAGAGAGTCAAACTCATACTCCTTGGTAAATTGCTTGAAGCAATTCTATTCCACTTTTCCGCAGATGCATTAGCGTCAAATATGAGAAGTTGGCCATCAGAAACAAAATAACTGGACTGCTTTATCGATGCACGCTTTGGAAAAGTCATCTACTGTACCATATGAGTAACGAGGATGGACTGCATCTTGGCAGCGGCGAGGTAACCCAGAATGTATGAGGCAAACAGAGAAGCCACCTGAAAAACAAAGAGCAATTTACCTTAATGATTCACTCCAGGAAACCCATTAATACATCACATTCAAGAAAATAGTTTCATTGTAATTAGTATAGCTAGCATTGCTTTGTAGTAGTAACAGAGGTGAATAATTTAAAAAAGATCCAAATAACAAAAAATTCCCTTTTTGAAGTTAATGCTGATGTGAAAGCTGGATTTTACTGTTAGCACTCGACTCTTTAGCGAAAATCTGCATTCCTTCCGTCCATCACAAATCTGTGTTGTTTATCAAGGAGAAAAAAAACAAATCACAAAATCTGTACTTTATATGTAACAGCTCATTTATTTAAAGCTTTTATTGTGTTACATGGCATCCCTTTATGTCTCCCTTTATGTCTCATGTGAAGAACTCAAACAGAATATTGTTGTTGCTCAATTCCAGAAGGTAAAGCCAGGTGCTGAATACAGCACAGCCCTGAAAGATTACCGCTAAGTACTGTAATACAGTGACTCTACATCAAATACACATCGCAGTATTTATTTAAATGCAGCCTGAATATCACCAGGAACCTTTACGGCCTCTTTCTTCACTTTATTTTCTGTTGTCTCTTCACCGTCTATTTATCTATACCGTCATTTTCCTTCACAAAAATATAAATTTATTATTTCCACTTGTACAAACATGAACCCTTAATTCAAAGTAAAAATAAAAATTAGTTTAAAATTGAACCTCAAACTATTATTATTATTTATTTATTTTTTTTCAAAAGTTACATTTCTCTTTTACTTATTTATAAACATACGAAAATGCTTCTCATAGTTTTTAATCCATCCACCCAACCATCATCAGCTGCTTTGCTGAGTATAGATTATGGAGGAAGCAGCTGCTCAAACCAACTCCTCCAGGATAAGCCATTAACCAGCCAGCCAAGAGACATCATCTCTCCAATGTGTCCTGGGTCTTCCCCCGCACATGCTCCCAGTTGGACATGCCCAAAACACCTCACTTAGGAGGCGCCCAAGCAGGGATCCTAGATTCTACTCTGTATGACACCCTTCAGATGAAGCTCATTTCCATGCTCTCATTTTTTCACACAGATTGAGGTCGCAGGACTCATTCATTTCCCTGAGATTCACCATGACAGACTGGAATAGCATCCATATTTCTGCAGACACTGGACCAGTCCATGAAACAATCTCCCGCTCCAGTCTTCCCTCATTTGTGAATAAGACCCTAAGATACTAGAACTCTGACTGAGGGCAGATACTCACTGTCAGCATGGAGTGGGCACTCTACACTTTTCTGGCTGAGAATCATTTTCTGAGATTAGAAGGCGCTCATTCTCATCCGAGCCACTTCTTCATTCCCAAAGGACCAAATCCACAGGACCGTCTGTCCAGTGCCGGTGCTGGTAATCAACATTTAAATCCCAAGTTGTAGGGTTCTCTAAATTAGCCAATACAATTATTGATTACAATCAAACTGGGTTTGATTATTGTAATTGCTCAGGGGGCCTACTTCAGGCCTTGTAGCAAATTAACTGTGTGACTGCAAATTTAATAATAAAAAAAAAACAAAAAAAACCCCACGAACAAAAAACAAAACAAAAAACCTGACATCCAACTTCCTCTGGACTGATGAGTAAGCAGTGTTGGTGGGTGTATTTGGCCTTGGACTGCATTATGCATGCAGTGGCTGGGGTGAATGGGTTCAATTAACAGCTTAGAAATGTAAAACAAAGAAATAATAGCTGTGAAACAACACGTCCTGTGTTAAAATCCCCACACAAAAGCAGCAGTACCCTGAGGGGGCAGCAGCAGTGTGGGCTAAACTGTTACTGAGCACATATGCTTGCTGCAGTGACCCGTTTGTTCTGAAGTCGTTCAACTTGTGTGTCTGCCAGCCAACACATTTTAACTTACTACTTCTTTATACTAACTTAAACCTGTCAATCAGTTTCAATTATTCTTATTTAACAGTTTAACAGCTCCCTTTGAATTTTATGTTTTTAATGAGTTTATCCCTTTTCTTTCAGTCTTTCTAATCTCCATTTCTCTGCCATGCTGCACGCCGTCTGTATTTTTCGCACCTGCCTTGCCACAGTCCTCTGTTCTCTCCAAGTCTCTATTTTCTCTTTAATCTCTCTGCTCCCTTCTCCACCCCCCCACATTCTCTCTCAAAGTTTATCTTGCTCTGTTTACCTGGGTGAGCAGCACAAACTGGGCAAACTGCCAAGGCAGCATGAAGCACAAATTGGAGATGCCTAGAGAGACCATGGCTGTCCGGCTCGGGTTCCGTGTCCTGGGGAGAGAAGAGACACAGATGGGGGTGGGGAAAGGTGGTGAGAGCAAGGCTGTAACAGAGATAAGACAAGATGTATTAAGATGCCTGAGAAAACAAACACACACACACACACACACACTCCGACTGTACTACAGAAACCTTATTATGGACCAAGCTCCACTCAAAAAATATAAAACAGAAGTCAGTTTCTATTTACCGTAACAGTGACATCAAGAGAAGTCACAGTTTCAAAACTGTTATCACACAACACGAAGTGTCAACCACCAGCTGGGTGTTAAAAGGAAGGAGGGAAAAAACAAAAACAGATGCTTCCCCATGTTTCTTTTTCATTTCAGAACGTTTCAGGCGCCGACGTTTAATCAGGCGGGCAGAGTGAATACCAGACTAATGCACCGTACGATATTTCAGCCACGTAGGTGTAAGTATTATGAAATGATGACATGAAGATGCGTTTAGGCATCCACTCAGTGATCGTTTTATTTGGATGGTGTGTTCAGCTGCTTGCTTTCATATTATCCAATCAGACGATCACATGACAGCAGTGTAATGCATAAAAATCATCACGACAGAGGTTAATGTTGCTTCACTCTCCAGAGTGAGTTGGGAAGTGGAGGTATTTCAGTGATGTTTCAGTATTGCTGAAAATGGTGAGAAACAAAAACCGCTCAGCGAGCTGCAGCTTTGCAGACAGAAATTCACTGCTGATGAGGCCAGAATGGACAGAAAGGCTTTGATAACAGATCAACTTTTACAACTGTGCTGAGCAGAAAAGCAGCTCAGAATTAGAGCACATATACCTAAAGAAAAGATACTTTGCTGACAGCACAAAACCAGGCCAGGGTTCACTTCCGTCAGCCAGCAACAGAAATCTGAGGCTGCAGCAGACACAGGATCAATAAAAGTAGAAACTTCAAGGCTGGAAAAAGAATTGCAGCTAGTCTAATGATCTCAACAGTACAGGCTGCTGCTGGTGGTGTAACAGTAATCAGTCATGGTTTGAATGCCACGCGGCCTATCCGAGTAATCCTTTGTACATCCTTTCATACCCACGATCTGTCATCTTCAAATGACAACTTCAAATAGAACAGCAAATCATGTCACTAAAGAAAAGTCTCCCAAGCTGGATAATCATGATAATGAGGTCAGATTCTGGTGGCCTCCCCAGTAATCAGATCTGAAACCAGTAAAGTACTTTTGGGATACATGAGTATATATATGTGTATGTGACGGCTGCGTACATTCTGAAACATTTCACCAAAGTTCAAAGAGATGAAAGTAGCAGCGCAGTGCAGACGCTGAGTGAGTTTACCGTAGGATGTATGTGAGAAGAATCATCTGCAGGACCAGGAAAGGGTAGGCAAAGCTCTCCCTCAGGGGTGGAGTCCACATCACTCGAGTGCTCTGAGAAAATATGCCACCAAGAAAAGAATGAAATTTACTTCAAATCAAATTCACATAGTTGTGATTTTCCTGTCAGAGAGGGGGAAAAAGGAATGAGATACATTTTATTCCTCTGCAGCTTATAAATAAATCTTACTTAATCCTATATTTACACAGACTGTAGAACACACTGCTTGTGTAAAGATTACAGGCATTTAATGTAAGACATCTGGTATCTATCTATTGGCAGGATCTCCTAAATGCAAAAATACTGTGGGTGAGGAGGTTTCATGTTTTTAATCTATGCTGGAAGAACCAATTTATTCATGGACTCTAGGTTAGCTCACTGGAATAAAACACAGCAGGTTAAAGTTTAAGCCAGTGACTGCATTTAGCTGTAGTTAACAAACATTAGGCTGCTGTCTGGTTGGCTCTGACTATACTACACCCCATTCAATCCCAACATATAGTGCTCACCTATAAACAAGCCACGCAGGCTGCACCTAACTTGCTAAACATCAAATTTACAATTCAATAATGCACGTTGACTGCTGAGCTCTATACTCTCACTATAGCCCTAATTACCAATTGTGTGGTGGCTCATACAGCAGCATATCTGCAGCTCTGCACACAGAACGGGGATGAGAGGAAGGAGATATGGGAGAGTTCAGTTCTTTGCTCCAGCATGAAGAGAAAGTAGCGTATATATATATATATATATCCATACCACTCAAAAAAAATTAAATCCCCAGTGAACAGGCCCAGCGGGGGGCAGTCGTCTGCTTAGGTCCAGCTGTTATTGAGCCTGTTTCTGAGGGTTGAAACTCCCACACCTCTATTTTAACAGTTAACACTACAGTCGTACATGCATGTGTCACCTCAGAGCACGTAACCACATTGCTTTTTTACTTCTTCCTCTAAAAAAGTGGAAATCACATATGCTGCTGTCACAAGCCACCACAGCACTGAGGGAGAGCACAGAAATATGTTCGAGAGTGTGTTTGACTGAAATTTGTTCAGGAGGAAACTTGAGAGAAGGAGATAGGCAGAGGGACTCAGCTTTGAGTGCCAGCCAAAAACAAGTCTAAGCCCCTTTGAGGGCTGAAATGAGTCCCTGTTAACCACCCTCCTCTTTTTCTGATTGCTTTTTTCATTTTGAGTTTTACACATTTCAGAAGCTTACACTTTACAAAGCTCCTACATTTGAATATTCTGATAAAGATATTAAAAGGAACTGCACTTACCTCACCGTGATTGAAGAAAAAACACAATGTGGTTACAACGCCACCCAGTCGACTGCCACTAATGAGAAAAAAATTTGAACAAAGTGGGGGTAAAACACAAGACAGGCAGAAGGCAGCAGACAGATTCAGAGAGATCATCTTCTCTCTGATGGTTCAAATCTATAAATCTAAGAGACAGCAGACAAATGGTCTACGCCTGACAGCTTACTGCTGAGATGGGCCGTTTAAAAATCATCCTCTCCTCACCAATGCCCACCTGAGCAAGACAGGACAGAGCGCTGTGCTGGAGTGGTTACCTGAGGTAGGAGCCGTAAATGAAGAAGAGGCTCATCATCATGCCGTTCAGCAGGAACACACAGGCCACATAGAAATATGCTGGGTCACCCATCCCTGGAGTGCACAACACACACACACACACACACACACACCCCTTTTATCCAAGTTAAATGGTACCATATAATGCAGTTTTGATCATTTGATTATCTTCCTAAAATGATGCAAATTAGCTGGTAAATGCAAAGATTTATTAGAAACCAGGAGCTTGAGGACATCGATTTCTGATTTGTTTATGAATGTGAATGATCAAGAACTGTGCCTAAATATCCAACTGCCGGTATATTATGTACACATTATGTAGGTTTTTGGTTTTCAGTGGATTTGGATACTTTTTAAAATTCTCTGCAAGTATCACTTCATTTCACATTACTGTTGTTGATTACCTATTTTGCCATCTAGAATAGCATTTCATGCTCCTTTGGCAAGCTTTTTCTCCTTTTAAAAAGAGCTGGCCAAAAAAAACCCATCTATGAACAATATTGCTAAGCAATGCCATCCTGCTATTCTCTCTCTGAGCAGCAGCACCACCCACATGGAGGCTGAGCACCATGGGAGAAACATTCTGTTGCTTCTAATATTTTTCTATCAGTAATGATAAAGGTGTAGGATTATTTTGTGAGGGGAAACTGCAGTTATAAAACTCAGACACAAGCCCGTCTGCAAGGTTAACTGCTTAAGGTAAATAGAATATGCACACTTTTGTCTTTATGTGAAAATATTTAGCTTGAACGCCTGGCATCTTTCTCCATCACACAGGTGATAGTTATGCTTCAGTTTACATCACTGATGCAAACATAGAGCATTTGTTGCAAGATTTAGCAGCTTTCATTATGGTGAAATATTTATGGATCCTCTTGCTCAGAGTGAGGCAAATCTCTCTGTGAGAGGAGCAGCTCTCAGTCTGTGCACTGTATGACAGGCAGTACTGCTTTAACTTCCTCTTGGTGAGCTTAGAATAGCCAATATATTTAAACTAGTGTATGATTTTAATTTTAACTTAGTTTGATTTTAATCAGACCACACTGCAGTCATCTCACATGCCCCCCTCCCTCTTGGAAATGACTGATCAGGAATGTAAATCTCTCAGTTCAAGTGCTTTTATTCCAATATGTTTAAAAATCTGCAGGAGGCATGTGCAGGCATCTCCCTCAATCTGTACTGCATGCATTGTGTGTGCAAAATGGGGCGCTTCAGACTGAATAAGTTAGGTCATGCAAAAATAGCCCAGGAAACAGGTAGGATCTTTGTGCAGCTCTGCTTCTGCTACGAAGACACCACATAATGTGATCCTCTCCTGCAGACTCGGTGCGGCACTTAAAAAATATAATTACATTTTTTAAAAATCCATATGTAATGCATGTGTGTAATAAATATTAAATATTGCTTACATGTTTTACATGCTTACATGTTAAAAACTGTTTTTTTCTCAGTACGGAAGACCGGTAACCACACATCCAGATCTTTTCATGTTCTGTGATGCTTAGGTCCAAAAACAGGTATTTTAGGTTAAATGGTGATTCCAGCATTAATGCAGGTATGAATCTGAGTATGGATGGGTGGCTGTCTCTCTGTGTTAGCCCTGTGATAGACTGGGGACCTGCCCAGAGTGTACTCCACCTCTATCCTAGTGTCAGCCGGGATAGCCTCTAACACCTGAATGACTGAAATGGATAAGCAGATAAGAAACCCAATGGATGACAAAAATAACCGTTATCACACAGCAGCAGAGGTTTCACATCTGAATGACACCAAAGCTGAAGCGTAATAACAGGAAGTAAATTAGACACCATGTTGTGATCAGCCAGTATGTGGCCTTATCGAAAACAGCAGACAAAAAACACGCTGAACTGGAATAATTAGGCAAATTTATTAGAGCATATCACCCTGTAGGTTCCTCAGTTTGTTGCCCGAAATCTGATGGAGAGATTAAGGTTTGAAGCTTTTGTGACAGCAAATAGACTTTGCTTCACTTCACTGTTCAGTGCACTGACATCTTGCTGCTGTATTTTGGGAACCATCTCTTCTCTATGATGCCAGCATAATAAGAAGGCACACAGAACAGATCGCCCAGGCTACAATGACTAACATGATTCTTGGAGGTGTGTTGACATCACTAAGAGCCGCTTCATCCCCATGATGTGACGGTAAATCACTTGACAAACAGAAAAAAGGACCTTGTTCCAACACTGTCTGAAAATGTAACACAGACCTCCCATTCTCTGTGTAATTTTGTATCATATAAAAATAACATACCGGCTGACAGTTACAGGAAATGCAACAGGGCTTGCGTCAGGTTTATGTAAACACTGTGAAAACAGCCTGTGTACATCAGCCGTGGGGTGCCACGTTCCCTAATGAGACTGACAGAAACACAGAGACTGCAGCTTCACAAAGGAAAGCTGACAGCAGCTTTTGCTTGTTTTCTGTCAGCAGACTTACCTTCCAGGAAATGTTCCTGTGAGCAAACTGAAAAAACTATTTATGTGTAAAAGGTTAAAAGCATTTTCCTTCCCTCAGGACCAGAAAATCAATCAGTATGTTTCTCTTGTTCTCTTATAAATGTTATTCAGTCTGCTGTTGTGGCATAGCTTTATAGGGTGGTGTTTCTTAATCTTATTTTTTTTTTTTAGTAACCATAGGCATAAAGATGATCTATCAGCTGACTGACAGACTGTTAATAAGGCCAAGCATTACTTAGACTGAGCTTCTCAAATATGAGGTTTTTGTACTTTTCTACATCTTAAGTGACGGTAAAACCTTTTATTCAAGGAACTGGGTTGCACTCATCAGCAAGTGGGATGAAACAGGGGAATGGATTGCGCGTGTGTGTGTGCGTGTGTGTGTGTGTGTGCGCGTGTGTGAGTGTAAATGCACACAAAGGAACATGTTTTTAGTTAAGACTTACATGCCATGGCAACAGTGTTTACCTTCACAGCTGTCCACAGGAGAAAGACCCTCTCCTCTGTTGATGGACCAGCACATTTTTGTGGGAATCCCAAAGTAACCCATTACACCCGTGTACATCCGGTACCAGCTGGCCAGGACCACCTGGGGAGAGAAGACAGGATGTGAAAAATCAATTCAGCTTTCAATTCGTCTTCCTCAGAAAATTACAACAAGATAATGGAGATAAAAGATTGTTGTCACATTCTGTTTTGCGATAACGGGCTCCTTTGGCTTTTCAGTACGTCCTTACTTTTGTTCCTCCAAATACATGTCACTACATACCCGGCTGCAGCCGGTTTCATTCAGTTTAATATTTTTCATTATTGAAGTTTCTTCTTTTGATTAAGGCTTCAAAAAACCTGTGTTACATAATTATGTTCTCAATATTGACCAAACTAACTGTGATTATGAGTTTTGCTAATATAGAGCAGCCTTAAATAACTGTGCTTATATATCGTTAAGTAACCAGATTAGTTACAGTCACTCATCCTCAATGAGCACATTTCTAAACCATCACGTAAAGAAACATTTACAGAAATGTGGTTTCTCCATGCAACAAGATTCATTCTGAAGAAAGCACATTAATCTGCCATGTACACCATTTGTCACTGCACTTATTGTTATTGTACGTGGCAAAGGGCTGCAGAGGGAGAATAAACGCAGAGGGGGATGCATGAAAGGAGAGAGAAATTAATGCAAAAATACAACACAAACAATCATCTAAAAGACTAAATAAGATCCACCACTGAACATCTGACTATTTGCTAAATTCATAAACTCTCGCTATGCAAGGATGCAAGTTCTCCAGTTACCTACATTACCTGATTTTGCTCAATTGTACACTTACGTTAAACACATTAAATGCATCCAGATTATTGTACTGCTACCACTTCTGACCATATAATCCTAATGAAATGTTGTAAAAAGGTTTAGTCATCACTGCAAAGCTGAAGAACCTCTTCATGATAAAATTACCTCACCCATCAAATCTTTTATTCCTGCTGTAAAAGAGTTTTGTTTGGACCAAGGGATTCACTGTATATTTCCCTCTAAAAGCCTGTGCAAGAATAAAGATTTGATCTTCTGAATACATTTCAAAGTTATGGATTATTTTTAGTCAGAGCAGCAAATAAAATGCGTGCATGGTAACTTGCCAAAATCAATATTACCTCTGGATAGAGATTGAATCTCTTCAGTGTGTTAATAACCAGGGGATACTCTGTCAGCCGATCGTTCATGACCATGTGAAGGCCGTCCAGGAAAGAAGGAGCCTCAATAATTGTCTTGTAGTAGGAATAGTACAGACCCTGGTATCAAAGAGAACATTACATACAGAAGATTACAGAAAGAAAAAGGCAGCAGACGGCTACTAAATATAACTCCAGCCCTACAACTCAGAAGAAACTGGAATGAGTTACACTAGCTCAGCAGATTGCCACGACTCGCAGCCCATTTGGCAGCAAACAGCAGGGGAGAGGCAAGAAAAATATTCTGTTTTCATACGATAAATTTTCACCTTCAGCATCACTTACACACCACCACAAGCACAAGCACTGCTTTTAGGGCGTTTTTACACCCATAGTTCGTTTACTGTGGTCCAAATCAGTTGACGAGTTTGTAAACTTGTAGCTTTGCCCAGTGATTTGGTCTCTTTTCACACAGAAAAATCCAAGCAAACCAAATAGGTTATTACAAACCACGTGGGAGCATTCAGTCTGTAGATGTGTCTGGGGTGGAAGCAACAAAAGTAAATACAGGAAAAGTTGCTGTGTTCTGGACTATTGGGGGGCATGGAGACTTTACATTCATTCCATGACTAGTTGCTAGCCTGCACTGACCTCTGCACATCTATGGTACCCCACCGCATCCCAGAATGCATAGCATACATGGCTACGGGAAGGTGTTTAGCTCAAACTTGCAATGTGCACCTGCTAGTTGGGTTGAATTGGGGCTGGACTGAGGTTGGCTCATGTTTACATCATAAACAAACTGCTCTGGAGTTTGTTTGGGACTGGACTGAGGTCACCTCCTCCGAAGTGTCTCAGTGCATTTGTTTTGGTCTGCACCGGAGTGAGATTACCGCGTTCACATCTGCACAAACGAACCGCACAAAAGGGGGGAAACAAACCAGAGTTCAATTTAAAGGGACTAAACACTGCAGGTGTGAAAACAACCTCAGAGGCAAATGTTGACTTTGCTCTTGTGCAGCTGTTTATCAAGCGATCAAAGTGGAAAGTGACAGATCAGCAAAGAAATAATAAATACACAGATTTTAACAACTTTAAATATTGTTTTTATTACTGACTTGATTTTAACTACAGTCATGCAAGTCTAATTTTAAATGTTTGTTTTCACCCCTTTTACTTCAGGCCTGCACAACTGTTTTGGTGACCAACTCTGGCTGGTGCACTCACAGGTCAAAGTTCACTTTAATCACCTTTGCCTTTGAAATCAGTTTGGACGTCAGGTAGAAGCGCGGTGTTTTGGAAATCGTTACAACATCATCATCTTGACTGTACAGGAATACGCTGCCAGACACTGCAGCTTGTGATCACCCCGCTTAATGTTTCTTTATTAAGCCGGCTGATCTCATTTTTGAAGCACAACCTCGCATCCTTTTTTACTGCAGTCTGCTGTCATACTTCGTTTAACAGAAGGCTAAGGTGACAGTTCTTATACGCTGACTGGGGTGGCAGCAAACACTTACTGCCATTAACAATCTCCTCATTAAGTTTTAATGACTTCAGCAATGATATGGTCTATAAAATGAAATGAAAATATTAGAGAATGCATGTTGTGATTAGCAAAGATCTGTCCCAGAACTGCCTGGTTTGTCTGACTAATCTCAACACCCACCTTTAAAGTTCAAACAAAATCATATTAACAAAACAGATTTGGACTGTTTTTCAGTCAGTTGACTAATGATGGCATTCCCTTACAAACAAGTGTTGTATACATTTTATATGTTGAGATCTCTTAGTAAGTAAGGTGTTGGACCACATGGTACCACCACACCTCAAATGTGCATTCAAACTGTACTGCAGGGATGGACACCATTCTTCCAACACATAATCCACACTCACTGGGTATTTTTATGAAGGTGTGGAGAGTGCTGGCTAACACAGGGGTCCAAAATCTACCACACATGTTTAACTTGGACCACATTTGGTATTAACAAAAATCCATGAATCACCTTCATGCTGAATGGAGAAATCACAGACCCTCATTGCTTGACAGCCCCCAAAATGCATCCAGGCACCTATTTAAGTAGCTATTTTGAAGCATTAGCTAAATTATTTTTAATTTCAGTTGTTACCAGGACAAAACAATGCATGTATAGAATCACACATAAAAGCAGATTCAAAGCTTTGCTGACTGTTCCAAAATTGTCGTCTTCTTCTTTTGGCTGCTCCCTTTTGGAGTCACCATAGCGGATCATCTGCCTCCATCTCACCCCATCCCTAGAATCCTCCTCTGTCACACCAACCTTCTGCATGTCCTCCTTCACTTCATGACTCTTCTCTGAAATCTTCCTCTTTTCCTCCTGCCTGGCAACTCCATATTCAGCACCCTTTGCCCAACATATCCACTATCCCTGCTCTCCACATGTCTAATCCATCTCAACCTTGCCTCTCTCACTTTGTCTCCAAACTGCTCAGCCTGATCCGTCCCTCTTATATATTCATTTCTAATCTTGTCCATCCTGGTTATTCCCAGTGAGAATCTTAACATCTTAACAGCTCTGCGTCCCGACTTTACTCCAAAATAAAGGTTTTAAAATGCCGTTTCCCCACCTTGAAATTATTCTTCTACCACTATCTTTGCTGTTGCAGTATTCTCTGATCAACTTCAATTCAAGAAGCCCATGACTCTCTCTTATAGATAAAAAATAATCACTCAGAATAACTCCGTATCGGTTTTCAGTGACCATTTCCTCTGGCCAAACGAAAGAAAGCCACCACAATACAAATTTAAGCATAACAGAACCACCAAAAGTCCTCAGTATAGGTCTCAAGAGCTAAGTTTTTCCTTTTGTACGTATATCCTTAATCTGTATCTTCAGCTACAAAGACAACAAAGTGCCCTGCAACAGGTGGAGTGGATGGCTGAAATATAGCCCTGAAATTAACATCGTGGAGTTAATCTTGGATTACTCAAAGAAAACTCCACCAAGTTCTCCGGTTTTCTCAGAACAACTGTCCTGCAAACTAACCTTAAAAGCAGTGAGTAAATACTAGGGACAACTGGTGCTGTTTTAAAGGCAAAGGGGGCTCATGCTAATTATTAATCTAATTTAGGTTTTTCCTTTTCAAATATTTTAGGCTTTAATAAAGTTAAAATTTGCACCGAAAGATTCTGCACTTTTTACTGTCTTATTCTGTCAGAATAAACGTAGATAAGCAAATACACACATACAAATACTGTGCCATCCCACGTGATGACAGTATTTATCAAATACATGTGCACACTGCTATTGCCTGAGATCAGTGAACAGTGTCATCATTTCGTGAAACAAATCACTATTTCAGAAAAGAAAAACAAAGAATTACCATTTCTGTTCGAAAAGCCATTTCCTTCTCCAGGTTAGACAAATGCGAAAAGTGCCTGTCATTCTCAAAGAGCTGTGAGAGATGATACCTGGGTACAGGGGCGAGAATGCCGTGTGAGCCAACAGTACAGTAGCGTGTTAACGCTAACCTGGTAAACCTGATAAAAACGCAGCTTACCAGTGCAGATATCCACTCAGAGCAGCTGCGGACAGAGAGAATTAACTTTCACTGTTACAGAAGAAAAAGCTACTTCATAAATGAGAATGGAGGCTAGACATGCAAAGCCACAAGCCGCTGGTTTTGACTACAAGCGTGAAGACTTGCAGTGTCAAGGGGGTTATACTATTGTGCATTTAGAGGAGAAATCCAAGCTTGAAGTTTGCCAGAAAACCTGTTAACACGTGTGGAGCTGATGTGGCAAATAAGCAGAAGAAATACGGGACACTTTCATTTGATTTTAATGAGCAGCAACAGCAGGTAACTACCGTCAGAGAGACAGCGTTTGGGTGGGCTAACGTTAGCCAAGTGATCGGCAGCGGAGATAACTTAATTTAGCGGAGCTGCTAATGCTGCTAGTGTTAGCACTCGTTAGCTTATGGTTCTGCAAGAAGCTAACAGGCTAGCGGTTCTGAACTTACCGAGGAGAAGAGTGATTCCCAGCTTGGCGGCTGCAGAGGGAGTTAGCCCCAGCTTGTGCCTGATGCCTGAAAGCCCGTTTGAATGCGTGCTGTTGAAAGCCTTGCCCTCCCTGCCTGGTCGCCTAACGTTACTTTTGCCAGGAGGCGAAACAAGCGGGCTCCTGTCGCGGTCAGTCTGGGTCGCCGGACTCTTCCCGGTCTGTTTTTTGGTTTTAGCCACCATGATTTCCAGAAAGAGACGAGGTAAAGCGAGCGGAGAGTCGTTGAGGAACCCAAGGGGTGTGAGCTGCGCAGCCCCAACACACGCTCGTATCTGGTCCTCGAATCTGCCCCTTTACTACCTGAGCGATGCTTTAAATGGGCACTGCGAGAAAGCTTGTGAAGTTGCGCCCCCTGCTGGCCGTTGCGCACCACTGCAGTGAGCTTGAGCGTGTAACCGTGGCAACACCAAGTAATCAGAATCAGAATCAGAATACTTTATTCATCCCAGAGGGAAATTCCTGTTGTTACAGCAGCATCCGTTTATAGAA
>JAVDPK010001202.1:0-10296 GCA_034780415.1 Cichlasoma orientale
ACACACACACACACACACACACACACACACACACACACACACACACACACACACACACACACACACACACAGACTGCATATAGAAGCAATAAATCAGAGCAATAAATACGTCAGAGAAAATCATCAGCCGTGCATGCGTTTTCTCTTCTTGCCTAACGGCGCATCCGTTTTGTATTTTTCACGGTTTATTGACCTTAAACTTCATTCGGCAGCTACGAAAAGGTTTTGTTTTTACAAACACAAGATCTAACCCATTGCATAAGCAGCTTTTGTTGCCGTGCTTCAGGCTCTTCAGGTGACCCCGGTTCTATTTTATCATTATTATTATTTCATTCCTTCTCTAAAACGCCATTCCTTCCTCCGACCGCAGCTGGGATGGGATTGAAGCTCGGCGACCTCCTGCTTATGTTGCCAACTCTGATCTTTCTGGATTCACAGTAGTTTTAGCTCTCAGCGACTGTTTGTAGGCACATAAGTACTCAAAAAAGCATGATTTGAATAATTTCACACACAAACCGATGTTTATGAAGACAGATGGTTCGGTGAGAAGGCACGCACAGGCACACATGGTTTTCTAGAGCCAGCTGTAGGTAATAAGATGAAGTGGAGATGGAAGTATAAGGTGTGAATCTACAAATCGATGGTATGATCATGTGAAAATTAACTTGTTTCTTCTACACTCTTTTCAAGGTTATCCACACTCCTGCTTTTTCCATTATACCTTCATGCACCGGATTTTATTATTACATGTATCTAATGTTTTACCCACTTCATTTACAAACATGAGCTACGGAGTTGTTTAGAAACACAGTTAGGTGTGATGTAGTGCAGCAGCAGCAGCATCAGATCGCAACAGGAAATGGCTCAATTAAAGCCGCAGTAGGCAGAGAGCAAGAAAAGAAACGGCCCTCTCTTCTAAGCCTTTCCCACCAGATGTGCGCAGGCTTCATAAACAATAAAGCTTAATTTATGGTAAAGCGAAGAATCCCTGCCTTTGTTGTTTGCATTTATGTAAAGCATGTAAAGCTGAGCTTTTAATGTTGATGTTTAATGTGATAAATTTACTGACACAAAGGAGGAACCGCATCGCTGCCGACACCACATCTCCTATATTACTACCAAGCATACCCATCACATTTGTTTAGGTCTGTGTCTTTGTGACGTGTAGTTGCGTTTTTGAGAAGGTGCACATCAAGTCGCAGTGCTGCATGTAGAGCTACGCTGCAGATTTAAAGCTGTACTGTAAATCAAGCAACGCTCAGTTTTGGCTTCACCACAGATTCCAATCCTGCGATCCTCCCAGGTTAAAGTCCTCTGTGCAGTGTCTTACTTCCTAAGCAGGCTGCTCCTTTTTATACAGATGACCTGGCCTGAAAAAGAGCTTTGATTAGCCAAAGTCTCCTGTCACAGACTTGTAGTACTAGTTTGCTAAAGCCAACAATCAGAATCCAGGAGAAATGGAACAGTCTGGTTGCCTCTCACCATCAGAATAACATGTTGAAAGGTTATTATGGACTTTTTGTCCAGTGACATTGAAAACATGTGGCCTACCCCAGCGCTGAACAGTTTCAACAATTTTCCAAAAACAAGCCGTGGCAGATCTATTGTTCTGGGTTGCTCTAAATTGTTTAGTTTGTATAGCAGAGTGACTGTGTTCACTTTTTTTGGACAGTTAAGTGTGACTGATATAATAATAACATAAAATACCATCTAAAAGTGCCGTACCCACAGCCACAACACAGTGCAGGGAAAGCGGAGTAGACATGGGAGCTGTAAAAGAGAAATATGTGAGCACAGTTTTCTAACACACAGTTGAGATGTAGCAAAATATGAGGTCTGCAACAAATTTTAGGAACAAACTGCACAATAACGACATGCAGAACAATGCAAACTATATTGTAATTCATCTCACATTACTCTCTCTCAAGTTCATCATAAATACACTCCTATATACCGTGACCCATGAACTTAATGCACTGCAGCTTGAAAACAAACAAACAAACATGTAAATAGATACGCGAGCAAATCAAGAAAACGTGCATCACTTGGACAAAAGAGGCAACTTCAGATTAAAAACCAAACCAAAACAAAAAACACCATGTCTCCATGCCATGTCACCAGTACATAGTGATCCAAAACAACTGATTGAAAGGGGAAACCAATCTGAAGAAAGCTTAAAGAGCAGGATGACAGGAGCTAAAGTAGAAAACAGTTTGGAACTGAGGGGCTGCACCACGGACCTAAAGATGGGTTTGAACTGTGAATCATGCAAAGCTACTTTAGTAGAGTCTAAGAAAAATATGGAGCTGGATAAAAGTTAAATGAGTGGTGCAAACAAACTGACCTTACCAAAGTATATGATATGAACAATATGCAAAATACTATTAAAACTGGAAAGTTTACCCAAGTCCAAAAAGGTGTTTGAGCACTTAGGCCAAACTTAAATGTCAGTGCAGCTAAACGGGATTTATTTTAAGACAAACAGTCCATCTGTTCAGACATGCCATAAAAATAAACTCGTCTTTTTCTGTAATTTACCTCAGCAGTTCAGCAGCAAAGCTTTCGGTTCATCGATGCAAGGATTTGCAAATTACTGTACTCTGATTACTTTTTGGAAACAGGGTTGTAGATGCTGATGTAGGATCTTTGGGGTTTTTTTTCTAGGTGCTTATGAGCTTGTACTTTATTGTGAAGCCCTTCTGGTGTTTGAGTAATGTACATTATTATACAAGAGACTTCACACTTGATGGTTTATTATGTGATGAGTTAATAATACAGTGCTATAAAAAGTCACTGCTCTGCACATAATGATTGTTGCTTTAGCCTTTGTTGGAGAACCTTGACAGTGCCACCGAAGTAGTGAAACTCTATTAACTCTGACCAAAGTACTGATATTTAAACAAGGAGTACTTCTGTCCAGGATTTTGTAATAAAACTCTTATTGTTGTCAGACTGAAGTGGTGAAGCAGTGGAAATGAATGACTGGCAGAAAGAGGCTGGTTGAGGTTTGTTGGGCATCTGACTAGGATGTCTCCAGGTGAGATATTTCATGTCCAAATGGGAAGAGATCCCAGGGCAGACCTGGGACATGCTGTAGAGATTATACCTCTCAGCTGGCTTGGGAACGCCTTGATGTGCCCCGGGAAGAGCTGATGGATGTGGCTGGGAAGCGGGAGGCCTGGGTATCTCTGCTTAGACTGCCAACCCCGAAATATGCATCCAGATAAATGGAAAAAATGGATGTAGGGATCTTGTTGTTTGATCAGTGTAATGGGACCAAATTAGACTATAGAATATGTTGTTTCTCCATTTCATGGCCAAGTTCTAAAATATGACTACATCAGAAAATAGTTTAAAGAATCGTGGCTAGAACACGAGCCTTTTATCAAAATGTAGTTTTAAAAAAAGGAGACATTTGATATGCTGTAACTTCTTTTGACCAGCCTTTCCCACATGGTGATTTGACCCTTAAAGGTTTGCCTAAAATGCACCTTTTAAAGCTTTCTCCAGTGAATTATAAGAAAACAGATCAAAGGTCCACAGTACCAATGCTTGTTTCTCTTAGTCTAAATCACAGACATTAAATTTGTGCATTTTTTTTCCTACTGAAATTATAATATATCCCTTGAACTGTGAACAGATTGTGTCACTGGAGTTGGTAAAATATAATTTGTTGCAGAGCTTAAATGCATTGTCCAACCCTGGAAATGTCATGTAGCCAGCTGTCGTACTTTAAGAGTTATGAAGACTCAAAAATGCTTGAAAAACAATATGAATGAAAATGTGCAATATTTTGACCCAACCCTTTGAACTCCAACAGCTTGCAACACAGAAAATATTCATAATATGAAGGCTACATTTAGCAGTTTCTTTAAATATACTGAAGCAGGTATAAAAAAAAAAAAAAAAAAGGCTGATTCTGAGGGTCGGATTTGGTTGATTTCATGTGGAATGACTGAGCTTGATTATTATTGAAATTTATACAAAAAATAAATAAATGAAAAAATGTGTGGACAAAGCTTTAAAACTTAAATTGTAAGAATTTTGATATTTTTGTGTAACCACTTTTTTTTTTTGGTCATGAAACTTTATTGAATATTATGCATCTAGCTTTTGACCATCAAATTCTTATACTTGGGAGTTCATTTTATCAGCTACAAAATGCTACAGAAAATCTGAAATAGACTGCTTTATCTTTTACTTACCTCAGTACACACACACACACACACACACACACACAGCTGTGACAGGCTTGTCTACACATAATGACAAGGAAGCAATGAGGGGTGGGGGGGTGGGGGTGAGGATGCGATGGGGACAAAATCACTGATTGGATCTCCAAATATAATTTCCCATTAGAGCTCATCTCTTCCAAGCCCAGAGGCTGCTTCATTAAGGAAATTTAATGATTCCATTCGTTAACTTTGAAGTGATTTTCTGACGTTTGTACCTGTACTCAGCCCACTCGTTTTGATTTTTAGGCTTGATTAGCAACATCCATATGCAACAAGTAGGCTTTGAAGTGCTGTAAATACAGAGAGGCGTGCTGGGCGATTTAATTACGAGCGGATTGGTCCGGCGTGAGGGAGTTGGTTTCTCACCTTATGAGCTCATGGGCAGAGCCGTGCATTGTGAGTTTTAAAAAAGGTAAAAAAAAAAAAAAATAGGGTGGATTTTAATATTAGACAGGCTGAACTATAAACAAGTGTATTAAATAACAATTCTTGCAAATCTCACTTTTGTGCCTTTACGGGTATGATGTCACCACGTATTTTGTGAGGGGGGGTCATACTCCCCTATACTACTGAGAAGATCCCCTCCAACATACAGTAGAAAATGAAATATGTCCACCTTATGAACCCTTTAATGGAGCTTTAATCTATTATTTGCTGTTTTTCAATCTCGCACGACAAAGCCGAACTTTAATGATGCATACAGGCCACGAAGGTTTAACAGGCAGGTAGTTATTTTTAGCCATGAGTGAATACAACATGATACCCATTTTGTGAATTATGGTTATTATTAGCCAGAAAGGTGGATAAACCAGGGTTTGCTCATCACCTGATGTCTTACAATTGACAAAGCATCGCTTTCACAGTCGCATCCACCCTGTGCTCAAGAAGTCTGGTTTTAAAGAGCTAACATCAATAAGTGATGTCATGGTGTCTACATCCATCCTTTATATACAGCCTATGGTTTCCGGACGCTGGATTTTGAAGCTTCACTGTAGTGTTTTGGCAGCTATGGTGAATTACTGGAGTCAGAATTCACCATATTTAGATAAGTGGGTCAAGTGCTAAGTTAACAGCTAGGGGTACAACACACAAAAACACAAATTTGCTAATTATTCTAAGTAAAAGACTAAAATTTCAATCACCAAAATTGGAGCACAGACTTCTTGAGCAGACTGTGCTGCACAGCAAGCCATGTGTTTGTCAGAAAAGTCCATTAACATGCTCTAAAAGTCACCAACAGCACAAACACGGTATACAAGTCCAGTTCAGTGGCTCCAATTAGTCAAGGTGAGGCCTGGAAGGCAGCGCCGTGTGCCAGGACACGTGTCAATCAAAACAGCCTCGTCAGTATCCAAATAGATGAGTTACTAAAAACGTAAAAAAGGTAAATATTAGTTATAGAGATCAAAACTGCTTTAGTACTATGTTATAAATATGTTATTATCCTGGCTGACTTTGAGCATTTCATACCAGGCGTCTATATGCACTGACTAACTTTAGGAGCTAAAACTGCAGACAGCTCTTCTTTTACTCCCTATAATCTTACAATGATGTTATTCAGGGATCACTGAAATTCAGTTGGGATTTTGCAGAAACATTTAACTCACTGACTTCCTGTGTGTTGCCCACAACTGGCTATGTGTAAAATTTTCCTCTGACTTCATGCCTGAAGGATCACCCAGCAGCAGAAACAATAAGTGCGCCTTTAAACTGAGAGTGATGTGCTCATTTCCGCATGTGGCACAGCTGCGGAAACTTAATTAAAAGGAATCAGTCAGGATGTGACAGAAAATAATGTCATCGTGCACATCCGATCTATACAGTGGACCTGCTGGTAATAAAGCCTCTGAATGAACCCTGACTTCCACCAGCGCTCTGAACATTTTTAATGAGATTAGCCTATCGAAGCATAAACATTTATTCAGAGTGTTTTAATTGTGCTCTGGAACATGAGCATGTGGAGGTAAACTTTTTAGCAGCTTGGATAAATCCGAGCCTCTTCCCTATTAGACGTGTATCGAGGGACTGTTAACGCCTTTTCTGGTCCTAGACCCACTGGCCACTTTGTTAGGTATACCTGTTCAATTGTTTTTTTAAAGCAACTATCTAATCAGCCAATCACATGGCAGCTACTCAGAGTATTTAGGTATGTAGACGTGGTCGAGAGAACCTGCTGAAGTTCAAATCAATCCTCCGAGTGGGGAAGAAAAGATTTAAGATTGATTTAAATGACTTTGAACACAGCGTGGCTGTTGGTGCCGAATGGTCTTGTTTAATATTCAGAAACTGCTGATCTACTGGGATTTTCCCGCACAACCATCTGTAGGGTTTATAGAGAACGGCCTGAAAAAGAGAAAATGTCCAGTGAGTGGCGGTTCTGTGCCTCGTTAATGCCAGAGGTCAGAGCAGAATGATCAGACTGCTTCAAGCGGAGACAAAGGCAACAGTAACTCAAAAAAACCACTCGTTACAACCAAGCTATGCAGAAGAGCATCCCAGGGGCAGCTCCTGTCAGCTAAGAACAGGAAACTGAGGCTACAATTCGCACAAGCTCACCAAAATTGGACAGCAGAAGACCGGAAAAACGTTGCCTGGTCTGATGAGTCTCAATTTCTGCTGCAACATTTGGATGGTAGGGTCAGAATTTAGCAAAATCCACATGAAAGCATGGATGCATACTGCCTCGTATCAACAGTTTAAGCTCGTGGTGGTGGTGTAACTGTGTGAGGCAACTTGGGCAGTTTGGGCCTTATTATACCATACAAGCATTATTTAATTAGAACAGTCTAACTGAATAATGTTGCTGACCACGTTCACCCATTTATGACCAGAGCGTACCGATCTTCCGATGGCTGTTTCCGACAGGATAACGCACCACGTCACAAAGATCACATCGTCACAAACTCGTTTCCTGAACATGACAGTGGGCTCGCTGTACTCAAATGGCCTCCGCAGTCACCGGATCTCAATCTAATAGAGCACCACTGGGAACAGATGATTCCCACTACGGATGTCCAGCTGACAAATCCGCAGCGATTGTGTGATGCCATCATGTCAACATGGACCAAAATCTCTGAGGAATGTTTTCAGCACCTTGTTGAATTTGTGCCATGAAGAATTCTAAAGGGGGTCCAACCCAGTATTAGCAAGATGTGCCTAATAAAGTGGCCAGTTAACGCATACCTCGGCAGTTTCTTTCTATTCAGAAAGTTCAAAGTTGTTTACCCAAAAATATGATGCTCTATAATGTACATTCAGCCATGCTAGCAGCTCTATGAGGCTGTCCTATACAGAGCTGATCTGAACTAAATGCTAGCATACTGATATTTAGCGTGTAATATTAACCACGTTCACTATCCTCAAATAACAGACCCAATATTACAAATTATATCAAAGGGGATCTAATGGAAAGTCAGAATGGTTGCTTGTCATAAATCGTGCAGTCTTTTGTTGATTTTATTTTTAATTGAGGAGAGAGTTCTGTGTGAATTTGAACATTGGTTTTGATACACTTGCCTTTCTCCTTTTCCTTTGCGGATGTTCTGATTGGGAGAAGACGGTTCTTTTTCCTTTTTGTTTGTTTGGATGCAGCAAAGTTTAAAATAAATAACGACGTCACAAAATATTATCAGTAATAGGCTGCTGGCACTTACTAATTGGCAAAAAGAAGAAAGAAAACATACTGCTGCCACCTGATCGACTTAGTCTAACGGGACTAAAACATACACAGCAGATATACATATACAGCAGATAGATTTCCATAATGAATAAAGCAAGAGATTGACAGCTCTGAGCTCACACGAGACCCCATTTTAAGTGGTTGCCATGCCAGCTTCACAGCAGTCAGTGACTCCATGTTACACCACAAGCTCTTAGAGCGGCTCTATGAATAATTCACCACCTTTAAGAGCGAAGGAGAGTCCTTGCTAGCAGCATTTTGGGGAATTTATTTCAAACATCCAAAGCTGTCACTTTGATAAACAGATGAACCAGCTGCGACTAACAGATTCTCGCCATACTTTTGAAGACGACTGTCCCCATTGAGAGCGTTTTAATAAAGAGAGCGGAAAGCAGGTCAAACCTCCCACAATCCTCTCTGCTGCATCTTGTCCTCATTTGCAATTCCAATTGAGTGTTGTTAACGACGATACAACTAATCACCTGTGATCAGAAAAGTCGCTGCGGAGCTGTCATTTTGGGATCAACTAGCCCACGGAGGCAAAGAGAGGAAGCGTTTCAGTCACGCACATCAATCATCCGAGCGCTCGCGCGTTTGAATAAAGTGTTTCAGTTCAAGTGAATCTTCAATCAGTGCCTACATGATTCATTTACATCTACAACAACAGCAGCCGCTCTGAGGAGTAAGTGGGTGATAACCTGTTGCATCAGCGGAACATACTTGTTGCTCTCTGTTTCTTTTTAGGTGGAAAAAGCAATCAGTATGGCTTCTTTTATTTATTTCTGTCTGTTAAGGGCAAAAGAGCACGGATAATTAAATAGAAGACCTTCAAACAAGCAGACACACTCGAACAAAACTGAGTAAAAATGATTTTATCCACCACCTCTAAATTGTGGCGTAACGATAAATAGCAGCAGCCAAGGATTTTTAATGTAATACACTTTATAACCTTTTTGCTTCATTATTGCTTCTTATAAGCTGCAGCAGCCCAGCTTGTTTTCTCACAGGCTTTATTCGGTTTAATGTATTGCATTCAAACATATTTAGATTAAACAGTCATTCAGTCAATTAATCGACTGGCTGAAAGTAAACCAGCAGTAGTTATAGAGCTCAAACGTGAACATTTAAAGGTTTTCTTCAAACTGATCATCTTTAGGTTTTTGACACTGGGAAGGACATCAAATAAAAAAATCTATCTAAGCTTAATCAATATTGGCAATAATCATTTTTTTGCAGCCCCTAAATCAATTAATTAATCTTTTATTCTCATTCACAAAACAAAGAATTTAAATAAATGGATATGTCAACAGATGACTCACATCCAAATGGAGATACACTATGTTGCTAAATCAGCCATCCAAATCATTGAATTCAGGTGTTCCAACCACTTCCATGGCCACAGGTGTATAAACCAAGCACCCAGGCACGCAGACTGCTTCTGCAACCATTTGTGAAAGAATGGCTCGCTCTCAGGAGCTCAGTGAGTTCCAGCGTGCTACCGTGATAGGACGCCACCTGCGCAACAAGTCCGGTCATGAGATTTCCTCGCTGCTAAATATTCCACGGTCAACTGTTAGTGGAATTATAACAAAGTGGAAGCATTTGGAACTCTGCAAGTTTGTGCTGCACAGTAATATTTTTAGAACTGTACAACTTCTCCATCTTGCATAAATTTGGTCTCAATCAAAAATAACTTTATTGATACTCATCCCCAAGCTTTATCATATTTATTCTTTAAGAAACGAAACATAAAGGATAATTTATTGCTGTTCTACACCAGAAGCCAACGATCCTACATTCAACTGCCCCCCCCCCCAAATTTAAACCTACCCATTCCTCCACATTTAACACAATTTGCAGCATTTTTATTAACCTTAATTAGCTTCTCCATAAATTGAATATGAAAAGCTTCAATAAACAAGATATCTTCATAGTCCAACACCTCTGACCCACACAGCAAAACTGGGTTTCAACAAATAATTCCAAGTCTTGAGCTTTATTAAACATCATAAAGAGCTTTCCTAGTCTGACGTGGTTTCCAATAAATTGTTGTTATGCTAAAATGTTTCATAAGCTTCCACTACTCATAATACAGAATATCCACTTCATCCTTCTCCCAAAGTAAATAAATGTAAATACTTTAACAATATTTTGCTTCTGAGAAATCAAACATATAAACATCATTGCAAACGAAGGCGCCTCGTCTCTGTTGCCCTGCAGTGACAAATACTGCCACAATCCAGGTATTTTGTCACTGCCAGACTTCTGTGCAAGTGATGATAAATTATGCAAATTGACTGGCATTGCCAATCTCGATAGCCGAGGATCGGTCCGCCAGGGCCTCTGCCCTTGGCCACCGCCCGACACACACTGCACCCGACC
>JAVDPK010001203.1:34962-49873 GCA_034780415.1 Cichlasoma orientale
CAACACACAAAATTTATGTCTAAAATAAAGTTTGTTGCCATTTTAGCGTTATTTGGAGCTTACCGCTTTGCTGTGTCCCTGGTGGTTTCTGCAAATCCCTCTTTACTGATAGAGGTTGCTGTAGCACTCATCCTTGAAGTGCTTAGCGCAAACACGGAGGACTTTCTCCACTGATGTAGGTACATGAGTCCCCTTTTAGTTTTCATCCATCCATCCAACCACCCACCCACCCATCCATCCATCATCCATCCATCTGTTTTCTTCCACTGATCCAATCCAGGGTCACAGGCATTTAAAAAAAATATTATTATTTTTATGGGAGTGTCTCTGCAGTGCAGTGTTACACAATTAACAAACAACAGAAAGATCCTCAGTTTGATCCCAGGAGGAGGAACAAATCCATTTGGGGATGCATCTGCCAAATCAAACATATGGAGCTACCTGCTGCGGTGGCCCCCTTGTATTTTTATCATTATTTTATTATTATTATGTTTTCAGTGTGGCTGCAGGTGTCAGATCTCGGTGGAGGTGTTATAATGTCCTCTTGTACTTGTGCCCTGATGAACCTGATGTTCATCCCCAGGTAGAGGAGGACGTTGCAGGGAGGCAAATGTAGTGCATCAGCCAGGCTGAGAGATTGTGTTGGTGTGAGCAAGAAAAACAACAGCTCTGCTCTGAGTGCACTGTGAGCCGGCATGAGACAGCATGCTGGCACAGTTCATTCACTTCCCTCTGAATGTTTTCCCTCAGACGCCTCAGGATGTTACAGTAGAAGAATGCACTGACAGTCTCACCCTGGGGGGCAAATAAACACTGCACAACACAATAAATACAAAATAAATAAATAAATAAGTGCAGAGGATGCTGCAGTCTCACTCCTCACCTGATGTGAAACTATCTGAGATCCAGCAGCCGCTCACCCTTTGCTCTCAGGTGGGTCCAGCTCTCCTGGAAACAGGGTGTTAATACATGAAACTGCTTCGTAGTGTCAGCGCATGCTTTGCTTCAGGGCCACTGTTTCATGTTTCATTTGTGGCAGACTGCGAGTCTCCAAAGAGGCTCAGAGCGACGCTCTTTGTGTAACACACAGCGGACAGACGGCCAGATTACCTTCACTTTGTCTTTCTGGCTTGTTTGGCAGCCCTGACGTGGTAACAAAGACCCAGAACCAAAAAACACAAAACAGAGTGACACGCTGACACTTCGACGACATGTGAATCAATATGGATGGAGACGGCCCAAATCTGGCTCCAGCCCTTCCCCAGGCTTACGGGCAATGATACAAGAACGCAAAATCAATACTCACTCTGAGACACTTTTAGAGGAATCTCATCTGCCAGTAACAAACCTCTCATCTCTTGCCCGCCACTCAGTCAGGGCTCCTCAGTCATCCCCCCATTAAGACGTCGCTTAAACCAGTTTTAATGCATAACGCGTGTCGCTGCAGCAGGTATTACGAGCTGCTATAATTAGGGAATGAACTCAAACTGATTATCCTGAAACAAATCATAGACTCAGAGAACAAACGAAGCCACAGCACATCGGCTACAAAGAGATCAGCAGCAAGTCCCAACGTTGCTACAGAAAGCAGGCTCGCCATCTTCATAGATGCTGTCCTGCTAGCAGGACCCGCTCTGTGGGGCTGTAACCTGCAGCCCCACAGAGCGGGGGTCTGGATCCAGTCCTTTTGTTGTCAGCTCGAAGACCTTCACAGCTCTGAAAACGCCTGAGCAAATGAGGCAAAGTAGGCACAGGGTCTCGGCTATAAATATGTCCAAACTAACAGAAGAATGTTTCACATCATAACTTTCAGACGCCTGAAAGGACCAGACTCAGTGAGCCCCGCCCACGACTCAACTCATATACTAATCAAATGAGCTGATTATCAGATCATTATGATTGATTTTTCCAATAATTCTGGCAATAATTATCCATCCATCCAGATTCGTAGGCTGTTGTGATTGGCTCTGTATAAATAATCTTTCATTGAACTGAAAATGACAAGAAGCCCCGGACGTGGTGAGGCACGAGTGTCTCAGTGGTTTTAAGTTTGCATTTGAGGCCATCATCGTTTTTGTTTCAGCAGCACAACAATCATTTCTCACTCTGCTGACAGAGGCCGGCAGTGCTTAAACTCATCATCCTGAAGCTGCAGAGCAGCAGAGTCTATGACCATATAAGGACATCCCCTCTCAGTGATGTCACATGGACCTGAGAGTAAAAAAACCTGTGATAAACTTGGTGAGAGCATGTGCAGGATTACTGAGCTCATTATTGGTCATGGTTAACATGAACCGGAGCAGCAAATCTCCATCCTGTGTATTCTCAGAGATTCGGCAGCACAGCTGCAGGTTTGCAGAGGCGAGTCACCTGATCTGATGAGCCTTTCGGAGCATGAAACCGGGACGACCAAAATAGCAGCTCTCTCTTTTCTACATTTGTTCGATGTGCTGATGGAGATGAACACCTGCAGATGAAAGAAAGAGAAATAAATCAGAGTCGGTGCACTGAACAGCTAACTGCCTCTCATTCGCCTTTAAATAAGCTTTGATGAGCTGGCGGTTTGTTTCTAACCTGACTGGTTAATCCCAGACTGACTCCACCGTGCTGACATCGGGCCGAGCTGCTGCTGAAAACATGATTTGAAGCCATTCTCTGACTTTTCCTTCAGTCTCCCACACAAACGCCGACTTTTTATCAGAAAAGACTCAAAGTGCCTGTTTGGACCAAGATGAAATTTTCAAACCTTCTCACTTTTTAGCCAAACCATAAATTTTACTGTCAATCACAAAAAAGCAGAACGCTGAAAAAACATCAGATTTGAAAGGCTTGAAAATGTTAATGATTAACCTGCTGATGGGCTGCAGGCATGTCAGGCTGAGTACTGGTTCGGTACTGAGTAAATGAAGTAAACTGACATTTCTGATTGGACTCAGCAGAGGACTGCTGGACGGTTCCGACCAAAACAGCATCTTTGAGGCCGCCGTCTGACCCCGTGAGCTCACCTGGACAGAACCAGGATCACATTGTTGTGGCTCCTGATTGGTGCTCCTGCTGCACACAGCAGCAGATCCTTCATTTCTCTGAAGCGTCTCTGAAGTTTGCCTCGTGTGTTCCTCCACATTTGTCTCACTGTTTGTGTGTCAGTGTCAGTTTATTCTGTTTTATTGTCTGAGTTCACCTGGAACTCGTTCCATTTTTACCTCCTTTCTTTGCTCTTTTCTGGGCCTGTTATGGCTCCGCAGTAAAAACCCAGCAGTTTATAGCTCCACACTGGTTCTGCTGGAGCTGAAGGTGGAAATCAGAGCAGCTCGTCACAGGTGAGTACGGCCCTGCGCATGAATATATCAGCAGATGAAATCAGAAGGGAGACATGTTTAAGCGTGCGGTGCATTAAAGCATTAGCGGAGCGGTAATTAGACTAATAGGTGACGTGTCCTGTTTAATGTAGATCAGCCTGCTGACGTGCAGCCCTGCTCTCATGTGTCCTCCTCGCTCGACCGATCCTTCAGCTCGTCTAAGCTCCGACATCGAGGAGCAAAGACATTCCATCAACGTGTGCATAATGAAGTATAATCACAGCAGCTGGACGAAAACCACACCATCAAATATGTTCTAAAAAAGGGAAAATAAGTGTTTCCTGTGCATTAGACTCAAAAACACTCACCTGCAGACCCACCTGTTTTAGGACCTCAACCCCTGTAAAAGCCTCTGCGGCTGCTTCTGTCTCAGTTTGATCTCAAGTGGGCGGAGCAGCAAAACAGCTGCTTTGCTGTGATGTAACCAGTGCATTCACATCCAGCAGCAGAACACATGACGAGCAGCTCGAGCTGCATAAACAGCTGAACTGCATTATTGGTTTTTACCCTCGATGATGTCAACAAGATCTGAAGACTTTAACATTTCGTACATTTTCACTCCTGAGCAGCACATTTTGCTCCGACTCAGCAGGTACTGCATGAAAGCAAACATGTCACTGCGGAGCATCCTGCAGGCCTGATTGGACTTGTGGTCGGGCTGGTTCTGGGTGTCCCGGTACAGTTATGATAGCCAGTATCAACATGTGGAAGAAAAGTTCATCCTTTGTACTCATTTGTGTGTCCTCACAGTCTTTGCACCCACAGCATCAGCCTTCTCATCAGAGCCAGCAGGTTACCCACAAACCACCCAGTGACAGGTTCACGGGTCAGCTGCAGCAAACGAAGGTGCTTTCAGAAAGTAGAAGATGTTAGGATGACCTCTGAAGACCTTTGAGGTCAACGTAAGGATTAACATTTAGAAAGACTCAGACTCAGTTCTTGAAAGCTGCCTGTCCCACTCTCACCTGAGCTCTCACCTGTGGAGACACAGAGGATTCTGTGATTCGTGTGCTGCTGTTCGTGGATCTCCTGATACAAAACATTTTATTATCTGAGACGTTATTTTGAAATGATGATGAAGTACTGATAATATACTTGTAATAATTACTATAATAACTATGGTAGAAACACAGATATAATTTATAATAATTATACACTCAGTCTCTGTTTGTGTCTTCAGATCAGGAGTTGAGCTCAGCACGTCTCAGATATCAGAGAACATGATAAGATCCTTCACATATTATGTCATCATGTTACCTAGCAACCACCTAGCAATGGCTTGTTTTTTTGTCTTCGTGCACCTGCAGCACCTTATGAAAGCAGCCTATGGTTTTAATTCCATGGCCAACAGCGCAAACAGGCCCAAACTGCAGCAAGTATTAATATTACTATCAGAGAGCAGGTCTTCACCCTTCAAATGTGGAAGCCATGTGCACTGATATGAGCTCAGTCTGTGCACGCGAGCTCGTCCTGACGTGTTGAACAGCGAGCAGCTGAATGTGTGTTAAAGGTGAAGTTTAGCAGCTCTGCAGCCGTCTGAGCTCACTCGCAGGCTTTGCTTCTTCAAAAAAAGAGTTTCTTGGTGGAGGTCATCAGTCGAACACACCTGGAGGTGCTCTGTGGTGGATCATCCTCAGGTGGAGATGCTGCGTCTGAGGTGTAAAGGCCCTCGTTTCTGAAAGGGAAATGACCTGCAGCAGATAAAGGAAACAAAGAAAGTGGAAGTCAGAGGAGTGCAGGGTTTGGCTGACTGCCACCACCTTCCACAGTGGAGTCAGAGTGGTGAGTCGAGTCTCCGTGATGAGCTGACTCCGCCTCCGAGGCCAGCATCCTGCTGTGAGGCTGTTAGAGCGCTTCACCCCGCTCCTCCTGCCTCCATATTGTCTCCTTTCCCACCGTCTGCCTGTGATTATCTCCCCTCCACTGACGTTTAGCATCTGATGCCGGAGGTGCTCAGAAGCAGCAGAGCTGCCGTCATCTGTCACGGCCCCGCTGCGCCCTGTGTTTGCTCTCAGTTGGAGCTGCTCTTTGGTATTCAGCGACGGCGGCACCGGTTCAGTCAGCAGGCTCCTTCAGCTCGCTCGCACCACCTACGTGTGCCCACACTGACCACACAATTTGTTTATTCAAATCACACATGAAGCCTGCACGTCTACACATGATGCAATACATGGAGTGTGTGTGTGTGAGTGAGCGTGTGTGTGTGTGTGCGTGTCTATGTGTGTGTGCATGTGTGTGTGTGCTTGTGTGTGTGTGTACATGACAACAGGCTCAGCGTTTGATGTGCTGCAGAAACAGCAGGAGGCAGAAAGCCTTGCAGTGTTTGTCAGGATGTGTGCGCACCTGAACGTGTCATGACATTGAAACAACTGGAGACAAAAGAGTGACGCAAGTCTGAGTTCCACCCCATTTTCTGATTGATACGGTAATATTTAATAGGTCACATAAACTCAAGGATAACCATAAAAAACAAACAAGGAGCCAGTTTTAGAGAAATTGATGTGGAGCTGCACCAACTGTTAAAAGCTTCCTCCTTCACCTGCGTTCCACCTCTGCAGCGAGTTCCAGCAGACTCGTTCAGCGCTGTAAGCACTCCTCTGCCACAGAGGAAACAGGCAGCAATTACTCCAAGTTAAATAAGTCATTACAAAACTCAACTTCATTTATATGCATTAAACCCACAAATAAAAAAATGCCCTGTTATTAAAGGTCCCTGTAACTGAAGGCAGAAAATCACCAGATACAGTTACTAAACACCACAGGGGAATTAAATTACATCACTGATTTCACACCTGCATTCTCTCTCATGTCCAGCAGGGGGCGACTCCTTTGGCTGCATTGACATTTCGCACGTGATGTCATGCACATTGCTTGAGAGCTATCTGCCATATTGGATCCAACCACTGGTTGGCAGTGGTTCCGGGAGGTGCAAAGACCTCTGAGTGATTGGTTGCTACCTGGTTGCCACGGTTACCTGTAGTTTTTCAAATTTGTCCGCAAACACTCGCTAACTACTCTCCAAATGGTACTCACCATGCGGTAGTAAAACTTGTTAAAGTGCAGCACACACCAGAAATGAAGGTTCACTGTCAGAGTAAAAGCTGTGCCTTAGTGCTGCAGCCAAAATGTTTCTGAAGGTACAACTTTTATTTTGAAGGCAAACATTTTCTAACATGTCACCGTCCAGCTGGGTGGTGTTTGAAGACAAGTCCATCACTTCCATTCAGACTAAAAGCAATCAAATGGAGGCTTTTCCAACTGGTTCTATCAATTATGGACCCACTGGAGTCACCAAGGACCAGAAAGTGGGGGAGGACTTAGTGTTGATAGTGTTGTAAATTTGGATTTGATCTTCCAAAAAAACTCCTTGATTGCCTTTAACAACCCGCGGACTGATTTCTGTTTGAAGGTCTAATTGTCCAACACAATCCAAAGGGTGTGACATTTATTCTCCAAGTGCCTTGAAGCCTCTCTTCTGCTCCCAGCATCAGCAGTGAGCAACATGAGGTCATTTTGGCTCAGAAATGGAGTCCACTAATCATTATTGTCACAAACAAGTGTTTCACAGCATGACAACAAAAACTCTGGCTTCACGGAGGATTTAGCTAGAGATGACATTAGAGTGCAGGCTAAAGTTAGCCAGCTATATGTTGGGTATCAACACAAATATTACAGCATAAGAATAAAGTTTGGAGGCAGCAGAGATGGTGATAAAAGTATATAAAAAAAATAGGGCAAAATAGTTTTTATCAGATATCAGCTGTGGTTGTATAAGTGCAGTTTTTATGTCCTGGTGACCACTGAAAGGCACTTATGCTTCACCATTAGCCTAGACCAAAGGCTGCCAACTGAAGATGGGACGTTCATATCATTAGTATGTAAACTAATATTAGCTACAATTAGCCAGAATAAATCCAGTTTTATCTAATGAAACCCATCTGACCAAACAGGAAACTGACCATCAGGTTAAAATTATTGTTGATATTTGATTCATGGAATGACTGGTTGATTTCAGGATCAAATCCGACCCTGAGCTGTTTTACTTCTGGCTAAAGTTAGCTGGCCTGCTAACATTGACAAACTGGAAATTATCTGATGTAGTAAAATAAGCTCCTCCACCAATCACAACCTTATCGTGGTGGAGGGGTTTGTGTGTCCCAGTGATACCAGGAGCTATGTTGTCCAGAGACTTTTGCCTCCTGGTAGGGTCTCCCAAGGCAAACTGGTCCTGAGTGAGGGGCCAGACAAACAACCTCTATAGAAGAACAATCAAGGGAACTGTTTACTCTACCCTGGAGCCAGGCCTGGGGAGGGAGCTTGAAAGAGAGCATCCGGTGGCTGGGCATTAACCCGTGGTGCCCGGACGGGCACACCCTGAAGAGACGACATGGGGCCGCCCTCCTGTTGTCCCACCACTCACAGGAGGGGTCATAGAAGTTGGGTGCAATGTGTGTCGGGCGGTGGCCAAAGGCAGAGGCCCTGGCGGACCGATCCCTGGCTATCGATACTGGCTATTGGGACATGGAATGCCACCTCTCTGGTGGGGAAGGAGCCTGAGCTAGTACTTGAGGTTGAGTGATACTGGCTAGATATAGTCAGGCTCACCTCAACACATGGCCTGGGCTCTGGAAACAATCTCCTCTTCCAGTCTGGAGCTGCCCTCGGTGAGAGGCGGCGAGCTGGGGTGGGTATCTTGTATCCCCTCGGCATCCTGCCTGCATGTTGGAGTTTTCACTGGTGGACGAGGGGGTTGCTTCCCTGTGCCTTCAGGCCTGTTGTCTGTGCTTATGTGCCAAATGACAGTTTAGAGTATTTAGCCTTCTTGGAGTCACTAGGCGGGGTGCTCGAGGGTGCTCCATCTGGTCTCCATCGTCCTACTGGGAGACTTTAAAAGTCACGTGGCCAACCACAGTGAGACCCTGAGGGGCGCAATTGCGAGGAACAGCCTGCCTGATCTGAACCCGAGTGGTGCTTTGTGATTGTGTCATGTAACACTGTGGCAGGCAGGATTGGTGGACCCCAATACAGGACTCAAGACAGGCATTAACTTAATCATGGCTTCATTGCTGGAATGCTTGAACTTGAACTTAACTTAACTTGAGCAGGTACATGGACATGGACATGGACATGGACATGGACATGGACATGGACATGAGCATGAGTATCAACACCAGGGCACACAGCAGGAGGAAGACAATGACGAGGACAAGAACAAGGGAAAAATATGACAATATATATACAGATCAAGGTTACGAGACAAGTGGGAACTCTGGAAATGTCAAGTACACAAACTGACACTAACGAGACAAAAGGAAGCAAAACTGAACACAACAAAAAGGGAACAGGAGACCAGGAAAATAAAACAGGAAGTGAATAAACAGGGACACAGAAACACAGAGTTGAAAAACACTGAAGGAATCAAACTAGACCAGGAACAAAACTAAGAAGGCATGAGCTCTACTGGCAGGGCCCCTGGGGTGGACGAGATTCGCCCTGAGTTCCTGAAGGCTCTGGATGTTGTAGGGCTGTCTTGGTTGAAACGCCTCTGCAACATCGTGTGGAGATGTTGGACGGTGCCACTGGATTGAAAGACTGGGGTGGTGGTCCCCATCTTTAAGAAGGGTAGCTGGAGGGTGTGGTCCAACTTTCGGGGGATCACACTCCTCAGCCTCCCCGTAAGTCTATACTTGGGTGCTGGAAAGGAGGGTGTGTCCGTTAGTCAAAGCTCGAATTCAAGAGGAACTATGCAGTTTTTATTCTGGTCTTGGAACGCTGGACCAGCTTTTTATCCTCTCGAAGATATTTGAGTGTGTGTGGGAGTTTGCAGAACCAGTCTACATGTGCTTTGTGGACTTGGAGAAGGCATTCGACTGTGTCCCTCTGGGTATCCTGTGGGAGGTCCTGCAGGAGCATGGAGTGTCTTGCCCGTTGTTGCGGGCCATTCAGTCCCTGTACAACCACAGCAAAAGCTTTGTCTGTATAGCCGGCAATAAGTCTGACTCATTTCCTGTGGGTGTTGGACCGATTCTGTTGATAATTTTTATAAACAGAATTTCTAGGTGTAGCCAAGAGGTGGAAGGCTTCCACCTTGGTGGCCTCAGAATCTCATCTCTGCTTTTTGCAGATGATGCGGTCCTGTTGGCTTCATCAGCTGGTGGCCTCCAGATTGCAGTGGAATGGTTCGCAGCTGGGTGTGAAGCAGCTGGCATGAGAGTCAGCACCTCTAAATCTGAGGCCAGAGGCCAGGGTCCTCAGCCGGAAAAGGGTGGAGTGCCTTCTCCGGCTCAGGGACGAGTTGCTGCCCCAGGTGGAGGAGCTTAAGTATCTCCTGATCTTAAGGTCTTGTTCACGGGTGATGGGAGAAGGGAGCAGGAGATCGACAGACGGATCGGGGCTGCTTCTGCTGTGAAGAGGACGCTGCAACGGTCTGTCGTGGTACAGAGCGAGCTGAGCGTGAAAGCGAAGATGTTGATTTACCGGTCGATCTACATCCCTACCCTCATTTCTCTCATCGCCTCTTTGCATCCAGGAGCTTTTCCTGATTGCTTGCACGTGTGCATTGTGGATAAACATCTGTTCTTTGATGGTAAACTGATACTAACCACCAAGGCCAACATGGGTGATGTAGAGGAGTCTTTTAGAAATGCATGATCCTCACAGGAGAACTACTAGACACATCATTTTATAGAACGAAGCATTACTGAAGATTGAACACAATATAAAGTATTTAAAATTTCATAGCTGCAGCAGTAATATTAATCTATATAACACTTTTGATACTTTAAGTAAAAAGGTGAGGTATTTCATTGATACATTTAATAAAGGAACAGTTCTAAAAAAAACCTTCCTCTATCACTCGTGATTGGCAGCAAAATATTTTGATAATATTTTACATTTTGTCAGCCAGGAAGGAGCGCAGAAAGCTGAGGACGTCCATGCAGATGCCCGAGGTTGTCAGCACACGTAAACGATTAAAAGACAGGCTGAAAAGGTTTTAATCTGGTCCAGTTTGTTAAATATTAGAGGAAGATTATTGTCAGGTCATCGTCTCTGCCTGTTCCTTTATGTTAAAGTCACCACACACTGCGGCACACATATGTAGGTATTTGTGTGATGTGATGCTGCAGCAGGTTTGTGTCAATGCGAGTGCATGCAGTAACGTTTGCAGCATGCAGAGAGCTAAATGAAGATAACAGGATGAGGATGGAGGTGGTGGTACTGGTGGTGGTGGTGGTGGTGGGAGGGTTAAACCTGCAGCTGGAGACTCCCCTGGCATGTGGGAACAGATGCTCTCTGCTTGCTCTCCATCCATGTTTTCGCTTACATATCAGTGTGCAAACACTGTAGCTGTCCTGGTGATGAAAGGAAATCATTCCGATTGCTTTGTATAATTTTTTGTTCAGAGTAGAACAATGCAGGCTGCCAGCTTTGGTTTTGGTGCAGTGTAGGTGTACAGAACAACCATTTAAAGTCATTCTGTAGCTGATGAAAAACATTGGATTCTCAGTTTTCTTACTTTGCAGTTCTGAGAACCAGAAAAAAGAACCTCTCTATTTTTCTCTGCTTTTATAGTCTCTACAATCATTTGGAGATGCAAGGTTTTCACCTGACACCATGTACTAGTGCTTCAGTGTGAAATGTTCCCACAGTGTCTGCTGGCCTTGGACGATTCAATAATGCATTCATCCGTACATAAAGGGAAAGTTTACGTTTGTGGCTGAAAATCTTGAGTAGAAACAATGAAAAAGAAAAAGTGTGGAAGCTTTAACATCAGAGAAACTCGCTCACCCTGTTTGTACTGAACAGAATCAGTGGCAGGTTTCTCTGGATGGACGTACTGCCGCAGAGGATTTGAGCTGCTCTGTGCAGGTCCGAGCCGTGCTGAGGGTAACACCGTAACGCTCCTGCTAATTTCAGTACGCTCACCGTGTTACAATATAAAATGACATTTCATCAGCGTCCGGTTAACATGATGTGTTTAAAATCCCAGTTTCAAACCCGTTTGGTTCTCCATGTTTTTCAGGTTTTAGGCGCTACAAAAAGATCATCGAAGAATATTTCCTGTCACTCAAATTGTCACAGTAAGATTTTTCCAGCAGTGCACCAGGCAGCAAAACACCCAAGACAACAACTGAGTGCACTTTGGTAGAAGAACTCGATATCGACTGTAAGATGAGAAACCGCTGTGTGTTTTTGTTTTATGCTGATATCACCAAAACCTAACCCACAGATTTTAAGGGAACCCCTTTAAAAGGCCTTGGTGACAGAAACAGGCCTTTTAAATCAGGAGGAATCGCTGGCTTTATGGAACAATCAGACAGTGACAGCTGTAACAGCATAAAACCAGCTTCAACCTCCAGGCCTGTAAGATGAAGCCAACGCTGAAGCAGCACAGCTGCAGTTCCTCTGCCGTCCAGCAGAGGCGCCACAGTGAGTCAGTCCCCATAGATTCCCATGTTAAAACTTTCCAGCAGAAATAATCATGTTTACACAGAGTTTAATCAGACTTAAACACAATGTTTTTTTGGCCTCTCTGACTGACAGGTGGATGCTGACACAGGCGGCTGTAGCTGCTAGCTGTCTGCTAGCTTCACCTCAGCTAACTGGAGTCCCTGAACTGGACCTCTGGACCGTGTTTGTGCTGTTGGAGCCTTTTGGAGCATTTTTTTAATGCAATTATCTGACCAATAATGTGGCTGCTGTGGCTTCATTGGACCAACAGACCGTCCAAGAAGGTGGAGCTCCAGTTTGCTGGGTGAGATTCTGGGATTTTATTTGAGCACTAACTCGACAACTTGTTACTTCATAACACATCTGACTCTAAAAATTCTAATGCATCAGAACCAGTAGGTGACATCATGGCAGCTACGTCCAGTCTGAGCTCAGGAGGTGCAGTTTAAACAACCAGCTTTACTCCAAAATAAAAGCCTGGCAGCTCAGTGCTTTTGTCAGGCCGTGGAAATCTGTGCTGATGTAGTGGATGTATTTTAAGTATTCACAGATAAAAGCCACAGTGGATGTATTGCTTTTATTGTCTGCCTCCTGCCTGTCAACTGTAATTATATAGCAGTCACAGCATCAGTCCTGAGCTCTCAGAAACACATTTAAAAGCTGGACTGTATCCATAACTACCACCCAGACTGTGTGTCAGGAAATATTTATGTGTGCGGGTGAAATAGCTCCTATTAGAGCTGTGGGTTGAGATAAAGGTGAAAAATAAAGTGCACGTAGGGAGAGTGACGGATGGAGTGGAGAAGATGGACATGGAGACGCGCCGCAGATAGACAGTGAGATAGACAGGTAGGCTGGCTTCGCATAAACTCTGTGGGGACACGAGGGTAGCATTAAAAAAGTTAAAAGAGAAAACCTAATTAATGTTATCTGAGCGTCCCCGTGGAGGAGTCGAAATTAAATTAAATTAAATCAATGTCAGCTCGGAGGAGGGAGCGAGAAAGTCTCCAATTACAGCTCAGAGCTTTGTTACCCAACCAACATGTCTCGCACTGATACCGCCTCTCAGGTGTGTTTCTGTGTGTGTGTGTGTGTGTGTGTGAGTGTGAGTGCGAGTGTGAAGAAAAACATAAAACAGAATGCCGAAGCAGCAGCGAGGAAAAAGGGTTTGCTGAGGAAAAGTCCAGGAGGTGGATTTTCTCACTCAGAAGAGGAGCGAGCTCATGCAGCCGTAACCTCGGCGGTTTGATCTGCAGCTGTTCAGGTAATAACAGAATAAATGTCAGGATATGGCAGAAATATGCAGGTTTAAAGATAACACACAGTATACTTTCATTACCCCCAAATCTGGGAAAATACTGAAAAACTGTTGCCTGCTTCCAGCCTGAGCTAATCCCATAACGATTGTGAGTGTGGACACGAATTTCCTTTTTCCCAGGGATCTGGTTTAGTAAAACTTAAAGGTCTCCATAGAGGTGGGTTCCATCTCTTCTGCTTATCTGACCTCGTGGCTTCGGGTTAAGCAGCGTATTCCCGATCTTCTTTCCCCCCAGGAACACTTTCCTCGTAACCATAGAAGGCCGGTAAATCGAAAGAGTCGCCTCCAGCTGAGGCCGACTGCCTCGCCCGATCTCTAAGGCTGAAAGGCAGCTCGTTTTGGATGCTTGTCTCTGACTCTTTGTTTTGGTCACCACTCAGACCTCATGACCAAAGACGAGGGGACCTTTAAAGCTTGGCTTTGGTCCAGCACGGTGCCCACATCACTGCTGACCCTGCGCGTCCACTTTCCCATCACTCGTGATCCCTAAATTCATAAACTTCTTCCTTTGGGGCAGCAGCTCTCATCCCACCTTCCTCCACGTCCTGCCTCATCATCACACTCAGCTGCAGCCAACAGACGCACATCATCTGAAAATAAATGCCTTTCTCTCCTCACCCCGAATCAGGTCCATCATTATCACAAACAGCAGCAGCACAGCAACAACTGCATCAATGTGATTCTTCACAAAATGAACCCACCTGTTCTTCAGCTCATCATTCTCAGGAAATTTAGATCAGAAAGCCAAAACAGAGAGGGAAAAGCTCCTCTGTGGCCTTAAAGGAACACCTCCCCAACTACAGTGAGATCATCAGTCTTTATTTAAGAAGTCTATAAAACAAAGTTCACTACCTGGGCCTCCACAACCATAAACCATCACACAAATGTAACCAGAGGGGAGATTTTTGGATTCTTTAAATGATGAAGATTAATAACATTTTATTATTATTCTTTAAGAGCCAAACTTCTGAGCTGCAAGTAATATACTTACTCCAAAGTAGCATAATCTGCTGATTCAAATGTGATTGAACGTGATCTGAGATTTAATTTCAGATTCAGTTTGGAGGTGATTTGATTCAGCGTGCGAGCTGAGACACGGGTGGATATTAAACCTGCAGAGAGCTCCGCGGTGCATGTCTGCAGCTGCAGATATAATTACGTCTTAATTAAATGAACAAAGCCGAGTGTAAGTGCAAACGACGCGCACTGTAAAAAGAGAAAAAGGTGAGTGTGGAGGGGCGGCGAAGACACAGATGTGACAATCAGACGTGCACTTCTCCCTGACACACGAGTGTGACGCTGATCTGGGCGGATTATTGGGGACGATGAGAGCAGCCAGGTAAGCCTCTCGGAGCCAGCTGGACCTGCAGAACTGATCCCGAGATCCTCTGACGATAAACCGGAGACTTTTTTCTTTCTGCAGCAGGAACGTCGCTCCAGCTGATTAAAGACAGTTTTCTTCATGTTCAGTAAAAGTCTGGACCCCTGGGTCAGAGCATCTCCAAACTGCAGCTCCTGTGGGGGGTTTCTGGTCTGCAGGGGTCAGTCTCCATCAAAGTGGTCCAAGGAGGGAACAGCGGTGAACCAGCGACAGGGTCGTGGGCGGCCGAGGCTCACTGATGCACGTGGTCCAATGTTTTGGTGTGACTCTTTGTGTTACAAGGAGTGAAAATGAATTAAAGGACTCAGATGCGGTACCAGAAACAAACAGTCTAAGAATCCATTGTTCATCCAGGTATTTTTATTTACCAACGCCACACGCGTTAAACACTCAACAGGGGCT
>JAVDPK010001203.1:75435-85583 GCA_034780415.1 Cichlasoma orientale
CTCTCCAATCCGTCCGTCCATCCATCCATCCATCCATCCATCCATCCATCCGTCTGTCCATCCACCCACCAACTCACCAACCCACCCATCCATCCATCCATCCGTCCGTCCGTCCATCCACCCACCAACTCACCAATCCATCCATCCGTCCGTCCGTCCGTCCATCCATCCACCCACCAACCCACCCATCCATCCGTCCATCCATCTATCCATCCGTCCGTCCGTCCGTCCATCCATCTATCCATCCGTCCGTCCATCCACCCACCAACTCACCAATCCATCCATCCGTCCGTCCATCCATTCATCCATCCATCCGTCCGTCCGTCCATCCACCCACCAACTCACCAACCCATCCATCCATCCATCCATCCATCCATCCATTCATCCATCCATCCATCCGTCCATCCACCCACCAACTCACCAATCCATCCATCTATCCATCCATCCATCCATCCATCCATCCGTCCATCCGTCCGAATCTGAGGCATTCCTAGACCAGGTGACCAGGTGTGAGCTATAATCTGTCCAGTGGTTTCTGGGTCTACCTGGGGTCTCCTCTCAGACGGGATTCCCTGGAAAACCTCCAGAGGGAGGCACCCAGGAGGCAGCTTACCCAGATACTCGAACCACCTCAAATGGCTCCTTTCAGAAGACCCCAATGAAGTGGAAGATTTAGAGCTCAGTAACCTTGCCTGATACAGGAAACCAGGGCCTTCTCCTGGAGCCAGGCTGAGGAGGAGAGCTCGAAGGCTAGTGCCAGGTCTGTGAAGCTCGGCTCTGCCACCCTATGGGCCACCTCCTGCGGCTACGGGCACTGGGGTCGGGTGCAGTTTGGGCTGTGGACCCCCAACATCACAGATGTTTTTTTTTTTCTAGAACCCCTCGGTGGTTCTGGTGTTAAGCATAAATATGCTGGTTGGCTATAAAAATATAAAGTCAAACAGTGTTGATTTCATCCATCAGTCAAGAGATGCAAAGACAGACATTCAGTTCATACAGCCTGTAACCACTAAAGTAAATATGTGTGTATTAGTGTGTATGTGCTCAGGTAGATACAGGATATAAGATACAGTTCATACAACAGAGCAGCGTAACAAGCTGGCTGCAGATGTAACTCACAGTGCAGTGATCAGTGTGACGGCTGTGGGTGTCACTGATACCAGCTGAGAGGAAGTTACATGGAGCCTTTTCCTCCTCCGCCATATTTAAATGTAACCTGCAAAACCCACCAACTGTTACTCAAACTGACCTCCAGCTACGCTAAAGTTAACCCGCGGCGTTGTTCCAAACTTTGCCAGCTCTGACTTTGTGATGTTAAAGGGGAGGGGGCGTGTTTGTTGAGGTGTTTGTTTTCTGCAGAGGAACCCAAAATGATTTTGATCCTTTTAAAACGTCCACGGTGAGCGCTCGGTGGGTGCGGCGACAGATGAGGCGAGCCGCTTCTGTGGGAATTTTAGCACAACAAACGAGCCCTTCACATGAAACGCTGCAGAGCCGCTGTGTTCTCAGTCACCTGGCTAACGCCCGTGGCTGGTTCACATCCCACTGCCGGTCCCGCACGCTGTGTGTGTGTCTGCACATGCAAAAGCACACGCATGCAAACACGCGCGCGGCCCGTTGGCTGGCCTAGTTTGGGTCTCAGTGGCAGAGCTCATTAAGAGCCTCTGTCTTTGTTCTCCTTTCCACTAAGGACGTCTCTGTAGTGCCAGCAAAGCTCGCAAAGCCCCCACATCTCTCACACACACACCCACACACAAAAAGCAAACATGCACACGCTGGGCGGCCACACACAGGCCGTGTGTTTAAGCCTGACAAAGTTGCGATGTACAGAAACACAAACGTGTGAGACGTCTGAAACAGAACAAATATCTCCACCCGCCAACACGGCGCATGCTCACAGGACTCCCTCAGAGCTGCGTTTGTGTGTCTGCAGTGCGTGTGAAGCCTTCATTGTGCGTTTTTGCTGTCACGGTTTTATTAAAGCATCATGTCTGAAATGTGGCTCGTTCCCTCAGAACCCGACGGGGCGCTGTGGGAGGACCTCCTGATGTGAGCTCTCACTCTGTGATGAGCTTTTTAAAACTTAATTACTGACTGGCTTTGAAAGTGCAGATCTAATTTGTTTCCTGGCTTTTACAGGACCAAACGTTCACACCATCAGTTTGCAGGTTTTTGTTCTTTAGTTTCACTGAAAACGTCCTTCCTCTCAGACACCTTTGTTGGTGTTTCAGTACGCGCTGTTCAGGAAAGGCTCCCTCTAACCTGCAGCTCCTTCTGTTTAAGTGTGCCACCTTAAAAAGCTTTATTGATAGGCACAGTGTGAGTGTGTAGCTCAGGGTCGAGCGCCTGGATGAATATTTTGGGTATCGGGATGTTGAGGTCATCCATGAGAGAGCTGGGTCTAGATTACGGGGTGTTTCTGACCTTTCAGGTGATGGATGGTCGACCACCAGGTTAGACTCGTGCCCTCTGTAGAGCGACACAGCAACACACCTCCGTCACATCCAGCTGAAGGTGGAGCGGTGAGAAACCCTTAGAGATCTATGTAACGTATATCAGGGCTCAGTTATTTAACGGCCATCGAGGGACATTTAATGGTTCTGAGAAATGATGATTAGTGCTCACAAAGCTGCCTTATCAGACGGCTCCGAAACCTTGAACAAGGTGACAATTCAAAGTTAAAATCTCAAAGAGTGTTTGTGCACTTTCAGTTAATGAGCAGGATTTCAAGGGTGCAGGTAAATGGCTTGATGTGGCGTGCGGCCTTGAGTCATGAATCTTAAAACAGCCCACAAATGATTTGAACATGGCAGCAGTCTGTGCAGATTGCTACCAACGTCAGCGTGACTACAAAGAAGCTTTTAAAGGTTTCTCACAGGAAAGTTCATCTGCTACTCGCTTAATTACATCCTGCTTCTGATGGGTTTATAGAAACTGTGCTCCTGCAGTTTTGGTTTCCAGCTATATTTTTTCTTTCATGTGACACCGAACAAAAGAATTTCTTCTCTGCTGTTTGTCTCATTCATGCATGACGGGCAGGAGAGGATTTGTTGGGTTTTCAGCTTAAAACCTTATAATAGAAGTCAGGCAGGAAGAACAGGTGAGACCGGAAAGACTCAAAGTTTCTCTGCGTCCGAGGTTCAGGACGGGTTTAAGTGCAGAGAGAGCCTGGATTTAGGAGAGGGATTAGAAATTCTGGAAGTGCAGAGCTGTGGTCACCAGGTGAACTGGAGTGGAGTCCTTAACCACATTATAATAATACAGCACGCTTTAAAACACACAGCAGATACAGGAATGAAGGGAAAGTGTGCAGTGGACACGGCAGGCCTTCATTCAGGATGTGGTGTGAAATCTCTTTAATTTGGTCTTTTAAAACTCGGATTCAGTCTCAAAGTTAGACTTCAGTCTTATTTTTATTGTTAAATCTTTAATCCAGCCTTAAGTTTTTAATCCAGCCTTTGTGTCGTATTCTGGTCTTTAGTCTTTAACCCTGTGAGGTCTCAATAAGTGCCACGCCTAACCCCTAATCCTAATCCCGTCAGATTATGGGATTTTTGGTTGTAGGAAATTCTTCTTGAGAATTAAAAAAACCCTCAAGCTAACAGACATCCAAAAATATCTACATTGCTCCCAAAAAGTCATTTTTGGTGTTGGAAATCAGGGTTTAGGGTAGCTGAGGACTTCACAGAGTTCATGCAGTCTTAACTTTATAAAATCCACTAGTGGAAGCACAAAGACTCGCACAGCTCTTTAGCATCACCAAACGTTGAGCAAATGAGCAGCGCAGTGACAAACTGCTGTTGTGCGACGCTATCCTTTGGAAATAATCCCGTCACATCCCGTCTGAGAGCCTCTTTAACCTTTGATGGACTCTTTGCTCTTTAATCTTGTCTTGCATGCAGTGTTGCTGATGGTCATATGTGAGCAAACAAAATGCTGAGTTTACTGCAGAAACGACTCCACTGCACATATGTTGGCTTTGGTTTGTGTAAAGGGCCCACCTGCCTTCCAGGAACTGGAATCCATGTTGGGAAATTGCATCAGCAACAGCCAAAAATGGCTCCAAGTAATTTGTGGATCCAGTTGCTCAGTACAGAGACGGAGCCATGCAGATAAATGCCTCTGAAACAGCAGCATGCTCTGGAAATGTATTTAAATTGCTAATTGCATGCAGTTCGCTCCTGCGTAATGCTGCTTTCTATGCTCTAAAGTCTTTAATGTAGTCTTAAATATGGTCTTTGTGAGTCACTTGAGTAAATCAGCAGCCTTTGGCTTAATTAGGGGAGTCGTGATTGACAGCAGCATCCAGGTTTCACTTTGCAGACTCTCCAGTGAATCTCTCTGCCCAGCAGATCCTCCGAGAGCAGCCAGGAAGGTGTTGAAGGGGAGGGTGGAGATGAGTAATGAGCTGAGGGACAGAAAATTGGTTGTGGGTGGAGAGCGCCAAGTCTGGAGATGGAGGACTGGAGTCTTTCCTGAAAGCTTTTCCTCTGGCATTCTTTTCATTACTGGTTCTTTGAGGGCTGTGACGCTGCAGAGGAAACACTCACCGAGCAGGAACAAAGTGGGGTGACACAAACTCTCAGAAGTTTCCACCCACCTGTTATTATGTGCACTCTGTCAATGTAAAGAAAGTGAATGGAAGCACCTTAATAGGAGAAAGTATTTGTCGTCAGAGGCGACAAATTAGCACAAAGTGAGGCAGACTGGCAGGGGATAAAAAACAGAGGTGTTAGATAATGTCACCATGACACACCTGCAGAAAGGAACTAGTGGAAGAAGGACTCCACTCGTACGTCTGAGGTTATTTATCTATTTTGTGACAGCTCTTTGGATGCTGAGTGCTTACCTCCTCTGGACTGGGTTAAATTTATCCAGTATGTCCAAGAAAACCTCAGGATAATAACTGTGAGTAAATAGGTGCTGAAAGTTTGATGATTCCTCTGGTTCCAGGTTCAGAGTTCAGGTAATGAAACAGTTTAACAATCAGCCCGGGTGATGATTTGCTGGAGAAGCTTGACGAGCTTAGCTAGCTCTGGTGGGCGTGATGGCAGGTTTTAGAGGGTGTCTAGTTTATCCAGTAGATTTCCTGCCTATTTCCAGATAAACTGAGTTAACCCCTTTCAGCAAATGCAGGCCGTCCTTTGCTGTGCACGTCGACTGATTATGTACAAGCAGTCTAAAATGGGAGCCCTGTGACAGACTGGCGACCTGTTCAGGTGTGCCCCGCCTCTCGCCCTGTGGCAGCTGGGATAGGCCTGTAATACTGGTGCACGTCTAATTGTAAGATGTAGCTATGGCTGCACATGTTGGCAAAGGTAATCCTGTTACCAGAACTGGGTCAGGGTGAATGTGTAAACCGCTCCGCTATGGAGCCATAATGGTATCAGATTACTGATTACTTCAGGTAATCAGGTGTGAACAGAAGCTGATGTTGTGCGTTGTAAATGACAAAAGCATGAATTTGTAGCGAGAGTTTCCGGTGGTCGGTTCTTCGGTGTTCGGTACAAACTTGAGGAGCTCTTAGTGGTCGCCGGTGATCGGACTGAGTTCGATTTGGCCCGGAGTGCCGCTCTAGCTTAAAGGCGATGTAGAATGGCAAACAATAATATCACGCCTTTAACCACACCATTCAGCTTTTTCATCTAAGATGCAGTGATGACGACCGTAGTAATAAAATCTGAGGGCAGAATGATAAACAGCATCTGGCAGCTTCAGAGCGGCTGCAGAGGCATGCCTATAAATCATGTGGCCATAATCCAGAACAGAGAGAAAAATGGCCTCAGCTACTTTTTTTTGTAAAACACTGGAAGGTTAGTTTTGTACCATACAGCACACATCGTAGGAGGGCAGCTCCCAAAACTGGATCCTTGGACATTTCGGATTCTTTCCTCATATCGTTCATGTTGCTTTGCTTCGTCCACCCTAGATAACCAACTTCAGTCTTTATAAAAAACAAAAACTTTGATGCTTTGAAGTTAGTTGGTAAATTATAGAGTCATTACTTACATGCACAGGACCTCCACGGGCTTGGTTCCCGGGGTAGCTCTGGTAGGCCCGCCTCAGCCTCTGTTTAACAGTGCAGCCCCACATGGACGTGTGGCGGGCTCTTAAACTGAGTCCACACGGCGAGTTCGTCGTTCATCCCTTTGAAGGCCGGTTGCTTGCAGACATTCCGGGCTGCAGTTGCCTAGGTAACCGTCATACGCCAGTGAACGGCATCCTGCGCTCTCATTGGTGGCCACTTCAATTGATGAGAGGCTAAAGGACAGGTGACTGTTCACGTGGTGTGACTGCAGTCACATTTCTTTAGATGCCATTGATTTTTTTAGTCTTCTCATTACTTTGAGCACATCAGAAAAATTGGAAAACTTGGATTGTTTTGGCCAGATATACAGTATGACTCAGCTGGGGTCAGAGCTTCACTCTGGGTTGGACAAACCAAACCAGTTTAGTCTCTGACTATTTTAAATTGGACTACTGTACCAGGAATTCTGGGTAAATGAAAGTTTTTTCAGCGTGACGGTCTCTAACCGCTCAGCTCAGTTCACCCCTGCAGAATAAACCTCGATATGGAAGAAAAGATCATACATTCAGTGCAGGAAACTCCGTATTGCACAAAATATCAATGCAGCGCAAAACACTTGTGTTAACCCGACGTGAACCACGTGGGGACGAGTTTAGGCTTAGTTTGTGTTTTAGCCACATGCTAACCAGTTTCAGAAGGTAGAACATGTTGACCTTTCAGGTCAGTTCTCTCTCTAGCATCAACATTATGGTTAGGTTAGGGTTGGCAACATTTTAGCCACATGCTAAAAGCTTGGGGATGTTAGTAAGTTTCATTCATGCTGTCGTCTCTTTAAAGCTTTTTATTTAGATTTTCCAAAGAGGCAGAAATTGTATAAAACCAGGTGACCTGAGAGTTTCAAAGGTCAGACCGGCCTGTGACCTGCTGGTCCGTGTATGATGCAGTTCATTTCCTCCAGGAAGTGAAAAATAAAGCAGACTCTCTCACGTCTGTCTCTGCATCTTATTTTCTGTTAGACAACAATTAGAAAACAAGTTACTCAGTGAAGCTGATGGTTGATATTTCCGCTCTGCACACCGTCTCCAGGACCGAACGTCTTTGCTGTTTGTCTGATGGATACAGTGAAGATGTTGCTGTTCAGAAGATGTTTCATTTTGCCCCTGATTCCATGGCCTCCTGTGTGCCAGAAAGATTTTCCGCCCTCCTGCAGCACACGCTCACTGAGGTAAACAGGCTGAATCTATGACATCTCAATTAGGAGGCGCTCGGCTCTCCTCTCCGCTGCCCTACTTTAGACTTCAGACTGATAAAAGGGCCGTTTTTGAATACAGATGGCGTCTTGGGCAGCTTTATACCCTGACGCCAGAAAGCTCATCATCCATCCTAATTTGTGTTGTTTGTGGACTTCATCGCAGTGATTTCAAACATTATTCAGCAGCCTGCAGGTGAGTGCAGGAGCAATAAAGTGCATCGCTGAGACACCGCACACAAAAAGATGAGCAACTCATTGATGGTGTGTTATTTATCATGTCGGCGTGGACCACCGGCAAACATGGGAACAACAGCTGGGAGCATCTGGAAGACCAACAGGGTTTACAGGAGGGAAGAACTCCGACAGAAACACCTTTTCTGTAACAGTTTCTTTTAGCACAAGGAAAAACAAACATGTTTAAATTACATATAACAAAAAACATGCACAGAAGACAAGAACAATAAAAACAATAATAATTTAAAAAACGCAGTTAAAACAATAAGTTTGCAACGTCCAACAAGCCAAAGAGAAGAAACGTGTTTCAGAGAGTGAGTCGGCCTGATGTGCAAACGGAGCTCCTCCCACAGTTTTGTGCCACCTGTGCTCATATATCACAGGTTTATAAGACCACAGGTAGCAGATAAGAGACGGGTTTTGGCCTCTTTTTGAGCGGCTGTAGCTGCTAGCTGTCTGCTAGCTTCACCTCAGTCCCAGAGCTGGACCTCTGGACCGTCTTTGTGCTGTTGGAGCATTTTTAATGCAATTATCTGACCAATGATATGGCTGCTGTGGCTTCATTGCACTAACAGTCCAAGAAGGCGGAGCTCCATTTTGCTGAATGGTTAGCAGGTATCTGTGTGATGCTCCCATACAGTCTGTGGAGCCGGGCTGGTTAATGCGTATTTGAGTAACCATCGCAGTTCTGTGGTAGAAATGAACCGCTATGTGTAAACTGATATATAAATGTAACCTGCTTAGGCGAGCGTGTTAACCACTACAATACTACTACCTGCAAACATGTTCACCTGCAGGGGGCAGCGTTTTACCGGGCGGTGCGTTAAGATGTTTGCACGTGTGCAGCCGTTCCTTTGAACATTTCGTTCTCCACATAAATCAGAATGGCTTCTTTTGCCTCATTAACTAAAGGTTCTACTGCCTCCCAGCACCATCTCACTGGCTCCGTTTAAGCAGATTTATCTGTTTCTGTGGATAATATTTAGTTACTTTTGACACTGTGAATTTACAGCATTACGACGCCGTTCATTCGATTTTTTTCTCTCCATTAACTGTGCTACTTCACAGTTTGGAGCTGTGATCAGTGAGAGATGCTCCATGGGAGGAATTCTGACTCTTACTGTATCTCTTGTGCAGCTACATTATTAAGCATTATTTAATTGCTTACACAATGCACACAAATATTGTTTGACAGCAGATTAATGCGCACAGCTGTCTGCAGTCATGAAGTTAAAAGAATGAGTCTGCAGGCTGTTTGAAAGGAACAAGACGCTGATTAAACTGCAGCGTTTGTGTGAACAGCAGCGAGACGGAGGGGCTGAGGGTAACTCAGAGGATCAGCAGATCAAAGGCTGATACCCCGGGAATTAGATGAAAGTGTGATGACAGCAGATGACAGAGGAAGAGGCAATTTGAGGACAGGGAACTGAAAGGGGAGGCAATGGAGCAGAGCAGGGAGAGATCAGAAAGCTGAGTTCAGATAGGCGAGAAGGTGGGCGACACTGAACCTCCGTTTATGCGCTGCGGGTCATTAAAGGACAGGCCGGCGGCTCGGGCGCAGGTTAGACCAGAGTCTTCCTGTTTAAACGCCTCGTTCTGAGGACTGTTGGCTGTCGTGTGAAAAACTTTTGGTTTGGTTTTTGGTGGCAGAAACTGTGAAACGCTCGATGAATCACTGGCTGGCTGTTTGATTACGGCCCGTCGAGCCGCTGAGGTGATGTATGGAGATTTGATTTCTGATTGCCCCGCGCAGATCCATCACCGTGCCACCGACGTGTGGTGCCTGCCTGCCGCACGGCGAGGTGTTTGTGGCTTGCCGGTCCATTAAACGATACCGGAGGGTGACGATGGTCTCAGTGTTTCTGTGTCCTTGAGCACAGACAAAGAGAAGAGAAGCAGAGCAAAGCGTCGGCATTTAATGGAAATATTCACATTCCTGCCAAACGTCCACAGAATGCTTGCTGAAGAGTGGAGAATAAAGAATTATTATTGTGATGACACATTGATGCCTATGAGACAAACAGCTTGTATCTCTAAGGTGTGTTTTTGGTACTCTTACACTTGGAAGTAAAACCGCTGATTTGACCTTAATTAAGCTGAAACTGACCAAAGTAATCAGATTTCACTGTTTATTCCATAACAGACTCTCTAACGAGGCTTTAATGTGTTATATTGGTTTAATGGAAAAACAGCTGAAACTCATTTTCAGTGTTAGTTTCTTCACCCACGACCTTTCTTTTCCTCCTGTGTTTGATGTTTTTGTTCTGGTTCATTTTGCTGTTGGAGGCGCACTGAGCTGTGGTCTCTGAGTGTAAGCTTTCCCTCCATCAGCTGGAAAATCTTCTCATCTCTTTGAGTCCTCAATCGGTTGAAGGCAGCGCAACGCCCGAGCCTCCTCCAGGCTTCACAGTGGAGATGCTGTTCTTCTCTTTGAAGCAGCAGCTGCTCGTTTTCTGCTGTGTGCACAGTTACAGTACAGGTCCTCGCTGATGGTCCTCGCTGATGGTCCTCACTGATGGTCCTCACTGATGGTCCTCGCTGATGGCCCTAACTGATGGTCCTCACTGATGGTCCTCACTGATGGTCCTCACTGATGGTCCTCGCTGATAGTCCTCATTGATGGTCCTCGCTGAT
>JAVDPK010001203.1:85683-98580 GCA_034780415.1 Cichlasoma orientale
TCCTCACTGATGGTCCTCACTGATGGTCCTCACTGATGGTCCTCACTGATGGTCCTAACTGATGGTCCTCGCTGATGGTCCTTGCTGATGGTCCTCACTGATGGTCCTCACTGATGGTCCTCGCTGATGGTCCTCACTGATGGTCCTCACTGATGGTCCTCACTGATGGTCCTCGCTGATGGTCCTCACTGATGGTCCTCACTGATGGGGATCTCTGAGCTTCCATGTGAGGTTATTCAGCATTTATTCTTTTACAAGTTAATTATTTATCGGGATGTTCTTAAGGAGGCGGACCCAAGCATTACAAACCATAGATACCGACGCCAACATCAGCCGCTGTAGTCACAGAACGTCCGCTCGTCATCACATGCTGCCGGAGCCTGTAGTTCCTATGCTGAGTGTGGTGCACACGGGCCTTTCTCCATTTAATGGGTCAGTTCTGAGTTTTCTGAACCGGGGTCGTATGAGACATTCGTGCACAGAGTCAGGTTTTTACCTGCAGCAGATGGCACGTTTGGAGAGGCAGGCAGGAGCACTGCAGTGGAGTCAGCAGCCAAATGGATTTCAGCCACATAAACAAAATGATCTATATTATTTATAATGCTCAGACAGGGAACTGAAGTCTTTCTGTGGCTCAGACTAGTTTGACACAAAAGCTCGGAGCATCAGCTGATCAGTTTTTTCCTCGCAGACTGCAGGAGCTGTTGGTCTGCAGCGCCACGTGTGTGAGTTTGTGATTTTGACACATTAAAGGTAAAAAGTGTTCTGCCGTGTGGATGGATGTCATTGGATGAGATCATCCCAGGTAGCAGCATGACTGTGGTGCAGTTCTGGCCCACATACCCGGTGGATGATGACCCCCGAGGGTGCCAACTGCCTGCCACGAGTTAACCAAGTAAACGGTATGAGGAGGCAAACGAGAGACGTGAGAGAGAGAAACACTTAAAGCAATGATTGGCCTTCTCTTGCATGAAAATATATGGAGCCATAAATGCCAACAAAGCTGAGGGGAACAGGTACTAACAGCAGACGGCCACCTTTACAGAGAATCAAAGCAGAGTGATGCCACGAAGCCGCTGACAGAAGCACAAACAGCTGTCAGAGGTGTGATTCAGCCTTTTGTTCTTATCGAGTCGCAGCAGATCGGGGTGAAATCAACACGTCTGCTGCGCCGCCCGGCCTTTCTCACACCTCCGTTCAGCTCCAAGTGAAGGAAGAGTGAGGAGACGATAACTCACTTCCTCTTAGCCTGAATCGATGAGCTGACGATAAGCTCTGGTTTCATTTTTCTTCCACTGATTTTTAATCCCTCAGAGATGCAGCACGTTGGGACAAAAGCAGTCAAATGTTTGCCTCATCAAAGCATGACAGATGATCGCACATTTGTTCTCGGAAAATAAATCCTCTGAGAGGATATGAGACGACCAAAAGAACATAATTATTGTTTTATCTGAGCGAGTGTGGCTGGGAGTTGGAGCAATGTGCGCAGGGACAGGTCTAAGCTGTCCCTGGAGGGAGGGCGCGCAGCAGGCGGCAGCATTAGTCACGGGCAGCTCTCTGCACGGCCGGCTGATTTCTTCACCTCTGCTCAGAGCTCCCGGTGGGACCAAAGCACGCCGACATGCTGGCCGGTCACACGTCTCCATCTCCTGCAGCTGTGGATGCTGAAACGTGCAGGGTCCCCCACAGAGAGCGCGGAGTCAGGTGAGGCGAATCCACCTGTGGAGGGTCACGAGTGCTGCTGTCAGTATTCAGAGATTCAGTTCCTGTTAAATGGAACCTAAAGGCTCATTTCCAGCTCTCCACTGGAGCAGGTCTGCATGAGTCACACCTGAAATAAGTCCTGATTCAGCGTCTCATTAAGCAGGCCCTCATTTGGTTCTCCTGACGTGTCCATCGGTTATTTTTGGTTTTAATGTTGATTCTTGTCTTATCAAAAGTTCTCCATAAGTTTAATGAGAGAAAAATATCTATCCAGAGCAGCAAATGGCACTCTGCTCATTCAGTGAACATTTATTTGATGAGTTTATGGGCTCGGCTGGGTCATATTAAATTCCATATTCAGTTCATTTTGTGAATTATGGCCATTAGTGGAGGACGTGAACCGTTAGTGCGTGTGCGGATCCTCCACCTCCATCATCAGGACTAAAGGGTGAGGCTTGAGGCTTCACACCTGAAGCGGTGGGCGTGGTCACAGCGCCGCGTCTGTGTGTGGCTGCAGCAGAGGGGATGATGCTGCACCGAGTTCACTCACTGACAGTCGACCTGCTGTGTTTGCAGGCACAGAGCGTGTTGGAGGCTCTCAGAGGAGTCTCAGGAAATGAGCTAACCTCAGGAGGAGCTGAATTAGTTTCATGTGCCTCTAACGAACTGACGCCCGAGCGTTCGACCACACATAAGTCACACAAGAGGCTTAACACACACACGCTCTGACTGTGTGACGTGAGTCAGTGCGAGGCTGAGATGCTCAAACGCTGCCGCCTCTCCTGCTGCTGTGCGCTCAGACTTTGGGAGCTTGTTTTGATGATCGTCACAGTTTACATGGAAATGCAATTACAAAGTCATTAAGGGAGTAACGTGGGAAAGGCAGAGTCAACAGCAGCTCTCATTATGCTAATGTGATGAGAGGAAGCAGAAACACTGAGCTACATGTTGGTGGACTTCTGGAAAGTTTCCGCCATCAGAGGTAAAATCCAGAACACTGATTCCACCTTTGTGTTCTTTTCTGACCGTCTTACAGGCCGAGGCGGCACGTGAACCCTCTTTAAGAGTTTCAGGTTATTAACAGATGCATTCAGGAGGCCGAGTTTAAAGGCCGGCCGTGCAGGTTGTTTCACTGCTGAATAAAACATACAGCTCCAAATTAGAATTCAGATAAAGAGATGCTGTTTTTAACATTTTCTGAATTTTATTCTAAACAGACGATAACATTTGTTTTAATCTTTTTTTTTGCGCCCATCTGCCTCCAAACATTAATGATATTCAGATTTACGGAGCCGTTCTGTTCTGGAACAGATTTAAACTCGACTATAAAGGATGTGAGTGCTTCAGCTTTCTGATTCTCACCCAGCGGTGCTGTAATCCCAGAGGGCGGCTCAGCGGCTTCCTGCAGGCGCGAGGAGCCGCTGTGAAGTACCTCAGCTAATGTGGAAATATGGAAATTAAGATTTAATATTAAAAATATGTCCACACCGAGTTTAGGAAGAGAGTAATGATCCAAATAAACTTTACAACAATGTTCTGCCTCTGAGAGAGCAAGCATGAAGTCTCATTAACAGGCAGTGAGAAGAGCAGAGAATCAACAGCAGCAAAGAAACACCATTCACAGGGAGGCCGTCAGCACGCAGAGGAACGTGCAGCCAAACTCAGAGAACTGTAGCAATACGCGGGATGGTGGTGGATACACTGTTACAGGTTAGTACGCTATGTGTTATCATAAAACTGAACTGCAGAGACTCAGGGAATAAACTGAATGCTTTTCAGGACGAGGAGCAACAGTAAAATATGAATGATGAACTAAATATAAAAGGCCACAATGGAAGTAAAGAAGCAACAATCAAACATAAATCATTCATAAAATATGAGGAAATGTTAACTTCAGGGTCTAAAACCTGCAGACCAAAAGTAAGACTGAAATCTTTGAAATGCTCAGAGAGGATCTGGAGCAGTGATTCAACAGTAAAGAATAAACTCCATAAGTAGAAGAAATGAGCTGAATTTATTTAGAGGCCAATATTTAGTAGAAATAGTTTTTGTTGAATAAATAAAAGGCACTTACAGAGCTCCTGTCCACTCATTCATTCAGCACCTTTTAATCTAACATTCACATTCTCATTGATTGATAGTATTGATTAGTCTCCATTGGATCAGATCCTGCTTCCTGGACCCCAGCAGCAGCGTGTTGGCAGCTCCTGCAGCTGATCGCACACCGAGCACGAGCTCCCGCTTCAACAACGCTGAAGTATTGATCAGAGACGTCAGCACGTGCTAACGTTAGCTGCTTAAAATAACAGCTACTACCTGATAGCAGCATTAGCCTCTTATCATTAATAATAAAAGCATGACGCTAAGGTGTGAGTGAGGCAGTCCTGCATCTCTGTAACAGGATAACACAGTTATTTGTTTCCAGAAACTTTAACTAATAAAGTATTTTAGGCATTTGAAGTTGTGAGGTAAAAATAATGAATAAATACATTCAGTGTTTGATCCAGTTGGCTCAGAGTAACAGCAAACAGCATACAGAAGCGCAGCAGCTGGTGGAAGCGTTGGCTAATGGAGACGTGGTTAAAGCTCGGCAGCAGTAGCGCCTGCCTGTGTAGGCCTGTGTGCCAGACCAGGCTGAGGGTGCTCTCCTGTTTGACATGTCCCAGCACACCTGGGACATGTCAAACCGCCGTTCCACACAGGTGAAAGTAATCCGGCTGTAGTGTGGTATTGAGTCTCCTCTGGAAGATCAGCCCTGCTCATTGGCTCCGTGTCCACTGCAGACACCTGCCGTCTGATTGCTTCCAGCTGCTGTTTGTTATCACAGATGGAGGCGCACCAACAAAGATGAATTGAACAAGAGATGGAGCCGAGCATTCCCGTCAGGTCTGTCATCAGCACGAGCAGCAAGAGGCGAGCCGGCGCTCACACGCTGATCTTCAGATTTGCTTTCCAGCATGGTGCACTGGCCCTTCAGCACCAGATGGACTTAAAACTGTCCACATCAGCAGGACAGTTTAGGTCCATACGGCGCAGTAATCACACTGTGGCAGCAGAAATGGTACGATGAACACAGACAGTGCTCACAGGCATGCTTAATCTCATGTTTCTGACAGATTACGTTCCTCTGTGGTCGGTGACCTTATAAAAGGTGGATGAAGCCGTACATCAGGATCACACTGAAGTTTTTCAGAGCAGCAATGACATTAAAACCTCTGCCAGGCAAACAGAAAAAGCTTAATTTGTTTCATAACAACAGCAGCTTTCAGAGAGAGTACATTAGAGAGAGATACTGAGGAGGCAGACTGAGGAGGCTGATTGAGGAGTCTGATTGAGGAGGCTGACTGTGGAGTCTGACTGTGGAGTCTGATTGAGGAGGCAGACTGAGGAGGCAGACTGAGGAGTCTGACTGAGGAGTCTGACTGAGGAGTCTGATTGAGGAGTCTGACTGAGGAGTCTGACTGAGGAGTCTGATTGAGGAATCCGATTGAGGAGTCCGACAGAAGAGGCTGATTGAGGAGGCTGACTAAGGAGGCTGACTGAGGAGGCTGACTGAGGAGGCTGATTGAGGAGTCTGATTGAGGAGTTTGACTGAAGAGGCTGACAGAGGAGTCTGATTGAGGAGTCTTACTGAGGAGGCAGACTGAGGAGTCTGATTGAGGAGTCTGACTGAGGAGGTTGACTGAGGAGGTTGACTGAGGAGTCTGACAGAGGAGGCAGACTGAGGAGGCTGACTGAGGAGGCTGACTGAGGAGGCTGACTGAGGAGGCTGATTGAGGAGTCTGATTGAGGAGTTTGACTGAAGAGGCTGACAGAGGAGTCTGATTGAGGAGTCTTACTGAGGAGGCAGACTGAGGAGTCTGATTGAGGAGTCTGACTGAGGAGTCTGACTGAGGAGTCTGACTGAGGAGGTTGACTGTGGAGTCTGACTGAGGAGTCTGACTGTGGAGGTTGACTGAGGAGTCTGACTGAGGAGTCTGACTGAGGAGTCTGACTGAGGAGTCTGACTGAGGAGTCCGACTGAGGAGGCTGACTGAGGAGTCTTATTGAGGAGTCTGATTGAGGAGTCTGACTGAGGAGACTGACTGAGGAGTCTGACTGAGGAGGCTGACAGAGGAGTCTGATTGAGGAGTCTGATTGAGGAGGCTGACAGAGGAGTCCGATTGAGGAGTCTGACTGAGGAGTCTGACTGAGGAGTCTGATTGAGAAGTCTGACTGAGGAGGCTGACTGAGGAGTCTGATTGAGGAGTCTGACTGAGGAGGCTGATTGAGGAGTCTGACTGAGGAGTCTGATTGAGGAGGCTGACTGAGGAGGCAGACTGAGGAGACTGATTGAGGAGGTTGACTGAGGAGGTTGACTGAGGAGTCTGACTGAGGAGTCTGACTGAGGAGTCTGACTGAGGAGTCTGACTGAGGAGTCTGACTGAGGAGCCTGACTGTGGAGTCTGATTGAGGAGGCTGACAGAGGAGGCTGACTGAGGAGGCTGACAGAGGAGTCCGATTGAGGAGTCCGATTGAGGAGTCCGATTGAGGAGTCTGATTGAGGAGTTTGATTAAGGAGTCTGACTGAGGAGTCTGATTGTGGAGTCTGATTGAGGAATCTGACTGAGGAGGCTGATTGAGGAGTCTGACTGTGGAGTCTGATTGAGGAGGCTGACAGAGGAGTCTGACTGAGGAGGCTTATTTAGGAGTCTGACTGAGGTTCATAAAAAAGCTTTTTGTTACTAACTCACAGCACCGCGGTCCAGGGCCTGGACTCAGGCCAAGGGAGGAACCTTCTGTGTGTATTCTGCACGTTCCCCTTGTTCCACTAAGGTACAAGCACATTTAAATGTGACCCCAAGGCTCCTCGCCTCTGACTGTTATCCTCTGGCAGCTGTGTGTGATGCTCCAGCATCACTTAAATGGTGAAACTGCCAAAAAGAGGGTGTACTTTAAGCCAAATATTGATATTGACCTATCCAAAGCACTTTTTAGTGCCCGAACCTAATCAGAGACTAAAGGCAACAGTGGCAGCCCATCAAAATGAAGCTAAACAGCAACTGGAAAAAAAACTGTCCAAACAGGACATGAACCGTGGTCTCTGGCTGCTCACTGTGCAGCTGATGACACGACTACCATCCCTCCAACTCCCCACATGGACTTTGTAGGTCGGGACTCTTATTTCTCGGCAGCATTGCCAAGTAGCAACAGTCTCACTATTACTGCAACAGGCACGTCAAGACACACAACCCCAAATGGCAGCAGCTTCAATAAAGCAGTTGTATTTGAAGACCTCACACCACATTTGGAGGGCTCTTTCTGAGAAAAGTGGAATTACTCTGCAGCAAGAAAAAATTTCAGTTTCAGTTTGAGCGCCTTTTTCTTTATTCCCGGACTCTTGGAAAGCAGCTTTGCATGATTCACAGTTCATAAGAATCCTTCTTTGATACTGGGCCTTGGTGCAGCTGCTTAGTTCAAACAGGCTGTTTTAGCTCCTCCCCTGAAAGACACCACTCTAATGGTAGGTGGGTGGGGCTTCAGTGTTCCTGAGTGACCGTATTAGGGGTATCCTCTCTCTCTCTGTATGACATCATGGAGATCCCAGAGTGTAAAAACCTGTGATAATCAGAGTGTGGAGCAGCCTGAGATTACTGCACACACACTGAGCTCAGCAGGAGAAACTCTGCTTAATATGAACATCCAGCACTGGGACAGCAGATATGACAGGAAACAGGGGCCGCTTCAAATACCAGCAGCAAAATCAAACATCACAATTTATCATTAACAGTTGTTTTTACATGCTAGTCAAGAGTGAAAATGCTGCATATTTGAGCTGATGTTACTCTGGGTGAGATAACCTCCAGTGTGCATTCAGACTGAGGCGTCGTCCATAAAATGAAACCTTTTTGGACACAATAAAAGCCATTTTTGCTTCCACAGGGACTTCCTGTGGAGCTGCCTCTGTGGACTGTGTTTGTACAGATATGAATAAAACTGTTGGGGGTCGTGCAGCTCGCTGCAGGCCGAGCTGCTGAAAGTGCAGGATTTCCCGTGGTTCAGGCACACAGTGACCTGGCAGTATTTAAGTAATTGCTCGGAGTAGATTGCCAAATCCTTTAGCTAATAGATCAGGGCACTTAGTATTGACCGAAGCCATTTAGCATGCATGCTAATGTGCTGGGCTTTAAGTATTCTGTCCAGTAACTGGCTCATAGGAGCACCTAATCACAGAGGTGCTCGGAGTTCAGCCTGCTAAATTACACATTTAACACTGACATTGGTATTTAGCATGCAGTCAATAAATGGCTAATTTACCAGTCTGACTAATGACTGATGTGTTTAGCATGCGGGCTAATGAGCGAGGTATTTAGCATGCGGGCTAATGAGTGAGCTGGAGGCTGATTAGTATGGCTCCGCAGAGAGACACCACTGTTCGCTGTTTACTCATCTCATTCTCAGCTGCCTGTCACACAGGCGCACACGGTCGGCGTGTGCGTGCGTGGCGAGCAGAGGATGCATATGAATGCGGACAGTGTGTGTTTGAGTGGGAATGAGCGGGAATATGAGCGTTTGCGGAGGACGGCTCGGGAAACACAAAGATGCTCAGTCACGTCTCGCTGAGCTCTCTGCTCGTCCTCCAGCTAAATGACCGCAGCCACGTAAGAAAGAGGCTTTTGCTCAGATTGAATCCACACCTATTTCTCCTCCCTCGAGAGAAAGCGTGAGAAAAAACTCGGGCTGCACGCTTAATAGCATTTTAATTAGATTTGATTTCAACAATTACGAAAGCATAAAGGGGATAAATCAGCTATTTTTCTAAGTTAATTTTCCACAGATTTTCTAGTGCTATAAATGAACTCGCCTTTCCTTTAGAGTAGAGTCACAGATGGACTGGTTCATAGAGCTTTTCTACTCGAGCACTCAGAGCCTTTCATACTTCATGACACCAGCACTTTTGTATAAGTGCTGTATCCACACTCTGATGAACCCATCGGGGTTCGGTGTCTTGCCCAAGGATACTTTGGCACGCAGACCGGAGCAGCCAGGGATCGAACCGCCATCCCCCGATTAGTAGATGACCCGCTCTACCTCCTGGGCCACAGCCGCCCATAGAGCAGTGCCTTTTCACCTCTCCCTAAAGTTCAGAGTTCAGAGTCACGAGTTCTGTGGAGAGCACTGCAAAGGAGCAAACTTCATGCCCTCACATTACTGCAGCCAGTGCTGCAGTCACTCCAGGGAAACGCAGCATGACTGGGTGCAGTGGACTTTGGAAAGGTGGCTTCAGGGACTGACTGGGGTCAAGTTGGCAGTTACATGCAATGAGGTATCGGGGAGCAGGAAGTGCTGCTGTGTACGTGGTGGGGTTTTTCCTCTGTACCAAGAAGCAGCTCCAAAACTATGAACATGTCAAATATTACACCAATACCTAAATGTGGCTCAGCCAGTTTATTTGGACTCTATGTTTCCAATGCAATAAAAGCATTAAAGTTCTCTAATGCCTTACTGTCCTCTCACACAACCTGAGACAAGCACACCAACTGAAACTGCAACATGCAAAGTCAAGCTGAGACCAGGTGGGCTTCTGCCCACATTTATAATGCAGAGGAGTTATTGCACATGGCAGGAATCGGTACGGATCAGTCCCACAGTCTTCAAACGCTGCACTTTCTAAGTCAATGAATGTAAAGATCGAAACAGCACGCTGGAAGCTGCAGTTTCACCGACTGCAGGCAGAGGTTAGCGGACCTTTGAAGGCGACAGCAGAGCTCTTTAGAAGCTTAATTATTTATGAGTAGACGGTCCGGCTTTAATGGCGCACAGCTGCACCGGACACACGGATTGCTATCCATTATCTGAAAGCAGAGAAAGTTAAGAAGGAACATTCCCGTGTTTATCGGCTGCTTTTGGATACTGCTGACTGCACAACTTTCCCAATCGAAACCCAGTGTGTGTGTGTGTGTGTGTGTTTCTCTTTTTGGCAGTGCCAGCTGATAGATTTTAGTCGACCTCTGAGGATGTAGGCGTATCGAGCAGCAACACTTCACAGCATGCACACACACGGAGCGAGCTCAGTGAGGACGGCAAACACTCAGAGAACAACACAAAGCTCGAGGCAGTAAGTCTTTGTGGTGTCTTAATAACAAGAGCAGCAGTGTTTGCGGTGTAATAATAATCTCCCACATCTCGCAGTTTTAACAAGACTTTATCTCAGCCTCGCGTCTTTGCTGCTGCACGGTAAAAGTTTGTCTCTGCAAACTGCACAAAAACACACACACACTTCCTGTGTTTGAAGCTGAAGCAGCTTAAACCTGCAGTCCCTCTAATGTCACTCTCCTCTGGGTGCAAATGAAGTCTGATTGTGTGGAAGTCTGTGAGACTGAGACCAGAGGCCTGCAGCAGGGAGCAGGTATCCAGGTAACCTCGGGGTTAACGACGGTGGTTCACCGGGGTGTATCACCGTGGTAACTGATGGTGTGATGTTCTCCGGAGCAGGTTAGGTTCCACATTAGAGATCAGGACACTCAATCTGTCCTTTAAACATTCCTTTAATGAACTGATCGATAAATCTGTTAACTCGCACAGTCAGCGTTTCTACCTGCTTTCTTTCAATACTTCAGAACTTTATTAATATTTCAGCTCTTTTCCAGTGTTAGCGCACACTTTTAATATGGGATTCCTCTGCAGAGCGTTTCCTGTGCTGCTCTGTCTGCAGCTGCGTCACTTTCAGTCTGCATTACATCATATTTTTACTATCGTATCATTTTAACTTCCTCTGTAAAATCAGCCGCTCATGCATGTTTGTGATTGGTCAGACGCTGCCAGCTCCGCCCCTTTCATGTGACCGTGCAGGGTTAACCCTGGGCTTACTGGGGTATATCGCCATGGTAACTGATGCTGCAGGTTAGGGCTGAACTGCGTGGTGTCGAGGTGTGGCGTCCGCTGTGCATTAGTTTGTGTAACAGGTGTTGTGCTTGTGTGCATGAGTGCAAACAGTCCTTGAGGTCTTTGCTGACACTGTGTAGTGAGCGGTCTGTGAAGGCAGCACTATAAATCCTGCTCTGAACCAAAGCTCTCTCCAAACTGAACCTTCACTGTAAATCTTGTTGCCTTTGGTTCCCGCAGTGCCACTGAGCAATTATGTCCCACACAACACGAGTAAGGCACGTACACACTCGGTGAGTAATTACAGTGATTAGGCCTGAAATGATTCTCACTTTCTTGTTTGGCGGCGCTCAGCTCGCTGTGTGTTTACTCATTAAGCAGAAAGAAAACACCCCCCCCCCCCCAGTGCATCGCAAACACTCACGCTCGACAGGAACAGTAATGACAGCGTTTGAGGCTCGCACTAATCGATTACTGGCCATGTGAAACATTTGTCGTCCGGTAACTCCGGGGGGGGTCGAATAATCAACCTGCAGGTTTCCTGTGACCGTCCAATCGTATCGTCAGCAGCATCTCATCCCAGCGGGTGTCTGTGTTCGCCCACGGGTCGAAGTGCCGCGGAGCTGCAGGCTGTCAGAAAGTGGAATTCCAACCACATTCAAAAGCTCATTGACTTTTTTAATAATTTAAGCTGAAATCCAGCCTTGGAACAGCCTCTCTGAGCAGCGAGCAGGCATGAGTTCAGTAACTGTGTTTAAATCAGGTTTACAGTTAAAAAATATCCACAGAGGCCACATGGAAATATTCTTGGCAAATGAATGAATAAATCCTGCGCGGGGATTCGACTTCCTCTGACCTTAGCTGCACTTTACTAAGCCGCCCTCAAAGCTGATGTCTGCTTGGGCTGAGAAGTTGAATTCTGCTGGTATGGTTTACCAATCCATGCAAATTACGTATCAATCAGAGTTCTTAAAGCAAACACGCTGATTTTTACATGCATATTTTTGCTCCGCGACCTGCAGATGAAACGTTTGCTCAGTTTTCTGCTCAGAGTTGAGTTTAACTCTTAAAGGTTTCAGTTTCCTGCAGCAGAGCTCGTCTGTCTGAAGACATCAGAGCCCGGACAGGATCATGATCTCGCCTCTCTGATGACTTCATGTGGCCCAACTCTCACAGTGCTTTATTACTGTGAGGGCTCAGCCTCATGCACACACACACTCATGCAGCACTTTGATTCTGCTTTATTTAGTGCTTTGCCAACATTCACACACTCTGATGGATATAACTGGACGTTCAGTATCCTGTCCAGCGTGCAGGCGGGAGGAGACGGGGAATCGAACCATGGACCTTCCATGGACGTACAGCCCTCCACACCAGGAATTCTTCAGTTCTTTGTAGTTCTGTGTTAGTCTGTGTTTCCAGTGTGGGCAAACGTCAGTCCACAGTTGGGTTCTGATTGGTCCAATCGGTCTGGTTGGACTCTTCGGACCCCCCAAACAGGTCGTATGTTGGATTTAAAAATCTTTGGTGGGAACACGCTCACTCTTTACCACAGTTATCTCTATAACACATGCCCAAGAAGTGGATGAAGCTGACAAGCACTGGGTGTTGCCCCTCAGTGGGCTTCCAGAATTTGACCACTCAATAGACGGGGGGCTCTAAGGAAGGGGGGGATTAGCTAAAACGGCTGGTTTCAGACACAGTGAACTGAGGGGCTGCATACAGAGACATACATGGATAAATAAAAATTGATTTGACTCCACTGGAGTGTCAGCATTAAAATATACAGCTGTAAATATCCAGTACGTTTCTTATTGCACGTTCAATATGTGGACTAACAGGTGCCACAGGTGGGCCATCAGCTGCTGAGGATGAAGACCTTTCAGCTCCAGCCTCAGACTGTTTTATCTGAGGGCTGGGAGTTCAGCTGCTGTTTAGATGGCCATTAACTGTGTGAATGATCGCTAATTAGATACGTTTTTATGCAGCAGCTGCTGGAGAGATGACAGGACGCGCAGTGAAGAGGCGGTGAGTTGATGCTGGAGCACTTGAGATGAACCGTTTGACAGAAAATAGAAGAAGATGTGTGGTGAAGATGGCAGAGGCTTTGAGAGGGTGGACACGCTCTCCTCTCCTGTCAGTAATAATTAAAGAGGGGGAGTGAAAGGCGAGAGCAGCATCAGGGAGGAGTGCAACTAAGCACTTTGAGATTCTTCAAAATCAGCGTGTTACACACACGCACACACACACGCACGCACGCACGCACGCACGCGCACACACACACACACACACACACACACACACACACACACACACACACACACACAC
>JAVDPK010001203.1:152314-169464 GCA_034780415.1 Cichlasoma orientale
AAAACTCCCTTTTAACAGGAAGAAACCTCCAGCAGAACCAGGCTCAGGGAGGGGCAGCCATCTGCTGTGATTGGTTGAGGGTGAGGGGAGAGAGAGAGGACAAAGACACACTGTGGAAGAGAGACCGAGATTAATAATAACTAATGATTAAATGCAGAGTGGGGTATAAACAGAGAGTGAAGAAGAAACATCTATTTTTTCCTCTTTTGACCCGACCTGGTCTCACAGCAGTTTGTCACCAGTCGTGACCTTTAATGTGTTGATTCGTGCTGCAGGACACAAATATTCTTTTCATGTTCCTCAACTCAAATTTTGTGTCCTGAACACGATTCTTTGTGTGTAAAATGTAAACAAAAAGCAGTCGACTGGATGCTGCAGATCACAGGCAGCCTGTCCTGATTTTCAGCCTGGTCCCTGCGCACAGAGATTCCTCCAGGCTCTCTGAATCTGATGATATTATCTCCTGTAGATGATGAGACGTTCACGTTCTGCCCATCTTTACCTCTGAGAAACTCTGCCTCTCTAAGATGATCTGTTTATACCGGATCATGTCACGGACCTGCTGCCAATGAACCTGATTAGCTGCAAATGTTCCTCCAGCTCTTTCTTCTCTTATTTTTCCACCATATTGTTGCTGGAATCCATCCCGCAGCAAACATCCACACAGTCAGGGTGTAAACACAAGATAATGACCATAGCGATAACCATAGCTTAAACATTAACACAAAAAGTATGGATTGTTAAGCAGGAGGTGAGGAGAGGAAGAGGAAATCACTGAAACTAAAACAATGGTGTCCGAGCTGGAGGCCAGAAAAGGTGCAGCTATTTTCAACCCGAGTCACAACCATAAAAAGAAAGAAAAAAGTGAGTCTGGGGCTGAAATAAAGGTGCTTCCCCTCCAACACTCGGTGCCACCAGTAGAAAGAGAAACGCGTGGACATCAAAGTTTATATGAAAAAAGAGTAAAGATGAAAACAGATGGAGGACGAGGAGCAGCTGAGACTCGCAGCAGCTGCTGAAAAACATCCAAACCCTCCAGCATCAGTGATGTGGTGCCAGAAAATGAGATTAAGTGATGTAAGTCATGACATCCAGCAATGATGGAAGTCATTTAACCCTTTAATGTCCAGCTGTCATCGGCGACATGCCCAAAACCGCCTTTAACACCCATCTTATTGGTGCAGGCGTACTTTGCATTACCATAGTTACACAACAATGTGTCCCCTTGGAAAAGTCCAGATGTTTTCTGACAGCTGAGAAGAGGGTTATTACGGTCATTTCACGGGCCCGTGGCAGGAAGTCCGCGGATGGCAGCATGTTTGGAGCTCCCGAGCCCGCTGTAAATAAAGAGTTAATGAGATAAGATCATTTTCAAAGAGACTTCAAACTTCTGCATTCTCACTCAGCGTTTTTGATCTTTACATGTCCTTTAAAATTTAACTGTTGAGTATTTATTTCTAATTCTGAGCATTTTTGGCTCGTGTGTTTTGGGAAAGTGCAGATATTATTATTGCTGTAAATTAAAGATGTGTTCATCGGTTGTTTGTGGGCGCGCTGTGAACACGTTTAAATTCGTTTGTAAAGTTCAAACAACAAAGGGCGAGTCACAGATTTGTGTGTGAAACCTTCACTTTCTGACTGAGGCGTCCACAATAAGTGAAGTCTTTGTAGTTCTGATTGCGCTTCTTATCTTCACAGAGATCCAGTGTCTTTGTTTGGTGTGTTAGTTCAGTGGTTGTGGTCCACGTGTGCGTGCTGTTGTGTTCCTCTGTTATCAGGACACTCTGAGGAGACTTCTGTTCCCTCTGGAGTCATTTTTGCTCTTTGTTTTCATTTTGCGGCTGCAGGAGTTTTTGAAGTAAACGTCACGTTTTCATCATCCCACAAAGAAGTGGGGACAAAAACACGGTTAATCATAAAAATAGAAATCGACGCTTTGAGTCTAAAACTGCCATTCGGGGCAAACAAGATGGCAGAGAGCAGAGTGATTATAGCGCTGCTGATTGGAGCAGAAAGTCCAGTCGCACTCTGAAAACGTTCAATTATCTTTCGGCAGATTATTTCATTAAACTCAGAAATTACCGTGAGCTCAGGCACAAAGACGGTTAAACGGCTCTGAGGCGTGTCCCGCTCTCATTAATTCATGTTTTATCTTTTCTCTGTGTTCAGATTCATCTCTGACGAAGATGAGCCCCTGCTCCGAGGCGGGGAAACCCTGTAACCCCTGTCTGGATGCGGCGAAGGCTTGCAACCTCAACGAGACGTGTAAACGTCTCCGATCTGCCTACAACTCCATCTGCAGCAAGGCCACGCCCCCGCAGCCCTCTGCGGCCTATCAGGAGCCGTGCAGCAAGAAGAGGTGTCAGAAGGTGGGTGCAGCGATTCAAGTTTAACGTGAAATCCCGAAGGTCTGAGAAAATAGCCCGTCTTACAGTCGGTAATGAAAAGTTTCAGTTCAGCTTCATGAAGCTCAAACTGAGGAACACTGCAAACATCCAGAGTCAGTCTGACGGTCACTCTCTTTGCAGTAACAGACTCATTCCTGTTTACAGAAAGCCTCATTCACACCATCGCTTTTTTCTATACTTCATTCACACACACACACTCTCACACTGAAGGATGCATCGGGGCAACTCAGGGTTCAGCATCCTTCCCACGGACATGCAGACCGGAGGAGCCAGGTATCGAACCACCAACCTTCCAGTTGGAAGGGGTGGTGGACGACCCGCTCTACCTCCTGATCCACATGATTTTCTGGCTGGACTATGAATGTAAGTAGTGAATGTAGCTGGAAACATAGTTGCAACATATTCATCAGTTAACTGCCGTGTTATCACAGATCGCATGAATCTGCTGTTTTTTCACCATCTTGATGCTTGAAGACGGGAAGTGACCACGCGGGGTTGCAGACCTGGTCTCTGTCTTTGAAGCAACCATTTCCAAGGCAACGAGATGGCAAGTTTGCTGCACACGGCTGTGCGACGGTCTCCAACCTCTGCTTGCCCTGCTGTGACGGCAGCATTAGATCACAGTAAAGAGTTTTTGCTCTTTACCATTTCTAAAAGCAGCTGTGACAAACCTGCTAATCAGAAACATCCGATCAAATCAAACTGGAGCTCCGCCTTCTTGGACTGTTAGTCCAGTGAAGCCACAGCAGCCATATTATTGGCCAGATAATTGCATTAAAAATGCTCCAAAAGGCTCCAACAGCACAAACACGGTCCAGAGGTCCAGTTCAGGGACTCCAGTTAGCTGAGGTGAAGCTAGCAGACAGCTAGCAGCTACAGCCGCCTGTGTCTCAGCCGGGGTGGCCGTGGCTCAGGAGGTAGAGCAGGTCACCTATGAATTGAAAGGTTGGCGGTTTGATCCCTGGCTGCTCCAGTCTGCAGGCCAAAATACTGAACCCCAAGTTTCTCTCTGATGCAACTGTTGGAGTATAACTGTGTGTGAATGTTAGATTGAAAGCACTTAAGCTTAGAAAGAAGTGGGTAAATGAGGCATGTTGTATAGAGTCCTTTGAGTGCTCAGAGTAGAAAAGCATTATATAAGAACCAGCGCATTTACCATTCTTCAAAATAAAGTCCAGTGATGTTCTGTGATCCTTTTGACTGGCGTGATTTCAAACATTAGCTTGTGTCAGGGCACGGCGCTGTAATCACAGCACTGCTTTATCTGTGAAACTAAAAGCTTTCTGAAGGCTAAAAGGTTATTAACATTTCATTTTCCTCCCTTTTTCCTCTGAAGCTGTTTCTGCCTCTGCTAACAGCTTCAAATGTACCTCCTCTTTCTCTACTTTACTTTTACATCAGTGGAAGAATTATACAGACTGTTTATTGCAGTAAAACCCTTTAAAAATAGTCGAGTAAAAGCAAACGTCCAGTTCTTAAAACGCGTTTTTAATATGGTTGTTTTCCACCTGAAAAAGCATCTAAATTCAGCTGCACAGCTCCGAGGCTGAACTGAACAACCCCGGGCTGTATGGATCAGAGTCTCTCAGGAATATTTTGAAATCCAATAAGTCTCTGTGTCACCAGGCTGCAGCGAGAGCCAAAAAACGGCAGCAAAATTGACATTTTTACTTCCTCCTCCATTCTAGTGTAGAATGGAGCCTTTTTAATGACTTCCATTCAGTGAATCCGATGTTCCTGAAACTGCTCTCAAACAGATTTAATGTAAATGAAATGCATCGAGCAGCAGTTTAACGTGAGGATCCTGAACGTGTCACACCAGGAAGCATCAGGTCAGGCAGATGCAAAGATTATGACTTCTGTAACGCTGGACTGTTTTGTGTTTTGGCCACGTTGTTTCCAGTCTGAACCTGTTTACATGGAGTTTGAAGCTTGAGCTTTGACAGTGAAGTGGTAACATCTTGTTTTATTCAGTGAGCCCTGAAACCAGAAACTCAGCAGGAAAGTGTTCACTGAGTTCAGACATCAGGTGAGGAGGAGGCTCATAGATGTCTAACAGTCACACCACAGAAGTGCCTTTACAAACATTTGTGAAAGGACAGGTTGTTCTTAAGAGCTCACTGAATTTGAGTGGAAAAAAGACCAAGGGAGCAGTTTTCCCTGCCTGGGATAGGGCTACCGGGGCCACCCTGGAGCCAAGCCTGGCAATGGAGCACCTGGTGGCCGAGCCTTAGCCTGTGGGGCCTGGCCGGTTGCAACCTGAAGAGGAGACATGGGCCCGGCCTCCTGTAGGCCCACCATATGCAGGAGGTGTTGTAGGGATCATGTGCAATGTGTGTCAAACAGTGGCCAAGGGCGGAGGCCCTGGCGGACCGATCCCCAGCTATCGAGACTGGCTACTGGGACATGGAACATCACCTCTCTGGTGGGGAAGGAGCCTCGGCTAGTGCATGAGGTTGATACAGACTAGATATAGTTGGGCTCACCTGAATGCATGGCCTGGGCTCTAGGACCAGTCTCCTGGAGAGGGGCTGGACTCTGTTCCAGTCTGGAGTTGCCCTCAGTGAGAGGAGGCGGGCTGGGGTAGGCATCCTTGTATCGCCTCAGCTTGATGCCTGTACATGGGCGTTTTCACCAGTGAACGAGAGGGTTGCTTCCCTGCACGTTCGGGCCAGAGAACTGACTGTTGTTTGCACCCCACCCAGCCTTCTTGGACTCGCTGAGTAGGGTGCTCAAGGGTGCTTCATTCGGTGACTCCGTTGTCCTACTGAGAGACCTCAGTGCTCGTGTGGGCATGGAGATCTGGGGTGGTGCCTCTGGAGAGTCCGTCTGTTAGTCGAACCTTGGATCCAAGAGGAACAATGCGGTTTTGATCCTGGTCGTAGAACGTTGGACCAGCTCTTTATCCTCTCGAAGATATTTGAGTGCGTGGGAGTTTGCCCAGCCAGTCTACATGTGTTTTGTGTACGTGGAGAAGGCATTCGACCGCGTCCCTCAGGGTATCCTGTGGGGGGTGCTGCAAAAGTCGAGGATGTCTGGCCGTGTGTCACGAGCCATTCAGTCCCCGTACAACTGCAGTGGACTCGTTTCCTGTGGGTGTTGGACTTCACCAGGGCTGCCCTTTGTCACAGATTCCTAATTTTTATGGACAGAATTTGTAGGTGCAGCCAAGTGACGTTAGGCTTCCACTTTGGTGGCCTCAGAATCTCATCTCTGCTTTATGCAGATGATGCAGTCCTGTTGGCTTCATCAGGTGGTGGCCTCCAGCTCACAGCGGAATGGTTGAAGTGGCTGGCATGAGAAATACTGCCTGTAAGGCCCCGTTTACACGACAACGTTTCCAGTGGAAACTGTGTCGTTTTGCCGTTGTTGTATTTACGCATTTACATGGAGACGTTTCAGAAATGATCTCGTTTACATGGAAACACAAAAACACTGAAAACACTGCAGTTCCTATTGCCTGGCCACCAGTTGGCGCTGTGGATATAGGCGCCGCAACCATAGTGCGCCTGTGCGAGTGTCCCCATTTCCAAAAACTGAGGCCGGAGCATTTCAGAAACGCTCCACTCTGGGAAAAGTATCGTTTTTCACTCCATTCTCGTGTGTACAGGAGCCTGAAATGCATCAAAATTGAGCCGTTTTCATTTTGAAACGGTGCCGTGTCTGACCCGTGGTCACAAGCTTTGGGTAGTGACAGAAAGACCAAAATCACAGATACAAACGGGGGAAATGAGCTTCCTCCGAAGGGTGGCTGGCAGCAGCGTGTCAGCGTGTTGGAACGAGGCAACAAAAGCCAGAAAAGTAAGTGGTACTGAAAACAGCTGGAGGAACATTTTTCAGCTAATCAGCTTCCCTGGCACCAGGTCCATGACATGATCAGGTATTAAAAGAGCATCTTAGAGAGGCAGAGTTTCTCAGAGGGAACGATGGGCAGAGGTTCCCCAATCTCCAAAAAGCTACTTGTCTACAAACTGAAACAATCAATGTGAATGTCTCATCATCTACAGTGATAAAATCATCAAAAGACTGAGAGAATCTGGAGACATGTCTGTGTGCAGGGATGAGGCTGTAAACCTGTGATTTTGTGCAGCACTGCAGTAAAAACAGGCCAGACCCTGTCCTGGGAATCACTGCATGGGCTCAGGAACACTTCCAGAAATCAGTGAACAGAGCTCAGCGTGCCATCCACACGTGCAGGTTTACAGCCTTTAACACCGAGCGCATCATCGCCGACAGTGTTTATGACCGTCATCACTCGACAGTTTGTCCTGTTGGAAAAATCCAAATGGTTTCTAAAGGCTGAGAAAGTGCGCTTCACAGCCAACATGTGGTTATTAAAGGAATTTAATTTATGCTGTTTCAGGAAGTCCATGAACGGTGGTTTGTGTTAAAGTAGTGCATCATCAGGGAGTATCAGGGACATGTGATACTGGATTGCTGCTCCATAAGAGCCCAAACAGGAGATCAGCTGCCCAGTTGTTGAAGAAAGTCGGCCTTCCCCCTCCCAGATACTATTTTTTAATTCGGGTATGTTCATATGCCAGATAAATGTAGACACGCACCTACTCAGCTGCCCCCAAACCAGGTTTGGGAATAGGGGACACTTAGGGGGACCGGGACAGCTTGAAGCAGGGCCAGAAGACACAGGGAGGGCTGATCACCTCTCTGTCCTGCTGTGGGTAAAGGTTTAAGGTGAAGGACCCGTCCATGCTGTTAGATGTATGAATGTTTCTGAAATACTAACCACCATTAAATCATGTTACTTGTAGTCTGATTACATCGGACCCCTTTCCTGTCACTCGGGCTCTTGTCCTTCACACGTGTACCAGATTTCAGACTGCCGTCCTCGTCTTCTTTACCTTTATTTCCCGTTCTGTGTTTCAGGCCCTGCGGCAGTTTTTCGAGCGGGTGCCATGGGAGCTGAGCTACCCCCTGCTGTTCTGCTCGTGCCCGGACCAGGCGTGCGCCGAGCGCCGCCGCCGCACCATCGTCCCGTCCTGCTCCCACCAGGAGAGGCACAAAGCCAGCTGTCTGGAGCTGCGCCGCACCTGCCACTCGGACGCCCTGTGCAGGTGAGCGGCCTCCGTTAGGCCTCGTTAGGGCTCCTCAGCGTGATTACCATTGAGCCAGGGGAGGAACTAATCAGAGAAATCAGCAGCTCGAGAGCTTAATTGGAAGAAATCTCACAGCCTTTCAGGTGAAAATTACACATTTGATTGATAACTGCTGTCATTAAAGGTGAGAGAGGCTTGAAGAGGGGGAAGTGAGCACTTCACCCCCCACCTTCAGTGACTGCAGGCGAGGTGTCCTTGATGATTGGATGATTTTCCCTGCATGAATATGAGCTGAATCCACTGATGGAGGCAGGAAGAGAAACTTTGAGACTGAAAACCTCCAGCATACGTTTCTCTGCTGATCTGACCTGAGACAGAGCGTGAGGTCATGTGACTGACGGTGGACAGCTGCAAAGGTCCCACAATAATCAGAAATAATGCCGTCCATAGTTTCTATTGATCCAAGCAGCAGGCACAGGAAATATTTACTGAACAGGACGAATGCTTCAGGTGCAGGTCGGTGCTTCTGTCTCATCCGAGCAGCACCGGAATAAGCTGGGAATGAAGGTCAACTTTCATCATCATCTTCATTCATTCCTCTCACTCAATTAGAAAAATAAAAACAAAGAAAATATCAGAACATCAACTGGAATGAAGTTTTTTTACAAAAATATTTAGAAGATGAAAAATATAACAAATGCTATAAAAATTAAATTAAATATAATTAAAATATGAATAAAATTAATCAAATGTAAAGTATCTGAAAAATAATAAAAATATAAATTATATTTTCAATATTATATTGAATAATATTATATATTAAATGTAAAAAAAATAATTTAATAAAAATGTAAAATTTTTCAAAAAAAAATTAAATAGAAAAAATGAATGAAATGTCTAAAAAATATTGGGACTTTTTTGACCATAAAAATTAAACAGGAGGAGAAAAAAAATAAAATTTAAAATAAGTATAAAACAATAAATCACCTGAAAAATATTAAAATATCACAACAACAAATTGACAAAAAAACGCAGCCAGAAAATTATAAATAATACAACAAAATGTCTGGAAAATATTTTAATATATTTACAATAAGACAAAAAGGTGTAAATGAAATATCTACATGTAAGAAATTAGCTAAAAAATTCTGAAAAAAATAAACAAGATGTGTGAATAATATTGATAAAATGTTCAATGAAAATAACATAACTAAAAATAATAAAACATGTGAACATATGGATTACTGGAGGTCCAGAGAACTCGACGAGCAGGAAAACATAAATAGAACCACATTAGAGTTGGAGCATTTATTCATGCTGCAGAACTGAAGCTGTGGGAGGAGCACTCAGGCTGATCGGCAGCTGTAATCAGGCGTGCAGCGGCCTCCCATCCACTCAGCCTGTAGGTCACTTTGTATCACTGCCTTCAATCTGCCACTCGCTGCTCTGATGCTGGTATTTTTTTACGCTTCCCACCGCACACTTCCAGCATTCTCACGGGTGTAACGTCAAGGCCGAGCTCACGGAGCTGCTTTCCTGGAGCATCTGCAGCAGTCAGAGAGCTCAATGAGAATTCTTGTGCAGAAAGGTTCCGTTAATGATGCTCTTTACTTGTAATCAAACACACGCGCAGGAAAGGATTTCTTTCAAACCTCTCAGACATTCAGCTGTGTGTGGGTGTCGGGGTCAGACTCATCTCATCTAGCTTATTAATGCGCGCACGTGTGTGTGTGTGTGTGTGTGTGTGTGCACTCAGGGCTCAGCCTGGGGGGTCGAGGTTGAGCACTCGATAGACTGATCTGATTAAAATGAGCACATTCAGGTCGAGTCTCTGCACAGCTCCTCTGTCAGTGATGAAAGCTGCTTCAGAACAAGGAGAAAAATCTGACGTGTCTACAAACGTGAGCAGCCGCACAGTCAGAGGTTCTGCACGCCTGTAACAACCAGATCACCACCCAAGCATTTATCACCTCCATGACTCAGGAGACGAAGCCCATAGAGTCCGTGTTCAGAGCAGGACTCAGAGTGAAGAACACTGGAAGAGGGGCAACAATCAGGTGCAACAATCAGACCACGTGGGCAGGAAGTGGAAGACGTGGAAAAAGAACCTTCTCACAGTCCCAACATGTTTTGATGACACAGCTCTCTGAAGGTCCCACCACAGCATTATAGTGGGACAGAGGGCCTCACATGGTCCTGGTCCACTCAGTGTCTGCTGAGCCCAAATCCTCCGCCCTCCTCCACCGTGCTGACAGCTGCTCTGAGCTTTCCTCCAAACGTGCTGCTGAGCATCATGGACAACACCTCCACCTCCACTCAGATCATATGGAGCTTCAGCTGTGCTGCCATGTTCTTGAGAGAAGAGGCTTTCTCCTGCAGCCCTTCCAGACCAGCCATACCTGTTCAGCATGTTTCTAATTGGACTGTCATAACCTTTAACCTTTAACACGCTGACCTGCAGAGTGTGAGATGGAGCTGTTGGGTTTTTAGCTGCTGTCACGTGGGGTTTGAAGATGTTACTGAAACAACTGCTCTGGGGGTCTTTGAAGGGGCTCTGATGCAGGCGATCACTCTGATTACTGCTGAGAGGCTGGGTGGGCTTTTCAGCTACACCTTCAGCAATGCTCACATCAGAAGCTTCACCGTTTCTGATGATCTGATTCTTCCTCACTGTCCTGGTGCCCCACAGGGATGGGTTCTGGAGCCCCTGTTATTCAGTTTAAATCAGCCAGCCTTTGGTAGCAGATTTAAACTAAGAGTCTGGAGCTGAGTGTGAATTTACTGATCTCAGCCTTACTGTGCTCATGAGCTCTGGGCCCTGACTGAATGAATGAGACTGAAGGTACAAGTGGAGGAGCTGGGCTGACAGCATCACTGCGTCACACAGCAGGAAATGCTGCAGCAGAGTCCTGAAGACAGAATAATCACTGACAGAGAACTTTATCAGAGCTTTAAATCAGTTTCAGTCGTTTTGGAGGAAATAGCTTCTGAATTTGGTGACGTGCCTGTTAATGCGTTAAAGCTGCAGCTTCAGGGAGGAACCGCGTGATGACGCACGTGTGACGCAGTGAAAGCTTTTCATGCAAAGCTGCACCTGCGAGAGGAGCAGATGCAAAAATCCGAGCGGGTCTGCACGCTGTGACTGCAGCGGAGAAACTGGACACGCAGTTTAAGCAGCGTTTTCAGCTTTTACTTGAAAAAATCACAAATTTTCATCAGCTTGAGCTCTTCTCATTTTCCCTGATGATATTTTTGAAGAATATTTTAATGTGTTGAGGAAAACGTTGCTGTTTTCAGTTCCAGCTTTAGATGTTAATAACTGTTAATCCTGTTCCTCCGTGTTTCCAGTTTTGGCCGTCCTGTGATGAGTTTGACGCCCCTGATCTAGAATGTTTCGTTTGCTTCGTGCACCCAGTGACCTGCAGTGCACCCTGAGGACTGCATGCAGAGCCCTGCAGGCTCATCTTATGAAAGGCTACATTTTTAAACCGTGATCATTTCCTAACAAAACTCTGTTTCGGGTTCAGAAATATATCTGAACCTCTTCATGCAGACTTCTGCTGCTCTTTGCAGAGCAACACTCCTTCTATAAATCTGCTCCTTTATTAAAGGAGATGATAATGAAGCAGCTCAGGTGTGTAGCAGTGTGTGTTTTCTCCATGATCCTGCTGATCCTGGTCCATTGTCGTGTTTCCACAGCTGGTAATGTGCTTTGGATGTGCTGATAACTTTTGAAACCGGTGTAAGAATTCATAGTGACTCATGTTCAAGTCACACAGCTGGTTTCAAATGTCAGGTGACCTTTGAAAGGGCGCTCGTTACCACAGGTATTCCCACAATCCCGACCTCGAACCATCTGGATGGGAACCAAAGCGATGCCGCTGGGATGGTTTGTTAATCTTGAGGACCTGAAGATTAAAGTTCTCTATTTGAGATGTTTTTAAGTCAAACAGCTGCTGGAAAGCTTTGACTCTCATTCTGAGGATATTTGCTGACTCCTAAAAGCCTCTGTGAGCCGTGTGGACGACTTCGCCCTAACTTCAGTCTTACCCTTATGAAACATTCCCAGAAACCTTCTCCAGCATGGCCGGAGTCTGCAGCAGTCTTTGGCAGCAGGCCAGGATTTACCCAGCTCCAAAGAACCTGCTATACCTCATTTATGGAGCCAAGATGGTTCTGACACTTTCCCATGTTTTCCACTCTCCATCCATCCCTGCTGTGTGCTTTCAGTCACATATTTTGCCAAACTTTGTCTCCCGTGTCAGGATGAGTTGTTGTGGCGCTTTGAGCAGAGTCAGAGATAAGCGTGTAAACACTGACACGTGTAAGCAGCAAACCTGCTCTGCTGCGTGAGCCGCTTTGGGCTGCAGAGACCGAGAGGAGAGCGCGTGCAGGCAAGTCTGGAGGTGATTCCCTCTGAGAGGCTCGTTGCTTCAGCAGCAGCCACCTCGCTGTGATGGTCTTCCACAGCAGGGTGCCGTTACTGCTCCCACAGGTTCTTACTGGGTTTCCAGCATAGCTTTAACAAAGACATCGTCTTTAATCTGAGCTGCTTTTGGACCCATGTCAACATACTGACAGACGTTGTGCGGGCCAAACGTGGAGTCCAGCTTGGGGTGTTGTGGCACGTGTCGGGTTGCCCAGATGTGGCTGGGAGTCAATAGGTTCTGGGTTATGGCAGGTGCTGGGTGGGTGCCATGTGGCCCTGCAGTCTCGAGTAGGGTTTGAGGTGGACTCAGGGTGTGTTTGAGATAAACGTCCCACCACACCTGAATTCTAGCCCATACGAGGTGATTTTGTGACTTATAGAAGAGAAGCAGCGCAGAGAAATCCATGGCTGTAAGTGGGAGTAGGACCACAGAGAGAAGCCCTGCACTGCAGCCCACCAACCTGAAGGCAAAAGATCCAAACAAATCTCCCCAAAGCCCCCCACGAGTCGCCTCCCTCCCTGCAGAACGCGCTCAGCAGCAGGTGACGGCTTCACGCCAGTATCACACGTGGAGCATGAATCGTGTTTGATTGCCTGTAAAAAGAATCCGGAGCAGGCTCGTTCTTTTCCTTTTAGCCTCCATTAACCCCGGATGGAGAGCGGAGAGCCGCATAATCACGGGAATCCCGCAGGTCCTCGGGGTCTCGGCGGACTCGGAGGGTGCCGCGCCTCCCGCTGAGGCTGAAAGCAGACGGGAAGACGCGACTGCGGGGGGAGCGGCTCTGAGTGACAGAAGGAGTAATTAAATATGGCCTTTGCCACAAGTAATGTAGGAGAAACCTACAGAGAGCTCTAAAAGGTTTTTGGACTTCATTTGCATTTCAAATAAGAGCGCAGTCACACCTACTGTTAATTTCAGTGAGCCAAAGACGGCAGCAGCTCTCAGAGCGCTCCCTGTAAACGCAAAGAAGAAAAGAACACGTTCACGTATCCGTGCCTCTCCATCACGAACACCGCAGCTCGTTTTTGCAGAGGACTGTTGTGCAGATCTCTGCATACAGTCACCGTGTAAACCACGGCTTCTTTTTTGACATCGTCCAGCTTCTCCGGGCAGCAGCCTGCTCACTTTTTAGCAGACAAACCGGACTACAGGCGGCAGCAGCCTGATGGAGGTGTAATAGAGTAATGCGTGGCCCCAGCGGGAGGCCACTCCTGCTCTTTTATCTTTGCCCGGCAGCAGAAAGGGCAGAGGTCGTGATAGAGAGGACAACGCAAAGTGGAACGAAACCACCTGTTGAAAACACATCTGTCCACTCGTGCTTTCGCTCCTGCTGCGGTCGCGTCCTTTCTGCTTCACACCAATCACCATGTGACCTTTGCCCCTCAGTGATGGAGTTATGCTGTGTGCTGCTGCTTTGTTGGAGCAAGGCACACAAGCGAGTCTCTGTAGCCCCCACTGTTTGGATTCCTGTAATCCCAAAGCCAACAGAGCTTCACAAACAGACCTCAGTGCGGGCTGAACTCAGGAGTTACCTGTCTGAATGCGTGCCGCAGCTTTCTGAAAGCCTCAGAGGTCAGAGGTCAGAGTTTCTCCAGTGTGTCCATGACACAGAGCTGAGTCTGCTCACTGCTCTGAGGCCTTTGTGAGCTGCGCAGGGCTGATTAGTGGAGCAGACAGCACTGGCTGAATATGTATTTTTGTGGCTGCACAGACTGAACTCCAGCGCCTGCTGGAGATCATTTACCTCCTGGGTCTCATTATGATGCACGATCACGGCGCAGACGTGTGCTGTTTGCTCTGAGTATCGGGGTGACCAGCAGGGAGGGGCAGCGCTGCGATTGATAGCGTCATTGTGCAGAAATGAAGCGGCGTGACGCCCCCGTGACGTTCCTCCTGAAAGTTTAACCTCGCTGCACATGTGATTGGTTTGCTCATCTCGCGCTCATCTGTCTGTTTGGTGATTAGCTGCTTTGTTTTCTCTTGATGTTCTCTTTAATTAAGAGCCCCAGAGTGGGAATGCTCATTTGCATATTCACATATTTGCATAGCCTATGAGCTGCCGGGCTGCCGCTCTCGCTGCATCAGGATGATTCGCCCTTGGTCACACCTGTGGTTATATTGCTTTCTGCTCCATCTCCGCAGGGTGAGCTCGTCTTATTTCCCCCTGTAAAGGCTCATCCTCACCCCGCGCCCCCCCGCCCCACCCCCCCCCCCCCCCCCCCCCCGCGCTCCTCAGCCTTCAGACGAGCGCGGAGGAAATGAGATGAATCACTCGTTGCTTTGTGTAAACTCACGTGCACGCGGGCGCAGGGCGGGCGTGCGTCCTCTGTGACCTACAGAAAAGAGGCAGCTATTTCCATCCCGCCGCCACCTCACCTCACTGACCGTGTAATGGAGCGCCGCCGCGGCTAGATTGGCTCCCTCGCCTTAAAGCAGCGCCCAGCAGCCGCCGCTGCTGGCGGCTCTGGGAGAGCGGTTCAGCTCCACGGACCTCAGCACACGAGTGTGTGTGTTTGCATACATCCTGCTGTCATTACGGTGAGTGTTCTGGCTTTGATGGGGGTCATAAGGAACCTTATACACATAAATCCACATATTTGCCAGATGTGTCCCAGTGGAAACCTCCAACGAGTCTATCAGAAGTTAAGTTAGGAGTTCTCTGGAGTTTTTAAAGGGTCAGTTCACAGAAATTACAAAAGAGCAGCTTTTTCCTGAAGTGTGTCAGAAACAGAGAGGAGGAGGAGGAGGAAGCAAACCCCGGCATCACGTTACTTCACCTTCCTCTACCTTCTTCATTCCAACGTGCACTCAGGCTGTGCGACGACGCCCGGCGCTGGTTTCCAGTTACTCATGTTTACGCCGGGTCATATTTTTATCCATGCACACAGCGTGGTCCGAGCACAGGAGAAGCTTCATCTGCAGAGCTGCACAGGTTCTCTCTGATTCCCTCACACTGCCAGCAGGAGCTGCAGCATCTGTTAGTGTTAAAGTGCATTACAGCATGGACGCTCTGACTGAGACAGGAATGAGCAGAGATCGCTCCAAACTCAACAACACGGGTAACCTCAGACACCTGAAGAGAGGTCAGAGTCAAAGGTCACGAGGATCTTTAAGATCAATACTATTGTTGGTGCCACACACGACCCGGTGTGTGAGACCTGCCAGGTTCTAACGGGACATAGAGATGAGGAAACCAGGACCCAGAATGGATCTGTGGGGGACCCCACAAGCTGCTCGCCCCACATTGACGTGCAGTTAGGGTGGACCCGTGCTCCGCTCACTGCTGATCAGGTGGTGTCCTGATAGTCTGGCTTCAACATCAGTACTTCCTTTTTTATTGAGCTTATAAGAACTGATTTGGAAGCAGTTCATTTGAACATATTGTATTTATGAGTCATTGTTACAGATCTGCGTTGCTGATATGAACGTAGAATAGTTTGTTTTCTAATGTCGATGTTCTGCTGCAGGTTCTGTTTCTGATTTTTCCTCTAAATTCATGGTCTTTATTTTTACTGATCTGTTTCTAATCACCGCTCAGGCTCCGTGTGCGTCCTGCTCTGCTGCCTGACCTCGTCACAAGGACAGGAGCGTGAGCTGGAACTCCACCTGATCGGTTTTTGTTGGTCCTGAATTATTTCTGGATTTGGGACCAGCCTGGAATTAGAAGAATTAAAGGGACAGTTCCGCCTTCTGTCAGGCCTTCCTGTCCCGAGTCAGACGTGAGGATCGATTGATTGCTTCCGAAAATGGAACCCGACACGGAGCTTCAGTTCTGCACAAATATCTGCAAACATTCCGCTGTGATGCAAACGCCATGATGAGAATACAGAAACTCGCCCACTGGTGACTCAGGCGTGGTCCAAAAACCCGGCAGTATTCCCACGTGTTTCCCGAGCTTCCTGTTCACTGAGCTCGGCCGCACAGTAAACGCTCGTTAACACGTTATAACGATGTAATATCAGCTGCTGTGACTGCAGGGTTTATTCTGCAGGCTTCAGCGGTTTGAGGAGATGTTGTGTTTTCCTCCTGCCTTCATAATCAGAACCCCTCTGATGGAGGCGATATGCTTCACCGCCCTCGTTGTGGGAAACTTTTATTCCTGTTTTCTCCGTGCGGATGAGTTGGTGTACGTTGCCTTAAACAGGTGTGAGTTCGGCGTGTTAACCCGCATTCTTGCCTTGTAGTGTCTGCACTTTGATTTTTTATGCACAATAAATCTCCTAATTAGATCAAAAGTTTGTCGAGGCATGTGCACCAACAAGTACTCACATCATAAATCATTTATTACACACATGAATGAATGAATGGTTTCACACTGTGTGCCTAACTCTTGATGACATGTGGAGCATTTACACATTGGAGATGACAAATTATAATTAAATACCCCATTAGAAAATCTGCATTTTATATTTATTAGCCGCGGATTTGTGATCACTTTATGATCATTTGCTGATAAAATGTCGCGTTCATTATCCTCTCAGTGATCAGTGGCACTCGTCTGTCTCACACAGCTCCACCTCTGAGTCAGAAAGCTGGTGATCAGCTGAGGTATGAAGCTAGCAGCAGGTCAGCGGCCGCTTTGGTCTGAAGATTCTTTCTAAAGAAATTGCTCAGACGTTCCCGAGCCAGCCGAGAGAGCTCACGTCCTGACTCTAGAGGAGGTGAGGCCAGCAGAAACGTATCAAACACAAATAGTAAAGATGACACGAGGAGGCCAAAGAACCAGAAACTCTTCACCCCTTCGGCCCATAGAGACTGCCCCACCAAAGCCCAGCAGCCACCAGGAGTCAGTCTGACTGATGATGATGCAAAGCAAGCTCTCTCTACAGGTGTACAGGTGCCCTGAAGAGCCTGTGAGAGCAAGCTGACACCCAGTGTGGTCAGATATCTTCTCCAGGTCCACAGAACACAAGCAGACTGTTTGGGCAAAGTCCCACCGATGCTCCACCTGTGGACCGACTCTCCTCCCCAGCACCCTGCTGTAGGCCTTTGCAGGGAGGCTGTGGAGTGTGATCCCCTGAAGCTGGACCACAGCCTCCCTCAGCTTTATCCAGGGAAGTCACCGGCTCACGTCCACTTGGTTCCTGCTTCAGAAAGCTCACACAACTGCAGCGACTTCCACACCCAACAGCTCAGCTCAGTGTTAGCGTGCTGCTGTGATGTGTTACAAGGTGGAACAGAGAGAACAGTGTGTGTGTGTGTGTGTGTGTGTGTGTGTGTGTGTGTGTGTGTGTGTGTGTGTGTGTGTGTGTGTGTGT
>JAVDPK010001203.1:180859-191122 GCA_034780415.1 Cichlasoma orientale
GCGCAGGGACAGGGGCTTGAACCGGCAGCCCACCGGCTGCAAGGCGAGCACCTACCCACTGTGCCACTCCCACTTTTTAGTGTGTAGTTGGTGTGTAGTTAGTGTGTAGTTGGTGTGTAGTTGGTGTGTAGTTGGTGTGTAGTTAGTGTGTAGTTTGTGGGTAGTTAGTATATAGTCTGTGTGTAGTTGTTGTGTAGTTGGTGAGTAGTTGGTGTGTAGTTGGTGTGTAGTTAGTGTGTAGTTTGTGGGTAATTAGTGGGTAGTTAGTGTGTAGTTGGACAGGCAGATGCTGCCAAAAAAACATCAAAGTTATGAAACAGTTTGTTAAACATGTTTGTGGTTTTCAGAGTAAAAAAAAACTTTTTTTTTAGTCAGATTTTTTTTGTGTGTTATTTTTTTTTGTCAAAATGAAAAAAAAAAGTTTAGTCATATGTGAGGTTGTGCTGAAAAAAATGATACCACACAAGGTGAGGTGAAGAGTTTTTAAGGTGAAATGTGAATGGCCAACGTATCACTTTCTGATACATAAATCTGCATCAGGCACATCAGTTTTAGGGGATCCTCACTTCACCCGTGTGATTCCTAAAGAGCTGCTAGCCTTCCATGGTGGAGGTCTGAGTCCATCCAGGTTATTCATTCCAATCTATGTCTGATAACAGGAGCATATCTGCTCTGTCTCATATGTAATTATGAGCTTGTGTTCAGGCTGCTGGTCCACAGGAACACGCTGAATGAAGTCAAACTAACGTCAGGAGAAGGAAACAGCGTCTCACTGTAACGGTGCTAATCGGGTTCACAATCAAAATGCAATCAAAGTTCTGACCAGTAAAAATGTGTTCAGCCTTAGAGCAGGTCAGCCCTGCAGAAGAAGGTGGAAGATGTTTGCAACTATGAGTTTCCCAGCAGTTACAGCTCCAGCTGAGGAGCACTGCAGCTGTATGTGCTTCGCTCTTCTTCACCTTCACACGCATTAGCGTCATCCCGCCTGCATTCTGGGAGAGTGGAATCCCATCCATTATGTACAGAGAAGAGGTGCAAGGCTGGAGGTTATATAGGCCAAAATAAATTGCTATGCATTATGAAAGAGATTTAAAGCATGAATTATAGAAAACCTCATCATATAATATGACTGGATGTGGAGACATTTTACTGAACTTTTACATTTTTAACCCGCTTACATACACATAACTTTTAATGATGCAATATAAAATGAAAACTCTACAAAAAATAATAAATTAGTTGCTGCTTGTCAGTTTGCAGCTGGATTTCTGCAAAAAGCCAGCAGCTGAAATACTTCACAGTGTCCCACAGTACCCACAGTACCCACAGTACCCACAGGATGGACTGGCGCAGCCTCTCGGTATGAGACGTTGAAGCATCAGCTCAAAGCCTGCAGCACCCTCACAACTTGATTCGGGCTCCACAGAGTAAATGACCCGTTCAGAAACGTTTGGAGGCACCTGGTCCTGAATCTGCCATTTTACCATCAGTGTATCAGCAGTGACGGATCATCCATTCACCCCGTGACACAGAGCATGAATGCTGTTCTCCACGGGGACATGAATACACTCATGCAAAGCCCCCAATGTTCCTGGTCTTTATGAAAAGAGTTATCTGAGTACAGATGAATGTTTTTCCAGTTTTCCTGTGCAGACGTTCCTTAAATCCTTTTCCTCCCCTCAGTGAGCAGCACTCCTGTAAAAGACCTCTGACTGTGGTATGTGACCTGATCTGTGGTCTCAGTCACTTTCACAGGAGTTCATGGGAGGGTGTGATGGGGTAACAGTGGAAGGTGGTGCTTGGTCTTGTTTAGGTGGGTGCTGCGTGTTAAAGTAGCATCCACATGAATGCTGGGACCAAAGATTCCCACGGTGTTGCACGTCAGCTCCTCCGTGGGCTCGGTGCCGTTTATGTTGATGCCCTTTGTTGGAGGGGTTTTGGCTTCAGCTGTTCCTGTGTGACGGTTTCCTCACACGCAGCCAAAAATCTTTCTAACAGATTTTTCATCCTGAGTCTGTCCGGGCTCCGTGTTGGCAGTCTAGTGCCAATATGGAAAAATTAAAGGGTGAGCCAAAGCTTAAATGTTTTTAAGCACACTGCCTCCGGCATTCATGCTGTTCCTGACAAACCTCTAATAAATTCCAGTTTTGGAGTCACAGGAAATGAATATCTTGGAAACATGAAGGGAAGCTCGTAGCTTTGGTCTGTCCTATAAAGTGCAGCATGGCCCTCGGATATCTGCGGGCTGGATTCTTCCCCACGTTTGCTGGTCATGGAAGAGTTTGTGGATTTTGCTGTTCACAGTTTTAATTCTTGGAAGTTTGAAGACTTTAATGTGTTTTGGCGCACTCTTACAGCCAAACCTACTTCTTTTCTGTTTTATTTCATCAGGAAGAGCGTCGGGCATAAAAATCTGCCAAATCAAAGATGCAGCGGTACCTGCTGTGGAGAAGCAAAGCAGCTCGAGCTATAATTTACACAGAAATCTCATTTTTGGAAGCTGCACCTAAAAAAGCAGCAGCCTCGTAACAGAGTAATTATGAAGAAAGAGGAGATCAGGTGATGTTTCCAGAAACAAAGCAAACATAAGCTGGAGGTCAGCTTTCCTCGTCTGCCTGCAGAGCCGCTCTTCCTCCATTCTAATTATGTCCAGTAACCTCAACCAAAGGTTGGGCTGCACCACAGTCAGCGCTCCTGTAAACGCCCCAGTTTGTTCTAAGCACACGGTTAGAACCGGTCAGCAGACGGGTGTACCACTTGGATCTTCTTCGGCCCAAAGTAATGAGCAGCTGACTCAGTGTGTTTGTGGGGCTCTGACATGCTTTTGTGCTGTGATTTCATCCCCGTTAATTCAGGTGCTGCACACAACACAGAGTTCAGGTGAAGAGGAGCATCACCCTCTGCTTTCCAACTGCAGTGCTGATCAATGTGATGGTCGTCTAACCTCAGCCATGCTTCAGGGCCGATGGTGCTTCACTCTGTGTGCACCCTGCACACATCCTTGTAGCACAGAGATGGTGTCTGGATCCATGGACTCAGTCACACACAGCACAGGGTTCATGGCCCTCTTCCTTTCAGCTGGTACGACTGAGTGGGTGCAGAGTGCTACAGAGGACTGTCCTGATGAGGACGTGTGTGAGACGCTCAGTGTTTTCAGCTGAAGTTCACAGACAGCAAAGATGGAAGCGTTAAGGAAGCAGAGTGACAGTAAACTCCGGCTTGTTAAAGGTGCCTTTGACAGGAAGTATAATGAGCCGGAGTGAAAGCTGATCATCACAGGAAAGATGATTCTTCCAAAAGCAGGAAAACCAAACGGAACCACTGCCACACAAACAAAGCTAATGAGCAGAAATCAGAGTCTGGAACGGGTTTCTTTATTAGCTGGCAGAGACCACAGCTGCATCACGTCAGAGTTACGGTGCTCAGACCGAGCCTGAAGCAACGATTTCATGAAGATGATGCAAAGTCTGCACCTAAACCCAACTTAATGGTAGCTTATAGCAGTCATTAACCTTTGGTTTTCCCTTACACCTAAAGGAGCAGCCTGTAGTTCACAGGGATTAAAACACAGGGGTCCATGTGGGAGTGTGACCTCTGGCTTCCTGGCTGATAGACCTAATCCCACAGCCTCATGACAGCTGTCAGCCAGCGCTGCAGCACCCGGCGCAGGCTGCCGCTGCAGCTCGACTCTGGACGAGCAGGACAATGGATGGATGGATGTTTGTGTTTCTGTCTCCACTCCTGAACCAAAGCTTTACCCTCGAGTGCCTGCAGCAGCATTTGGAGCACCTGTAAATGCTCTGTGACCCACAGGAGACCAAACCCTGAGTCAGATGATCCAATTTCATGGCACCTGTACTACACCGTTTAACATAGTGTGACAGCATGAATTCACCCCGCAGCCCTCCATCAGGTGCATGAAGCTGTAAACTGCTACCTGTCAGCACTTTCAAAGCCTCTTTCTAAATAGCTGCGATGTCAGCGTGCACGTTTGGAGTCGGCCTGAATCCTCTGTGGACAGCCAGCGGCACAGATGGAGTTACAGCTGAAAAGCAGACAGATAAAGATAGAAAAGGATGGGGAGGGATGTAAGGCTGCTGCTCACCGCGTCCCTGTGGATGCTCTATATCACCTCATGCATGCTGTTCTCAATGGTGTCTTTTCCCCAAAGCCCGTGAATACAGCTATCATTTTCCAGCCCGTTCATAGGAAGCAGAGGCGCCCGGTGTGATAACCAATCATCTGCACGCTTTAATGACCATGATAAACAAGCCTGCGCATGTGCACGCCGATGCTTATTTGTGGCTGTGCACATTTCAGGGGAAACGATCTTGATGATTTCCCCAACGCTGAAAAGAGTTTCTTCCTCCTCGCTGAGTGATAAGATCTGATTGGCTCTCCCACCCAGGCAACGGGAGGAGATATGCTAATGAAGCGCTGACAGAGAGGCTGATGGAAGACGGAGATTAATGCCGCCGTGCGTGTTTGAGGACAAATAAGTGTGCGTCTTTGTCATCGTCACTGCTCTGCATTTCAATGGTAGTGCAGCTCGATTTAACGACCTCAGCAGGCTGAAACGATGAGGAGCTGCTGGTTCCTTTAATGATCTCCTAGAAACAGCTGTGAATCACGCAGACATCATATTCTATTTTAGATTTTGACCATCAGCTTTAATTATTTACAGTTTGTTTCTGAGAAATGTTTTTCCACTCAGTTTGACTGACATCTGCAAAAATACCTCCGAGCCTGTGAAAACACCACAGCTGAAAGATGAATCACATGTCAGACCCACTGTGGTGAGGAGAGGCAACACCTGGTACTGTCCAGGTATTTATGGGCCTCACTCCCAGTTTTTGGAATTAAATCCCTTTGATTTTAGTGAGTGAATCATTCCCACAGTTTTGGTCATTTTTGGAACAAACGTGTGCCAATGAGGTCTGTGCTTACATAAGCCCCGCCCACTGACCAGCCAGTTCTGTGGAAAATGGTATGAAAATATCATGGAGGTCTTTCTGTGCATTATGAGAGAGTCTGAGTATATTTACAGACCATCTGAACCCTTTAGCTTTCTCTGACAAGCTTCACAGATGAAGACTCTCAGCAGAGGAAGATCACACTGTCCTGCACGCCTCTGTCCAGGGTTGTGCTTCTCATGCTTCTTCTGAAAGGCAACTCATCAGAAACCAAAATATCCACCAACAAACCACTCAACAATTTTTATTATTAATCCAGGTTAAATTATAGTGAAATAAAAGTCAACATGACAGCATCAACAGGTGAGGTGTCTCATGCATGGACAAATGGGAGGAGACCTTTGGGGGTAGACCCAGGACACCCTGGAGAGGCTCTCTCTCTCGATTGGGAATGCCTCGTTGTTCTTCCAGCTGGGGGAGGTGGCTGAGAATGGATGGATGGAATAATGGATGGATGGATCTGTGGATGGATAAATCGAGCCCTGTCCCCATAAGCTCACTACTTAACATCCTCATACTCATACAGTTTCTTTGGTGAGGGCCCTGATGTGCTCAGTGTAGCCATAAATGTCGACTTGCCTCAGACAGTTGGCAGCTTGTTGCTTTCCTCCCCCCTTTGGCAGCAGCAGCCAGCATGCTTTTAGCCTGGATGAAGTTTTTGGATTAGTTGATGACCCCAATCATGATTTATAGTCCATCCAATCTCTGAGCCCATCACAAGTGACACAGTGAACATGTTGAAACACAGACAGGAGAGTCTGCTCACACCACAGGAGCTATGAACATGAGAAAAACAGCATGTCTGCACCATCACACATTACTGTGTTAGCACTGAGCCAGCTAATGCAACGGGCATTATCCATGCACTGACATGCAGTATGCTGTATTTACACAGTATTTACTACCAAACACCACAGCTGCTATTATCACAGGTGACTGAGGTCGCTGGGCCTAGTGAAGTGAGGTAACTGACATACTGCGGCTGAACCTGCTCACTGCAGTTGTTGTGAGCCAATCACAGACGCTGATGTCAGGCAGGTGGAGAAAAAGCCTCTAAAGATGAAGTCAGAGTAAATGGGGAAAATAAAGCAGCAGAGGTGTGTGTGTGTGTGTGTGTGTGTGTGCGCGCGTGTGTGTGTGTTTCTGACCCGATGCCTTCTCACAGTGAGCTCTTGTTTTACAGGATGGAGGCCAGAAGTGCGTCCCCTCTGATGACTTCGAGTGTGAGGAGGTGAGCAGCTCTGATCAAAGCCTCTGGGGGGTCTGTTTGGTGGAGGTAACGCGCTTTGGAAAACCACCATAACATCACTGACACCAGCTGATGTGGTCTTCAGGTCGTTTACATGACGATCATCGTCATCCGTTAACTGTGTGCCTGAGAGGACCATATATGGATATCCCCTCCCTTTATGACATCATACAGATCCAAAAGTAGAACAAACTCTGATAAACTGAGTGTTTAAAGCAGCCTGAGCTTTGGGCTCACAGTGATTACTGTGCACACACCGAGCTCACCGGGTCTGATATCACAGCGAGCACTGGAGCACGTATGTGACAGGAAGTGAGGAGGACCGCGTCCCCTTTAACTGACCCATCAGCACGTATTTGCAGATTGGCAGCATTAATCATCCTGAGATCTGCGTAATGGTAAAAACTACTACCTGTGATTGACAGGTCCTTACCGTATGAGTACTTCTGGCTCTGCGTGGGTCATCTTTTATATACAGGCTGTGGTGGGAAGCTGAATGTATCCAGTCAGTTTAAGAGCAGCACATTAAACCTGCACTTCCAAGTGTTCTCTGTTAAAGTTCCTGTAAAAGCCAACCTGTGGCAGGTTCAGTGAATCTCCTCCATCTGTCTGCAGGTTAAAGAGCCTCGGCTGAACCTCCAGTAAGCTGCTCCCTATTAATACTTGATGAGTTGAAGCTCACTAATATCTTCATCAACAGCTGGTAGAGAGAGGCATGACATCAGACGAAGACCATGGGAGTACCTTCTTAAATGCAGTGATATATTATTACCAAACATCATCATAAAATGTTGATGGGAGTGGGACCAGAAATCTGCTGAAACATGTAGAGAGCCACGGACTTCCTGACCTAAAGCTCAGCTTATAAAGCAAAATAATGAGCTAATGAAGACTTAAATATTTACCATGAAATAAAACCTCTCCTCCTTTCAGAGCAGCTCTGCGACTCCGTTTACCTCCCAGCAGGCGCCTCTCCTGCTCCGTCCTCCACGCGCCATCTGTGCTGGGGGCGGCGACCACGCTGCTGGAGAATATTTCACCTCCACCTCCTGCATATTTCACCTCCTTCAAAAGAAAGAAAGGAACTGGTCTAACAGGACGGTGCAGGCACATAGTGCAGAACGTTTTACTCAGCGAATCCACAGAGAAACTCAGTTTCTGCTTCACTTTCATTGGTCAAAAATCTAAAATGTCCCTGTCAGACTGAAATAACTCAGTGTCAGCAGTTTTTCTTGATTTGTGTGAGTACAGCAAATCAGCTTCACGGACGAGCCCCCAAACGTCGTCTCCCATCACATCGTTTTCTTTTCATTGAACATTTTTAGAAGCGATTTTTGAAAAAAGGTTCAAACCTCAATGAAAACCAGGCTTTATGTGGGAACATGACACATCTGTAAAATCACCGTCTGATCCTCAAAACAAAGGTTTCACTTTGTTTACATGTAGAGAAAAACAGTTTAAACCCACAGATGAGACAAACGTGGGCATTAGTTACAGATCTGATGAGAGATATCCAGTTAGTGTATCAAACAGCGAGAGACCGTTTGTAACAAATAATCGTATCAAGCATTACGTTTTTTTACTAGTGAGAAACGAATCGTAGCTGTTTTTCATTCAGTGACATCACAGAGGTCGGAGTCAGTGCTCCTTTCAGATCACTACAGCTGACAGTGGAATTATTGATGAAGAATAAACATTTTTATGGCGGTAAAATCGATTTTATCTGAAACCGAGTCTGACGTCAGCGGTGCTGTGATTGGCTGTCAGAGAGCTGCAGTATGAATGTAATGAAACCAGAAAGCTGCTAATTTTTCAGGTCTATGTGAATAGAAGTCGGTGCAGAGGTTCATCAGTAGACATTTAAAGTGGGAAGAATAAAGACTAAAGTAGAGAGCTATAATTAGAACAGTGGCCGGTCAGACTGACCTCATGGATATACAGAGTTGGAATTCCCGCTGATATTTGCTGATCACTGATAAAAGTATTTACAGTATATGAATACTCCCTCCGTCTGCTGTGTGTGCAAATATACACAGTTACAGTCGTTTCCAGCTAAGAAGCAGTAATGTTTGAGGTTTTGCAGGAAATCACAGCAGCAGACAAAGTAACACATTTCAAACACTAATGCCCCCCCCCCCCCTTCTCTGTGCTCAGGCGCTGTTGGCCCACGGCTCCATAGACTCTCAGGACTCCGCGGGGCCCAAAAGCAGCAGCCGGCCGTCAGCTCCGCTCCTCCACCTCCTCCTCTCTGTGACTGTGTGTGTGTCCGCTCTGCCAGCGTTCCTGCTCTACGTCTCATAAATGTGAACTAGCATACACATATACATGCCCACACACACACACACACACACACACACACACACACACACTCCTAAATGTCAGCCAGCAGACGTCCAAACATCAACAACTGCCTTTCGGAGGAGGGAAGTTATTCTGGAGGACATTCGGATTAGCCATCTCTGCACCCCACACACACACACACACACCCACACCCACACACCATGAGGGAGAAGGCAGTGTGTGTTTTGTGTGTGAGCGAGGCTGAGAAGAAGAGAGGCAGACACAGAGGGACTCCTGGGATTTTCGATCACATTGACTTCATTTCCAAAGCTCCGTGTCTGCAGAGTTTGTGTGCTTTTTGAGCAGCCCGGCTCAGACTCACTGCCTCCAGCTTTTTGGGATCCGAGACAGCTGGGCTCAAAAACACAGGGACTTTGGCTCAAGCTTGAAACCGCACACACACACACACACACACACACGGACAACAAGTCTTAAAGTTGGCAGCGTGATGGTGAGAGAGACGACAGAGCTGGACAGATGGGACGGATCATTCCTCGGTGTTTGTCAGCTCAATTTATCACTCCCCTGGACCTCTCTGGCAAGAAATCTATACTACATACATACAAACACACACACACACACACACACACGTGCACGCACACACTGTCACCCTCCCCTTAGACCTCGTTAGCGGGCAAACAGGGTCCCCACAAGGACACAAACTCATGCTGTACACCAGTGTGCTTTCACAGGTCTTTCTCTTCATTTTGTTGTCGACATTCTGTACAAACTTCATTTAATGTGGAATATGAAAAAAAGAGTGTATATTTCACATATGTAAGTGTATAGCTGTGCGTGTGTGTGTGTGTGTGTGTGTGTGTTTGTGCATGAGTGGCTGAATGTGGATGTACTGGTGCATGGAAGCAAACAAAGGAAGGAAGGACTGGAGTCTCAGACTGCACAGGGAGCAGTGAAAACTCAGCCACACTGATGTGTGTGCAGTCTGACCCCGAGTCAGACTGACCTTCCCCAGGTCACCGCGGACCTGATGCTGGTACCAGTTTAGAAAAGCAGGATTAGTTTTAGTGGGGTCAATTAGTGACTCTAAACTGCCCACAGGTGTGAATTGTCTGTCTCTCTGTGTAGGCCCTGCGACAGGCTGGTGACCTGTACAGGTGTACCCCACCTCTCGCCCTATGACAGCTTGGATAGGCTCCAGCCCCCCCCCCCCCCCCAATCCTGAAAAGGAGAAGTGGAAGAGAATGGATGGATGGATGATTATTTTCAAAACAAAAGCCCCAAACACTCTTGATTGCTTATTGTTATCGTCTCCAGTCACAGAAATTCATATTAACTACTTATATTCAGAGTCCTGCAGAACTGACTCGGGCTCACTCGGACTGGTTTTCACATGCATTGTGTCCAAGATGCACCAAAGAGCCCAAATTTCCAGACACACCTGCATTGATATCTGTATGAAGGTCCTCTTTCCTCCTTTGATGTATTTGCAGACAAAGGTACTCTGAACAGTTAGCATAAATAAGCTAACACAGAGTTCATCATCACCTTTTCAGAATCTGCCACACCATTGTAGAAGTGGTACCTGGTTCAGAGCCAGCTTGTTTCTAAGTTGCTGTTCAATTCAATTCAGTTCAACTTTATTTATATAGCGCCAATTCACAATAAACAGTCGCCTCAAGGCGCTTTGTATTGTAGGTAAAGACCCTACAATACTGCAGAGAAAACCCAACAGTCAAAACG
>JAVDPK010001203.1:214457-225104 GCA_034780415.1 Cichlasoma orientale
GATGTAGATGATGATGATGACGATGATGCTGATGATGATGATGATGCTGATGACGATGATGATGATGACGATGATGATGATGATGATGACGATGATGATGACGATGGCGATGACGATGATGATGATGACGATGATGATGATGATGATGATGATGATGATGACGATGATGATGATGACGATGATGATGATGATGATGACGATGATGATGACGATGGCGATGACGATGACGATGATGACGATGATGATGATGATGATGATGATGATGATGACGATGATGACGATGACGATGATGATGATGATGATGATGATGATGATGATTCACTGTGAGCCAGATGAAGAATCTCCTCAGCTCTTTGCTCAGAGAGGACTTCATGCCTTCAGTCTACCATGAATGCTCACTTTGGGCTCTTCAAACTCATTTTCCACAGGCTCCACCCCCCCGAGGCTCCATCATCATGCGGGGACCGCACAGAGGCGTTCAGATGTGGCCTCGGCAGACGGCTGTCGGTGCATCAGGGGCTCGGCGTGCTGCTCGGTTTCTGCCAGAAACTGACTGGCAGAGTTTCAAGTTCACTTAGAAATGGCGGTGAAGGAACTCGTGCATGAGGCCGAGTGTGTGTGAGGACCCCGAGAGCCCGCTCTCATCTCAGTGTTCAAATACTGCAGGAGCTAAAATGATTTAAACATTTGTTTTTAATGTAGGCATAATTCACACTGTGATCACTGCGGCGCTGCATCAGGGCCATCGGAGCCTGCACTGACCTCCGTCTCTCCTCATCTCTGCGGGTCTGCGGTGCAGCCTGACTCAGGGTTACAGCTCCATGTGGTTCACCTGGCAGAGCACCACACACACACACTTCCACCCGCTCATCATGGGCATCAGTGTTCTTCACCTTACCTTAGACCTAGCTTCATTGTAGAGGCTTTCAGCACCTTTAAGTACTGATGTCATGATTTTGCTGTTGGACTCTGTGCTCTCTTATTTTCGTGATGTGCTTCATGTTCACAGACTGCTGAGGTAATCCTGTAAATGAGATAATGTCTTGGTGCTGTTATTTCCTTCCTAACCAACTGCTAATCCACATTTGGCCTCCAAACGACGGCTTTTCCCACAGTTCAGCCTGAGTTTGAACTCAGCATCACTACAGGCTCTTTAAAAATCCACCTGTGGACACCGAAGCTTTCTTTGAAGGTTTAAAGTGGTGAGACAGCGGAACAGTAATCCTGATGCTTCTCAGAGATCTGCTAAAGAACCTGTGACTGCTGATGCCTCCTGTCTGCCTAACTCCACCTGCTCCAACAGGATCTGTAGATGTGATGTTACAGCAGTGGGCTGCAGCCCTGGCTCAGCTCTGTGTGGACGCACGGGGCCGGTGTGATGGGGGGGTCTGATGCCTGCTGTGGGAGTGCTGGCTGAGCAGAGAGCAGCTTGAAGCAGAGGAAAGAAGACCAAACAGGACTGAATAACCATTTGTTGCTCTAAATGTTTTTTACGGGGTAGCACAGAGTTCCCGACTGAAGCAATCAAAGAAATGACACCTTTCGCTCGACTATTTGATTTCTGTTCAGGAGCTGTTGACGGTGCGCGCTGATGCAAATGCAGAGATTTGATTTCAGCTGAGTGCACGGTGCACACGCTGACAGGCGCCGCAGCTCAAATGTGATTTCATCCTCAAAAGAGACCGAATCTGCCTGATGGAGCATGCTGGGGAGGCTGTACGCTTTAGATGGGCCTTTTTTATTTTTGTGCTGACAATAAAGCTACGCTGAATATAACATCGGTGTCTAGGAAAACTTTATTAAGAATGAGTCTTTTTCAGACGTCTCAGCCAAGATAGGCAGCAACCAAAAACAGAAACCTCAAATATAGAATCGAAATCAAACTGCATGAATCATAAATTAATCTTCATTCTTCACCCTGAAACACAAGATTCATTATAACCCAGAAACTGCCATGATAAATAAAACTGAATTATAATGATTAATCCTTAAAAGGTACATTTTTGTAAGTACGCTCTGCAAAAACGAACTAAAACCTCCACCACCAGGGGGCAGCATTTTAGTGCAGACGGTGCCACAAACGCAAAAAAGCTATTTGCAAATTTTTGTCCTGTATACTTGAATATTTAAGGCAGCTGCAATTTAACAGTAGCTCCAGTTTGTCGATTCACAGGAAGGTGTGTGTTACCTTTCATAATGAATCCTGACATGAAAATGAAGCAATTATAGCACCGACAAGCCACACACAGTAAATCCCCACAGCCGAGCTGAGAGGAAAGTAGCTTAAACAAGCCTTTGTTATCAGGCTGCACAGGAGCATCACACAGATACCTGCTAATGAGTAACAGCCAATCAAATCCCAGCATTTCACTCAGCAACGTGGAGCTCCGCCTTCTTGGACGGTCTGTTAGTCCAATGAAGCCACAGCAGCCATATCATTGGTCAGATAATTGCATTAAAAATGCTCCAAAAGGCTCCAACAGCACAAACACGGTACAGAGGTCCAGTTCAGGGACTCCAGTTAGCTGAGGTGAAGCTTAGCAGACAGCTAGCAGCTACAGCCGCCTGTGTCACCATCCACCTGTCAGTCAGAGAGGCCACGACCCTAATAATGCAAACTTTATTTAAACAGGTGAGTTATAGAAACATCCTCCTGTACAGCTGTTATGAAGGAGGAAATTATCCACAGAGACCAAAGCAGTTTCTGTATCAGGCTGTAAACGTGTTTATTTAATACGGGAGTCTATGAATGACTCACTGCTGCCTCTGCTGGACAGCAGAGGAACTGATTTGTTGTGGTTGCTGCCTGGTGAGCAATAAATTACAGTGTCATCTGCATAAAAGTATCATTAAACAATGACTGTGATAAGAGATATAAACTATGTCAGGGGTCCGAGGACGAATCCGTGTGGCACACCCTTCATTATGTTAAAGAATCTGGCAGCGCACGCTGATCAAAACTATAAACTGAATTAATTAAACAAAACACAACCAGCAGAAGTGTGCCAGTCTGAATATTGAAATCTGGATTAAGGACCATATCTGAAACCTGCATTCTCTCTAATGTCCAGACGGGGTGTTTCTTCTGGCTGTATAGACTGTATAGAAGTCTATGAGCTGATCTGAGCTCAGTAAACTCTTTCCTGGTGAGTTAATGGTTTCAGATCCTACTCAATAAAACATGAAGTTCATTTTGGACGTTCAGGTCAGGGAGGAGCAGGAAGCAGGGGCCGATAAAGCTGGAGCCATCTTGTGACTGAAGTGATGAACACGCAGTGACTCAGTTTCCACTGCTCACTCCTCACATTGGCAACAAAAGAGCAGCTCGAGGTTTCAGAGCAGGACGAGTTACTGGTGACATCACAGTGGCCACGTCTGCGAGTTCAGTGTGTAAATCTGTCTGTGCTTACCTGTAAATCTGATTCTGACTGAAGTCTACAGGCAGGAGGACGCTATAAATCTGCATCCTCTAACTGCGCTGTTTGCCTGCAGTCTGCTGACTTTACTCTCATTAAATCATGAAGTGCTACAAAGTCACCTCACACACCTCTGCACAGGTATGTGCACGGCTGAAAGCTTACCTACATGGAGCTGAGAGCACTTCCACAGGAGGAGCGCGCTCTGCTTTGCATGCAGCAGAACGTACAGTGACCTGTGGATGAGTGTGTGCACACACACCGAGCCAGCGATGGGTGAACAGCTGAGCTTACTGAACAGTTTATGCTGACCATCTGCAGAGCGACACCCTGGGAAATTAAATAAGCAAACACTGTTAATTAGTAGAAGAGAAGTACACAGACTTCTCGGTGCTTCCTGTCATCTTTCCCTGAACACACAAGAAGAAACAGCACGTGTGTGATAACTGCAGCAGCAGTTTAGACAGAGCTTTAGGTGCAACTGGAGGCTGTTAGAGATGACTCTGCCACACACTGGGCTGGTTCAGGCCGTCGCTTTACACTCTCGACACTGAGCTGCACATTCAAATCACTGCAGGCTGTTTGGGGAAGGCTCCATTTTATGGATAGATAAACATTTCGGTGTGGGCGGAGGTCTGAAACAGAGAGAACAAGATGTGCATGTGACCAGCTAACGGCCGGCTTTCCAGGATGGGTCCAGTTTATCCAAAACACGCCCACATGTTTCTGGTGATGGGAATACCCACGTGAGGACCGCTGGTCACTTACAGCTGAAGTCCTGAATGATGAACACTACTGTGTACAGCGTGCACACACTCGAAGGATCTGCATGACAACAGAAAGTGAGAGCTCTTCATTTAAGAAACAGTGCTGAAGGTGGAGGGATGCGTGCACTTCTTTCTCTTCCATGAAAGTGGATGTAAGGGTGAGCTAGGGTGGAGGGAGGTAACGTCTAAGCAGAGGTTTTGTGAGGACGTTTAAGCTCAAATACAATAATAAGAATCACGGGACAGCTTTGAAGCCAGAGACAGACTGCAGGGACAGCACAGCCTGGGAGAGTGCCACACAAATCAGCCCAACACAGAGCAGCAGCACCCTGCAGGAATCAGCAGAAGAGCAACTCGTGTGTGTGTGTGCGTGTGTGTGCGTGCAGTGTGCACGAGTGCTTGTGACTGTGTGTCTAAACCAGGCTCAGCTCCAGGCAGTAAGCAGCACCTCGAGCACAGAATTAACTCTACCTGGTACCTGTGTACAACCTTACAGGCTGCATCAGCACAGTGCATCCCCTCACCATCGTCTGCTGCATTCACAAACTACATGAGACTTTTAAAGAGGCACAAAAGGAGGATTATTCACATTCAATCACATCACACACCGAGCAGCATCAGCGCCGGGCTTAAACGGGGCATCGCCCCAGGTGGATCCACTGACAGGTGGGCACGTCTGGGCTCCTCACCAATCAGCAGCAGGTGCAGCCAGGAGGCAGAGTGATTGACAGTGGTGTCACAGGGCCAATCAGAGTCAAGGGACTGCCAAGCAGAATCTACATTTAAGCAAAAACACTGGTGAGCAGCAAAAACAGCAGAGCAGCAGAGGAAGAAGATCTGGATCACTTTAAAACTGCAAAACAGGACGTTGTGTTCTTTATATGGCCTTCAGGTTCTCTTCGTACTATAAAGAATAATGTCCAGTTGGATGTTATACACATACTGTTTACATAAGACAGCCTGAAAGAGTTCATAGATTCATGAAGAAGTTAAATAAAAGAAGCAATGAAGCGATAGAAGGACGAGATGTTGTGACCTGATGCTGTTTTCCCCTCAGCTGATATCAGCCCGACCGTGTTCAGTTACTGCTGAATAAATCATTCACTGTTTGATGAGATCAGCTGTGACTGGATTTGAGCCGCAGCCTACATGACTTCCTCTGCAGGCTGAAAGTGAGGAATAAACTCTCCTTTTTCCACTTTACCCTTTCTGAACCGAGGAATAAGCACACATCTGCACCAAGTGCTGGGACTACAGACGGTATAAAAGATGGCTGCAGCTACTGTGACATCACCCTGTTGCTTTCTGAAGTTCCGTTTTGAAGCCTCGGGATGAGCACTTCCACTGTGAGGAAAAAACGAGGAAGAGCGGGATAGTGTAGGGGCAGCACTACCATCTTTGGAAAAACAATAAGGGTCCTCAGGCTAGAGTTGGACAGCTCCAGGCCCTGACATGATTCACACCTACTGGCTATAGAAGCTGACTGCCCTCCATGACCGCCTGGCAGCACAAATGAGCCGTCTACACGAGAAGCTCGAGATGATGTGGGGGGTGAAGTCAACAGTTGCCCCGTGGTGATCAGAGTAAATGTCAAGTCTTTGCAGACACATCACCATCCGCCTCACAAAACTACAGGCAACCACAATCACACAGGTTTTTGATGCTGCGCCCTATTTCACCTAGCAACAGCCAGCGACCACTTGGGGATTGGTTATTTTTCCCTAGCAGCGGCGGTTGCCAGGGGGTTGCTGTGTGACCGAGGCTTTGACCTAATCTCTGCAAACTCCAACTTCATGACACTCAGTGCATCATGACTTCAGGTTTGTCTGCATTTTCAAGCAGAAAGTTGCACCAGATGATTTGAATGATTTCTTTTAGATAAATAGACCGGGGTATCATCTGCATAGCAGTGGCAAGCTGAGTCAGTCACTCCCACAGACCGTATGAAAGACGGACGTGGCGTTTTGAAACCTGATGTGACGAGTGGGGGCGGAGCTGACAAGCTCATTGGCTAATAACTTGTCAATCACAAACTTACCAGGTTTGAAACACTTCTGTGTTGGTTTCACTTCTCAGAAATGAAAGCTACATCTATCTTTTACACCGCCTATGATCACTCATAACCACACCAATCATAGAGCAGCTAAACAGATCCAAGAGGTTTCTTCACTTCTCTTGGATGAGAGGTGAAACGTCTTCACTGCCATGAACTGGATGGCTGAGGACCTACACAGACATTATATTAGGCACAGTGTCAGCCCACACACCACTGAGCAAGCCCATAAAAATAGGAATTTAATGCAGTTATAGAAATGGATTCCATTCTGGATGAAAATAATTGTCTCTGCATCGTTTCTCCATCTCTGTCCTCACTCGTTTCCTCCAAACTCCCCTAAACACTGATGCCTTTATCAGGAAATGGATTCCGTGGCCAACATTTTAAATGCAAATTGTGCAGAAGGAAGTTAAATGACCATTAAATGAGGATTGGACCAACAGTCACATGTTTAGGACTTCAACATGTGAGCAGATAGTACCGCCTCCATTACAGGGTTCTGGCAGCTCACATTATGACTTTTCTTCTTCTTAAAAAACAGTGGTAGTAGAAAAGCTCAGTGGCACTGCTCTCTGTGCAGATGATGATATTATCCATCCTGACCCGTCACAGCGGCTCCACCGTGACAGCCCATTCCCATTCCCACATCAGGAAATTCTTCCTGGTGCCTTTTCACTGTGTGCTGCTACAGCCTGTGTTCTGCTCAGGTCACGGGGATCTGGACTCATTGTAAATACAAACAGTGTGTTTTGCCATGTGTTCGTCTCTCAGTGCTGCCAGCATGTACGGTGGGAGGAAGTCATGAATGTGAGGATGAATTGTTATATGCTCTTCTTCCGTCGCAAAGAGGCAGTTCCACGAATTTTCCCCACTAGGCTGAGACATAGCACATTTGTTCAAGTGGCCGGAATGAACTGGTCAAATTTTGGGTTCGAACAATCTTTTTGCCTTTTGGGTATTCAGCACAGGAACTGCAGGACTGCAGCAAATACACTGAAAGGTGCATCAGCTACTAAAGCTTCAAAGACTTTCATAAAATCTGCAAAATGAAAAAGCTAAAGAGTCTGTTTCCCCTGATTCACGCTGTGTGACAGCGGTCGGACTGATTAACAGCATTTGGAGCCAATTCTGCAGTCTGTGCTATTACACAGCTGAACTCACGAGCTGATGATTCTGCTTGATTTCAGCCTGCTGTACCTCCTAATGATGCGCCTTTACTGGGATGCACTGAGGTTACGTACCTGGGCCCCACAAAGACCTGACGCAGAGGCATAATTCAGGCCTGAGCTGAAGAAGCAGCTGGAAACCAACGGAAAGAACCGCTGTCTACTTCAGAAGAGCGCTGGATGGAAACGAGGCAGCGCGATCGTTTGCTGGACTGATGAGGATGGAGGCAAGTTACTTCTGACAGAACGGTCACTGGGGTCACATGTCCAAGGGTTTGCTTCAGTCCTGTCTTAACAGTTATACCAAAATCTGAGATTATTATTCATGCTTTTATGTCATCGCCTTCCTCAGGAAACCCTCCCTGGATCGTCTGCAGTGTGCACAAAACGCTGCTGCAAAGCTCCTGAGCAGATCCTCCAAACACTCCACGTCATACCCCTGCTGATCTCACTGCACTGGCTCCACATGAAATACCGACTTTATTGCATGTGCTGGTTGTCACCTGCAGGGCTCTGCACAGCAAATCATGGAGCCGAACCTTTGCTGCACTCTCAGGCCTACTGATCAGGGTGTTATCCATCCCAAAATCCAGACTAAAACCTAAAGGTGGCAGAGGCTTTGTCGTCATGGCCCCCACACTTTGGAACTCACCACCCTCCAGTCTACAGTCTGTGAGCTCAGTGGCCTCCTCCAAAGCGCAGCTGCAGACTCACCTTTTCAAACATTTGTGCAGCTTTTGACTTTATTTTATCCTGATGTCCTGGTGTCGTTGCACTCTTGGTGTCACGGCTTTGGTGTGTTGGTTTTATTTCATGTGAAGCACTGTGCTTCATAAAAGCTGCCCTGCACTGATACGATCACAGGGGTGCCATTCATCCACAAAGTGTGTGAAAAACACTGAAACAAAGTGAGCGTAAAGTACGGCAGATCCTGTGGGCATGCACCTCCAGCTCTACAGTAACCACAACACAACCAAACTGTGGAGATAAATTATGAAACTGAACTCGTTCCCAGGAAAGTGCTTCAAGCCAGAGAATAAGCGTAACTCTGAACATCCACCTTAGAGGTGGGAACAAGGCTGAGCACATGCTAAACAAGCTGTTTCACAAACTAGAAGATGCTACGCTCAGGTCTCTGCTTCCAGGTGTTTTTACCTGTTTAGGCCGGCAGCATTTCACACAGGCACAGATGTGACGCTGGTGAAAGCTGAGGGGTTAAAAGTGAATCATTTTACAAACACTGAACTAAAATGCTTTGATTTAACTTTGTATTCACTGGAAACCTTGAAAGAAGTTCTGCTTGGTGTTCTGAGAAGAAACCATGACTGAAAACTTTTAATCTGCACAGCAGGAGGCCGGACTGGAAATAGTACACCGTTTCTTCTTCAGTCTCCTCACTGAACCGCGAGCTCTGGAGCGACAATGGCAGCTGCATGGAGAAAAATAGCCGTGTGTAAGCTGTTATTAGTCTGCTTTTTCAGGCTTTCTGAAATGAACCGAAGGTCAGCTCAGCTTTTTTGTTTGTATCCTCTGTTTTTTCCTCCTGGATGACACCGTGTATTCATCCAGCTTCGTGCAGTTTAACACCAGATTTCAGAGTGTAAGGTGAGCTGTGGAAAGCGTGTGTGTGTATGTGTGTGTGTGTGTGTGTGTGTGTGTGTGTGAGATGCTACTGCTCAGCAGAAAAATGGCTGAGAGATGAATGTTGCCTCTGACCTGATCTGAGTCCCTGTGGACTAATACCCAAACAGCTAATACACACAATCTGTTCACGCAGCCTTTTTCTTTCTCACTGCCACGCGCACACACACAGGAACTGGTTATACATAAGAGACACACACTCGTGTTTCCAACAGCAAATACTCGAACACCTCTTTCTCCAGCTGTCAGATGGTGGTGATGTATAGTCACAGCATTTGTCTGTGAGCTGCTCTTCATGGAAACTGTTACAGTCATACTCGCCTGAGCTGTTTCTGCAGGTGTGGAGGTCACTGGACCTCGTTCAGTGTCAGTGTATCACACTGTTGGCTGCTTTTCTGAGTACATTAAAAACCAGTGTATTACGAGCCAATTAAGATCAGTAACATAGTTTCATGGTCGGGCTTTAATGTGAGACTGCATCAGTCATGAGCATTAGTCATGCTTGAAGGTGGCAGCACTCTCAAAGGATACAGCGGAGGAAGCTAGGTCACAAATCAGAGTTTATTTGTCACATGCACGGTCATACAGGGTGCAACTAGCAGTGAAACGCTTTGACGAATACTCTGACACCACAGTACATGATGGAGATATCATCACAATGATTTTAAGGAATACAATCAAGATTATAATCAAAACCAGTTGGATCAGGGATCAAAGGTCGACTACGCCACGCATCAGCATCACAGATGCTGTCAAAGCTGGATGTAGCTCACATGATGCCACCTACTGTTTTCTTTGGTGAGGCTGAGCCCAAAAAGTCAGCAGGAAAGTGTTTCCCGAGGTCAGCATGTCGTTCTCCCACAGGATTCTTTATGAGGGAAGTCTGTGACCACAGATGCCGCCCCCTGGTGGCCATTTAAAAGAATGCAGGTTGAAGGCACTTCCAATTTGGCTTCACTTTTCAGCCTCTGAAGTTGTGCCCATCTTTTCTACCACCTGTGGTCGCTGCCTAACTAACCAGGGAGAGACCAGGACAAAAAGCTGCACTCAGAACTACTACTGTCTATGAGCATCAGTGCTCCAGGCTGAACCAGCACAGCATGCAGGTAGCTATCAGCAAAGAATCAGCAGCTTCAACGTATTTCATGCTAGCTACACCAACAGTAGTTAGTTACTAGTTTTACTTAACCACAAACTTATCAAATGAGCAAAAAAAAAAAGAAAAAAAAGACTGAAAAGTTCAGCAGACGATGATGCATTCACTGTCAGCTTCTTTCTCCTCAGTCGTCTTATGTTTAGTCTAACACTTGCTGGGAAGCTTTTTTGTTAACTCAATTAATATTTCACTTTATCCATCTGTGACAGGAGGTGCACTCACAGGGAGAGCAGGGAAAGGAGCTCGACAAAAGTGTAAATAATTCAATTCACTTTTATTTATATAGCACCACATCACAACCATTGAGGGACTTTATATTGTAAGGTACAAACCCTACAATAATACAGAGAAAACCCAACAATCAGACAACCCCCTATGAGCAGCACTTGGCAACAGTGGGAAGGAAAAACTCCCTTTTAACAGGAAGAAACCTCCAGCAGAACCA
>JAVDPK010001204.1:5079-37698 GCA_034780415.1 Cichlasoma orientale
TTCAATAAAAATGAAAAATTATAGGGGGGTGTACTTTCTAGTACTTTCTAATCATTCAATATGTCCTGGGGGCCACATCTTGTTTCGTGTGCAGTGTTCAGTTTTTCTTCCTTGGCCTTGTTAGTTAAATCCTGTTCAGCTGTGCTGCCTGGTGTGTCCTATTTCCCTGATTGCCAGTGTGTGTATATATTGTCTGCATTTTCTATACAGTATATCTCTGTTGTGTATGCACAACAGATAGGTGTTGTCAAATACCAGTAAGCCATGTACATATGGTTTTGGTTCTGTCCAGCTTTGCAGCCCTTCTGGGAAGAAATCTTTAATATCCCTGACTAAAATAATTTGGGAACAGGTTGCACCTAATGCTCTGATAGGTTTGTCCGGGATCATTCCTCCAACAATACAGCTTTCATCTATAAAGTTTACGTTTGTATCTTTTGTAAATTTACTGGCCAAATGTGTAACGTTGCTTAAATGTAAATCTCTCATACTTCCCCTCACATTTCTTTTTCTAAACCTATTCTGTTAATGCTTAACTTTGATCACAGCTGATTTCTGCTGTTGTGTGTATATATATATATATATATGTTTGAAAATGTAATAAAGGAACAAGTAGATCAAAAAAAGATTTATCACAAAATATATGCAGCGCATACTGTCATACTCTAACGGGTTAATGCAAAAAAAGTGCAGCTAAAATTTTAAGCACCGCCATGTGAGAAATATTGAGATGCAACTATTAACAAATGAGCTGGATGAAAGTTTAAAGGTGCATGTGGAATGGCAACATTCAAGAACTTGTATTCTTTTATATTTTAAGTAATGGTTCAGATAAACATGACTGCAACAATACACAATACGGCAGTAAATTAATATAAAACAAAAATCCTAATGTCAGCATGTAAGTCAGTGGGAAAGGAAGGAAATGGGGGTTACGGGGGGTTTAAGAAGTGGCTGAATCTGAAGTTACTGAAGAGCTGAGGCCAGTCAAAGGGGGAATAAAAAGCAGATGTGAAACTGGGAAGTGGTTAACATTGTGATATACTGTATTTCATCAGAGCTTTCATAGGGTAAAAAGCAGCTTCATAATCCAATTCTGCTTTTGCTTTTGAAATAATCATACATCTAAAAGAGATGACTTGTGTATTTCCTGAGAAGCTTTTATTCAAAGCGGCAGTGACAGCTGCTGAGGGTTTATCTTAAAAAGGGTTCAATAAAAACAGTTTAATTTTGAAAGAACATCATGGTTTTCAGCTGCTTTAGAGGGATGCAACTTAGAGTCCTAATGGTATGCATCTTTGTCCAAAAGGTGGCGATATCTTTCCACTCGGCGCTGTACTCTACATGACACAATCCAAGAAATTCCTCTTAAAATATCGTTTTCCCTGTGATAGACTGGCAAATTGTCCACCTCTTGCCCCATGACAGCTGGGGTAGGACCCACCCCCATGATGACCCTGAATTGAAAAATAGATGGATGCATTTTGTTTTCCAAATTGTATTTCCAGGATATTAACATTTCAAAAGCAGCAAAAACGTCCTCCTGAAAACTTATATTTAGCACAGCAGATGGAACGAACAGTCACGCAGTGTTTATGTCTTTGCAAAAGGACAAAACAGAAACTATAAAAAGAGTATTTAATGAAATGTAGTTCGATTTTTTTGGATGTGGAGCATGTTACATGTAAAGCTGGAGAAATGTGACAGTAGTAATGTGACGTATTTTAAAACATGTACTATTTTAAACCACCTCATTGCCCACTGCCTAAGCCTCCCATGCTCGCTGCATCTCCAAGCTTTTTTCCTCCCTCACAATGTTTTAAGTGAACATGTATGTAAGGATATATATGAACATGCCGTTTACTATTTAAAATATGTCTAATCTCTACTGTAAAAGAAAGAACCAAATAAAACAAGAAGACTGGAAACATCCTGCCTCCAGCTTTTACATTCAGTTGGAGTCATTTAATTAACCTGTGTAACACAGAGAAATGAACAAAGCAGAATATGCACATTTACTCCCATTAGTGTTACAGTTCTTTGTCACCTTGCTTCACGTTTGAAATACAAGCACTGAATGCAGTAGCAGAAGAATATAGTCGACATATAATATTTGAGATTATATTGGAAACTGAAAACAATCCTACTGCTTCCGCATAAAACTTTCCCCTCAAGTAAAGCATGTTGTGCTTCCGTTTTTATCGTCTCTGTCCTCAGTCCATCTGAGTCACATCTGGAAAGGTGTCTTCTTCAAAGTGTCCACCTAAAGAGAAGAAAATATCCATGTTTGATATGGAAGACTCTCACTTTACTCACACAAATAAAGCACAAAATTAATCAAAAATGTTCAGAATTAATATGGATACAATGACCTAAAATTAACTTTTATAACATGTGACTAAATATATTCTATTTTTTTACAAACATTTTTTAAGCATCTGATTCTTCCATTAGAATAGACTAAAAGGCGGGTGTCACTTCAGGTTTCAAACTGAAAACAATAAGTGGCATTCCATTAGCAAGTTAATCATTAATGGTTAACTGTCTTCCTGGAATGCTAAATTTCTTCCGGGAATAGTCAATAATTAGGGGAAGTAGGTGCTTTTATTTCCTTGGCTAAGCCCTCTAATCTTTCCCTGATTCATGACTGAGCATGTCAACACAATAGCCAGAACTGCTTTTCAGTCGACACTACTGTAAAAAGATAAGGTTACTGTTGTGTAAAAAGATGTTTCTCAGTCAGTGGAAACATGTTGCTATCACTGCTTATCTGAAATTTGAAAAAATAAATAAATAAAATGCTTCTTGTTGTATTCACCGTGTTATCTATGTACATTCATTACAGTACAGTGAAGATACACTCACTGAGTCTTTTTCCTTTCAAGCATTTTTTTGACCCATGGAGCGTTGGGGTCCAGACAAATCTTCTGCCCTTCCTTCTTGAGAGTAGCACTGCAGGATCAAAGATAGATATGAGACATCAGATACAGACATGTGGTCTGAGTGTTTTATGAGGGCAAATTGACAGAATAACTCTTGTGACTTGCATAATCTCAGTATCTTTGCAGTGGGAGCTTGCAGGGTTCATCTCCACCGCTCCTATGTAACGGCCAATGGGCCTTTTCTCCTTATTGATGCATCGGCATCTAAGTCCGATACCTGAGGCTTTTAGATACAGCAGAGAGACAGACACAGACACAAACAAAGTTAAGCAAGCGCTTACTTGCAAAATGCAGGTCAAAATCCTGCATGTGACAAAAATGAGTCTGTTGCTGGAATTAGGTGTCAAATCTAGATTTCCAAGAGAAAACTGTTTTTGTATTTTCAGCTGTAGTTTACACTTACCTTCATGGACGGTCAGGAAAACCAGGAGTGTCACAATAATGGTAGGCATCTCTTTGCAAACCTAAACTCAGCAATCAAAGAAAAACAATATATTTGAAGGACGTGGTTAGTCACTAGACTATCAAGCTCTGCCCTCTCTGCAGCTGTAATGCAAGTCTGCTCTGCAACCCCCTTTTCTCTTTACTCCCTCCTTCCAAGGAACTCTTTTTTTTCTCCTCTCAGTAGTTAGCACTACATAAACAGTGTCTCTCTTTCATTTGGGATTTCTGGAATTCTGTAAAGATAGCAGTAAACACCAAATTATACACAACTAGTACTTTGTTCACTGTTAATGAACTTTCGTTTTTTGTTTTTTTTAACTGAGCCTTTGGTAGAAAAACACCAGGAATCTGTCCTAAATTGACCTGATGTCAAGAGGAAAAAACATTTTTCCTTGAAACACTTAAAGCATTTTTGCTGCAGAGAACCAGTAAATCACAGTGTCAGTAAATCTAACAAGTTATCTGGAACCAGGATATCTCTGCCAAACCAAAGACCTTATAAGACCTTATTTTAAACTTTTGGATTCTTTTCTTTATAAATTCAAGGGTCCTTGCATGTGCAGAAGAAAACATTTTCATGTGCAAATACATATAGACGAGAGCAGATTTTCCAGGGTAAATATACAGTACCAGTGTGTCCAAACTTTTGACTGGCACTGTACCTAAAACTAGCAAAAACCTGTTAATATTCATAAATCAGAAGACTTTGCAGATACAAATTTACACTTGTCAAAGAGTAGGAGGTTATGACAAGCCAGTGGCCTTGCCCTGGCATGATGCTTAATGTCAGACAGATGGCATTACAGATGTCGAATATGTATTGCTGGACCACATACTCTGAGACAAATACCACAGATCAAAGTTTTCAAAGTTTGTTTCTTTTTAAACTTCCTGACATTTTCCAGATTCTCCAGGGGATGACTACATTTAAGTTGTAAATGAGGCAAATTATATTGTAAGCCAACAATGTTCATATTAACAAGAGTCCAATCCCTGTCCAGTTAAGCAGAACCATTTGCTATTTTACACTCAATAAACTGAAGCATGAATTTGCAAAAACAACACACTAATGCTTCAAGCATTCCAGTCAGCTCTCATGAAGAGAACAATGCACAGTGGGTAAATGACAAGGGAATGATTCCCTCCAGGTTTTCCCAGTTTTCAATCCCCAGAATCTCTTGCACTTAGTATCAGTGCAATATCTACTGCACACTGTGAAAACCTGTTTACATTGCACTATCTATATTTGGGGTCAGAGGTTTACATACACTCATCTTGACTTTCCCACTTTTCTGAGTATTGCTCAATCCAGTGAGTGCTGTCAAACAAATCATTTTTGTGCTGGTAAAGAGAAAGAACCAGCTGTAGTCAGTCATGATCATTAATGAGAAGTTAATGGGCTTTGGACTTGTCAAGTTGAAAGACACTGTAGAACCTTTTTTTTTTTTAAACCGTGTATTTATTTTGTATTTCTTGTATTGCTGCTGGTCTTTGAGAGCTTCACCAACAGGTTTCATTGTATAACTACAATGACAATAAAGGTATCATAAACAAAAACCTATAAAACAGAAACACACAAATCAAAATAATAATAATAAAAAATAACAGTGCATAATGTACAACAAATAACTGTCCTGAAGGTCCACATTTCACATAAAGGGTCCCCAAAGCTTTTCAAACATTTTTTTTGTCTTGCAGACAAAAAAACAAAAAAAACAATGCTGCTGTTATTTTACATATAAAAAAAACTGAGGTTATTTAATGTTAATTTTCACCACAGTTATGATCTTCTGGATACAAACCAAGCCAACAAAGTTTAGCATCTACCGGAAGTTCTTTTGAAATCCACCTCTTGCATGTCACTCTGACTTCTTCACAAAATATTTAGTCTTTCTACAGTCCCCTCCAAAAATACTGGACTAGTGAGGTCAATCCTTTATTTTTTGCTGTAGATTAAAAACATTTGGATTTTACATAAGAAAATATCAATATGAGACAGAAGAACAACATCTCAGCTTTTATTTCCTCATCATCCCAATACTTTTGGAGGGAAGTGTTAATGACCTAAACAGTGAAAAGGTGCTCTGTCAGCATCTGTGCTTTTAATACATATATCTAGTATAATTCTAATATAATTAAGCTTTGCAGGAGTTATACAGTACTGTGCAAACCAAAATGAAAATACAATATTGAAAGTGAAAACAGAGACATTACAATTCTAACAATCTTAAATATTTGGTATGATCATATTTATTCAGGTGGCCTTCCTGGCCACCACTGAAGGTAACACAGCCTGAGCTCTCTTTATGTAGACTTCAGGAAATGTTCTCCAGGCTTCTTGAAGGACATTCAAACTTTTCTTTGGTTGTTGGATACATCACCCTTTTCAGCCAAGAGCTCTTTGAGAATCACCTTGTTGGTACAAAAATATTATTTTGTGCCCGTTATGTCATTGGCCTTTTTCATAGATTCAGCTAAAGAAATGGGAACAAATTATGTGTTTTGTGACAAGTTGCTAGTAAAGAGCCTAAAAGATGGAATTTCTGGTTGGTTCTTTGTTAAATTACTGTATGTGTAGACAACACTGATTCATCTCTTGAGTTGGGTTCCTTTTTTATGCTTGAATGATAGGTTAGTTTTAAGTGGCTTAACAAACAAAAAAAACATTCTTCTGATAATGGTCACATACAAAGACCTGACTGAAAATGTGTGAAAAGGCAAACGCTGTCAGAAACCCTGGAGAACTAATGCTCAAGAACACTTTAAAAAAAGTAGAAAAAATTATAAAGGGGTGGCTCTAGACTTTTGCACAACCAAACTCAAAGATACTCAAGCTTTCTTTGCTGGCTACACACAGATTTAACTCAATACAGACAGAGCTGGACTGGAGCCAGACACAAAAACTAAGAATCACACAGCAAGAGTGGACAACTCGACAAAGGGCAAGGGGACACACAGACACTACATACACACACCGGGTATTGAGGGAAGGGGGGAGACAGCTGGGGAGAACAGGTGTACTGAATCTAAATAACAAAACAAGGGAGGAAAATCTGAAAAAAAAAGGTAGAGACTGGCAAAGTAAAACAGAAAGTAAGTAAACATGGACTCAGAAACACAGACTTGACCACACAGGGAAATATACACACCGAGGAAGGGAACACAAAGGGGGAACTAAACTCTAAAGCAACTGAAAACTAGGACAAAACTAACATTAGAAATGCATAAAGCAAATATAACTTTAAACAACCCAGCAATCACGAAGAATAATTAAATAAACCAAATCACAAACTAAAAGTGCTGGGCAACAACCCAGGACCATGACACACATCAAACAATTGAACCACAGTATATTACATGGCAGTGATAATGAATGTTATCCAGCAGAATGCCATTAAATACAGCAGCTTCTATGCAAACGTAGAGCACCGCATTCTCCCGCACTACTCTTTACAATACTTGGTAATATCAATACTGACGAAAACAAGTATATTTGATCAGAATTTTCCTGACAGTCTCCACATACTGTATGTCGAAGTGATCGTAGTCATGAGCCGATGTTGAAACATTCCAAAATGCAAATTTGTATTGAAAATCACACAGCTGTGAGAATATCGGCGCACTGCATAAAGTCAGAGGTTTACACAAGGTTTAACTATTATTCATTCTGAGGGAACGTGACCGTACATGCCATACTTGAGAACAATTCATCCCGCAGTTGTTGTCAGATCTCATTCAGCAAAAGAGTACCTGCTACCAGTATGGTAACAGGTACTGTAGTTCTAGCAGACTGTGAGACATTTCACAAGACAGCCAAAACGTGACCTACGCTAAATGACATGACAGGTCCATGCAGTATTTGTTTAGTTATTTGAAACTTGACCTTTGTGGATTGATAGTGTCAGTCATCTTTTCACAATAATTTTAGGTTAGAAAGTGTTAAAAATAATAAACCATTTCTCATTATCCACCTACAATTGTCTGCGTTTGATTTATTTAGTTTAAGGGGTTTTCATCGTCTATCTTTAGGTTTGAGGTGGGTCAACGTGAGGTTTTGGAAGTTTTCTATGAATCACGCTGTCAGAGAAAATTTTGTTATACTTCCTCTTAGAGTTCAGTTACTTTTCCTGTGCGGGTGCATGCGTGTGTGCATGTGTGTCTCCAGTTCCTGTATTTAGTTTGTGTGTGTGCATGCTTAAAATTCGTTTTGCTCTACAAAATGAAATCTTGAAGTTGTCTTTGTTAAGTATAGGAAAAAGGAAATAGTATAAATGCACAGATTTGAAATTTTCTTTTACCTTCATGATGTAAATTTCTAACATTTGCTGGTGGTCACATGCTGCCTATCATCCTTTCTTCACATGTCTCACTACACGTTACTTTTAATTTCAGCATTGCAGTGGTTAAGTTAGAAAATTTCCTGTGAGGTTTATCACATGCTCTATATTTGACCATAACTACTTTCTATTTCTATACAGTCGAGGCAGATGTGATCAAAAGGATATATAGGTTTCTACATGAGATTTGGTCATAGCTTCCAGTCTTTCTGAGAATCAAATTTCTTTCTTTTCACCAAAAAAAAAAAACCTAACTAAAACTGGAATAAAATGTCTGTGATTTTAGAGGACAGACGTTTGCCCTCTGTCAAAAACACAAAAAAGGAAAAGCGTTCAGTCAGCATATATCACTTAAGTGAAGCAATGATAAACAAATGAATGTGTCAAAACCACAAATCTTTCTCCGTTGTTCACTTGCTTCCTTCTGCTTTGTGAGTTGCTGAGTTGACGTCATGTTTTGCTGGACTTGTTTGAGCTTGATAGGATTGCATTAGATTAAGTCTCATGAAAATTCTTGGCAAATCACTCACAGAAGTTTAGGAAATTTCAAACATAAAAGCAATGTACCGTTTGATGATCGTCATAATTGCCTTGCAAAATAACACAAATGTAAACCAGGATGCCAAAAGTTTAGTGTTAACCGTATCAGTGCTAGAAAAGGATTTTCTGTGTCTTTTTAATATATATGCATTTTTTTTCTATAATGCATAAGTGGCAGGTATACATGATCAGCATGTACACAGTGTTCTCAATTTTTCAAAACAAGAAGTTAGCTTTTTTTTCTTAAGGACTGAGTGACATTGCTCTTACTGAGGAGGCAACGTCTCATGTTGAAAAGAAATAAAAATTGTTTTAGAGTAAAACTATTGTAGCTTCCATAAGACTTGCTCATTTATTGTATATGTTTTACTTATGAATTTGGCTATTTTGCATTTTCCCCATTTCCATTACATTCTATGAAAACAATGCAAAAGGAGCAACTTTCATACTAATCAAATTATGAGTCATAATGACTTACTATGAGGTTATTCGATTTTTTTGTCTATTTCTTTTCCATATGGTACGGCAGTGGATTCAGGGCAGTCTGTGGATGCTTTCTTAATAAGCAGATAACTGAGTATGCGAGAGAGATGCCAACATCAAGTGCATGAAATGAATCTTGGTTAAATAGATTCTGCTTTCTGAAGGTGAAATCTTAGATGACAAAACCTGTAGCTAACATTCATCAGTCAGTCATTCAGAAATTGCATGCAAGTGTAGATTTTATTGCATGCCATCTGTGAATCAGTGACGACTTGACCAATCTCTATGGCTTAGTGCAAGGGTTAGTGCAACAGGGAAATGTGTTGTATAATTTAAAAAAATTGCCCCAAGCATTCCTATGGCATCGGTTGATTATTACAGAGTTTTAGTCACAGTGTTTTCCACGACATTGATATATGTGACAAATCTTGCTGTCTTGATAAAGCAGACATTGGTATAAGTGTCCTCAGTGTAAATTCCCACAGAGGGGCTGAAAATCCATACTTGCGCAATCAGCAAGCAGTGACTCACTTCTAGGCATGCTTTAAAAGGAGAGCCTCTTCAGTGTTAAGTTCAAACAGCAGGGAAACCGAACACAGAGAAGGGAGAGAAGACGGAAAGAAAAACAGAGCAGAAGAAACAACATACAGCTGTTGCAGTACAGTGCTTCAGGCTTCACCAGCTCTCAGAAGAACATTCTTATCGTTCATTGTTAATTATTACAGAATTTCTAAAAGTCAAAATGAGAAGCAGCAGAATTATCGTCAGCTCCATCGTGGTGCTCTTGGCTTTCCTGGCTATCACTGAAGGTAAGCTTTTGTTTGTCATTTAATGGTTTAATGTAACATTAATGAGCAATTTCATTTCTGCTGTTCTCTGTCATTGCATTAAATGTTTTCAGCATGCACTTTGTGACCACGTGCCACTGCTCTCTCCTTGCAGGAATGGGTGTAGAGCTGCACTGCCGCTGCATCATGACAGAAAGTAAACCTATCGGCCGTCACATTGAGAAGGTTGAGCTGATTCCTCCCAACTCCCACTGCGAGGAGACTGAGATCATGTAAGAGCCAAAGCCTTCTTCCCATCTCAGTAGTGATAATGTTGGTAGATTTTGTCACTGTGACTTGTTGGCTTCGGCATGAGTGCTCTACCTAAACATCTCTTTTCACTGCTTTATGTTGCAGTGCCACACTGAAAAGGACAGGTGAAAAGGTTTGCCTGAACCCTGATGCTCCCTGGGTGAAGAAAGTGATCAACAAGATCATGAACAAGTAAGATTTTACCTGAAAGTACACCAACACAATAGTCTATCTTTTAATAGTAAAGAGACCCTAAAAACAGTCCTGTGATTCTAGTGGTGGATGCAATGAAGGCTATGTATCAAATAATGTTGGAATCCACTTTTGGCACTCAAAATAATTGTTCTTTATTGTTTCTTGTCTTAGCAATGGAAAGATCTGAAGATACACAAGAGATGTCCTTCATGAGTGACCAACCAAGTTGACCAACCAAAACTGCCGAAAAGTGTTCCTTTGATCAAATGATCATCTATTCTATCACCACGTACCATTCCCTTGAAAAACTGTTGAAAATGACTGAACTTTTGTTTGTATCAAACACGTTATTTGTTACTTTATTATTCTGCTCTATTTGTATGTCATGAAGAAAGGAAGGCTACTCCTATTTTCTTGTCTTTTTTTTTTAATATTTATGTATTTATGTTTATAAGTGTCCAAATGGAGCTTTGTATTTATAGAATAAAATGTCAACTTGAAATTGTTTTGTTTGCCCTTTCTTATATATTATATGTTGAATGCCCTTTTAAGCATGTAGTCACAAAACTGACAATATCGAGAATTTCGACTTCTATCAACTGTTTCATGTTAGAAGTTGAGCAGTCTGATCTAGTACTTGTTCTGCATAGAAATATTCCCCTTGACTTATATATCAACATACATGACATTAAGACAGTAAGTAATTGTTATTACTGAATCCCAGCTAGACACGTTCTTTTGTTGGACGCAAGGCAAAATTGCCTCAAAGGATAATCACCTTGTCAGAGATATGCGTTGCAGTCTGCTTCTCAGTTTTCTTCTCAGCCCCTGCTGACATTTTGCCAGGCCACATTCTTGCTAAAATCTCCCCCTTTCTATTAAACACATGTCCTTTGCCAGTTTCCTTCCTGATCTTATCATCTGACTGTCCCACCAGTTCCCATTTTTCATCAGCCCTCCAATTTCTTGAGCTCTTCTAGCCTGCACCTCACACCCTAACCAGCCTTGCTTTTTACAGTTAGGTTCATAGGTTTTTGGACAATGGTTTCTTTTATTTTTTATTTTGCCCTGGTGCACCACCACAGAGGATTAATCAAACAATCAATATGTGGTTGAAGTGCAGACTTTTGGCTTTAATTCAAGAGTCAGACAATTATATTGCAATTATATTACTTTAGGAATTACAGCCATTTTAAAACACAGTTCATGGTTTAGAGGCTCAAAGGTAACCGGACAATTGTCTGCCAATTGTTTAAACAGATAAAAGATCTGGAGTTGATTCCAAGTGCCGAACTTGCATTTAGTACACTATATTTCCAAAAGTATTCACTCATCCCCCCGCATCATTGGATTCAAGTGTTCCAATCACTTCCAAGGCAGGCTCAGAGGACCCACCCAGGGATCCCAGGAGACGCAGAAACCATGGTGTGAGGACAACTGAAACTGTTATAGCTGCAAGAATGGGATGTCATTCCAGTTCATGTGAGTTTGTGTGAAGGAAGACAAGAATACTTTTGGCAATGTAGTGTAGTCTTTTCACTGGAATTCTAAATGAGGTCGAGGCAGATGTGATTGGAAGCATAGGGTAACCACTAAGCTGAAAAAACAAAATAAACCTATGACTAGGAAGGAAAAACATTACGACTGCCCAAATCAACAAACTGGAACAGTCTTTAAAAGACGGGATGGGTGCCTATCTCCTGTCTCCTCTACACTGCCGATAAAAGCCGCTGTGGCCAAAAGTGCCAAAAAAAAAAAAAAAAAAGAAGGGATACACTGGCCAACTGAGCAACATCAAAAGGCCTGAAACCCAACAGAAGACATCTAAAACTAAACTGAAACAGCAGAGATAATCTGAAGGTGTTATTTGACACCATTAGTGACATTTTTACTCCTTCTCCTCCTGCTGTTTCAGTTTTTTTGAATGACGATTGTAATAATTTTCTTTCTTTCCTGGTAGAAAAAAAAATCAGTAATGTAAGGAATATTATTTCCTCATCAGGATCTTCAATGTCTGTTCCTGCTCCAGCTCAGCCTGTTATTATATACCCTTCTATTTTCAGTAGCTACAGACGATTTCAAAATTACCATTTTTTTTGCTAAGAGCTTAGAAAAGGTTTTAGCTAAGCAGCTCACAGCCATCCTGAAAAAATACAATATTCTTGATAAATTTCAATCTGGTTTTCGTAGAGCTCATTCTACAGAAACAGCTCTTCTTAGAGTTTCCAGTGACATTTTGATGCAAAGTCATGCAGGAGAATGTTCTGTTTTGCCGATGCTGGACCTTACTTCTGCTTTTGATATTGTTGACTATCACATTTTGCTCAATAGGCTGAGAAACTGGGTGTGCGTGTATCTGCGTCTGCTTTGGAGTGGTTCGTGTCATATCTGTCGGAACGGTGCTTTTCTGTGGCTGTTTCTGGGTACAGGTTCTCTTCCACTTCTCTTGCCTGTGGTGTGCTGCAAGGTTCTGTTTTGGGGCCATTACTGTTTTAGTTATATTTGCTCCCTTGACAGCATATCCTGAGAACCTTTGAAAACATTTCTTATCACTGCTATGCTGGTGATGTTCAGTTGTATATCTCTTTTAAGCCCAAAGATGTTTCTAAGCTACAGATGCTGATTAGGTGCTTAGACTCTATCAAATGTTGAATGGCTGAGAACATTCTCCACCTTAATGAAGAAAAAACTGAAGTCCTTGTTCGTGCCCCCTGACAAATTTGTGCCTAGGATAATGGAATCTCTTGGTCCCCTTGTCACATTTGCAAAAATTTTTATTACGAACCTTGGGGTAACCTTTGACTCTGCTTTCACTCTGAACGTTCATGTCAAATCTCTGGTTCACTCTTCTTTATTCCATTTAAGGAATATTGTGAAGGTAAGCCCTATTGTGTCACACTCTGAACTGGAGATTGTTATTCATGTATTTATCTCATCACGTTTGGATGACTCTAACACATTGTTTACTTGTCTAAACAAAAATTCCTTGGAATGTCTTCAAGTTGTTCAGAACCCTCTGCGAGGCTTCTGACAAAGTCTTCCAAGTACTCTCATGTCATACCATTGCTGATCCAACTGCACTGGCTCACCATTAAATTCAGGCCCAGTTTAAGATTCTGGCTTTGACTTTTATTTATTTATTTAATTTTTTTTGGCTTTGACTTTTAGAGCTCTTCATGGATAAGCACCAGTTTACATCAGTGAACTTTTACAACCATACATCCCCATCAAGTCTTTGAGGTAATGTGATCAGGGCCTACTGGTTTTACGCCATACGAGGCTGAAGACTAAAGGCGAGAGCTTTTACCACAGTGGCTCCCCAACTCTGGAACTCTCTCCCTTTGAGCTTGAGAGTTGTGGATTCAGAGGTGTCTTTTAAAAAACAGCTAAATGCTGTTTTTAGACTTGCATTTGGTTAACCTCCCCCCCCCCCCCCCGTTTACTAAAATGGATGCATTTTAGTTATTACATACAAAACTGAAGGCAGAGAGATACACAAACAAGCAGCAACTGAAGGTGGCTGAAGTAAAGGCCTAGCAGAGCATCTCAAGGGAGGAAACAAAGCATTTGGTGATGTCCATGTGACTACAAAGGATTTTTAAGTGTCAAAAACAATCCTTATATTAATTTGTCCAGTTGCTATGGCTCAGGAGATAGAATGATCCTTCCACCCTTCCACTGAGACCATTTCTGATTAGGCTTCAGGGAACAGTTGCCAGACCAACTGAAGGGCAAGATGTCATGTTTGCCACAGGGATGAGACTCAACAGCAGACTGAAGAATATTGACAGATTTATTTACAAGTGATAATGAATATTGCAGAGAGGATTATCCAGTAGGCTGCTTCAGGAGCGGGAACGCTGACTCCCAACAAACACTCCTCTCCTGCCGTAAAGTCGCTCGCACAGCTCTCGGGATTCTGCACAGAGAAGAGAGAATGAATCATCAGCAGGAAAGGCTGCTAGAGAAGTCCACAGAAAGATGCTCAGCACTAACTGGAAGTAGTGTACGATCCAGCGCTGACTGACGGCCTTTCTTCTCCTTAAAAAGGGATCAGGAAATTGGCTGATGGAGAACAGGTGAGTAATCCAGCTGGTAGGAGCTGGAGTGGGTCCCGCCCCTGAAACACAAGGTGTGGTTAACAGGAGCCATGACACAAGATGCATCTCTCAGGTCCTGTGTCAGGTCTTTGCTAGATTTTTTTCCCCTCTGTTTCTAGTATAGTCATCAGCCCTCCAGTAAGTAAGAAAAGCATATGATTTTCAGAGACCGTTTATCTGCTGTAGATAGATTTTTTTCTGCCACTTCTTTTGTCCTCTGCGTGTCCAGTTTACTCAATTTCTTTTGAACAACTCACCACACACCATGCTGTGATATGCCAATTTTTTCTTTGTAAATCACCTTGATGGTGCAAAATACTATTTTATGTCTGTCAAACTGTGTTATTATTGGAATTTTTCATAGATTCAACTAAAGAAATGGGAACAAATTATATGTTTTTGGGACAGGCTGCTTGCAACAAAGTGCCCAATGATACAATTTAAAATGGGTTCTTTCTTAAGTTGTCTGTTATATCTAGATACAGCAGGGATTCATTTCTTGAGTTGTTTGCGCCACTGTGTCGGAGAAATATGCATTGTTTGACACTAGAAGACTGTTGCTTAAATTTCAGCAAGTGCCTCAATCAACATTATTTTTTTTACATGTAACCCCCCCCCCCCCCCATACTACGAGAGGGAACTGAAGAGTGCAGTCCTAGGATCAGCTGAGATACTGTGCAGAACCCTCCTGCTTTCTGGCATACAGTATGCATGCCTAATCAAGACTTGCATAGAATGTAAAAAGAAACTAAATGATAACCGAGCATCAGCTTCACTTTTCCATAATTTGCCAGTACTGCCGCAACTGTTTTGTTGATGCTTCACAACCAATCATCAATAAATCAACAATTTGAAGAAAACTGAATGAACTGGTCATTCAGCTTTTATCCAACAGCTTATGTGGATGTGACCTTAAATTTCAGTTGGGCCATTTTATTTTCAGAATGGTATTACAGATACGTAAAAATACTCATGCATCCAAATCCTGTTAATATTTACCATAGTACATTTATTATTAATGTTGTTATTTTTGTTTGCCATTGGCTTGCGTGAGGATGCAGGCAAAGGGGCGGGACTGAACGCACAGTCGGGGGTAGGTGCGGTAGTGCGGCGTACGATACGTGCAGAAAGACTAACAGCACAGGACGGATACGCATAGGAGATACCGAAATGCACACAAAATGCTGCGTCCACGAGCTGTGACAAGCCACTGGATGTGAAGAAAATAAAGGACCAGCTGACGAAAACGCCGGAAGTTCTTGCCTCCAGACTGAAACGTTCGCGTAGGCTGCGTTTCTGCCGCAGAAATCATTCCACAAGAGCTCTTGTCGATGCGCTTTAGCTCTGCATGAGTCCCTTCGTTTGGTTTGCAGATTCAGGACAAAACCGGGCGGTGCTGACTGTGTGTGGTATATACAGTTTGTGAGTGCACCTTATCCACGTCTCCGCACACCCCTTGGCACCTCCTTCAGGATGGCGTTAACGATCTGCACGAGATTCACTGACGAATATCAGCTGTTCGAGGAGCTGGGGAAGTAAGTAAACGTGTTTTTCTTCTTTTAATTTTTTTTTGAATCATCTGGCATCACCCCTCTGTGAAATGTCAGCTTATTACGTAATAGGCCGCCTTGGTTTAGGGACGCGGATTTCAGGCTGAGTGCGTTTTTGTGAGTGTGCATGTGCGCGCTGCTGATAAGTGTAGCCACAAAGCCTGATGCAAAGGGCTAAATACCCTCTGATGTATATCATGCCGGCTTGTGCGATGGCATCCTATTTGTTTTAATCCAACATTTGATGCCCTGCTTACGTTTTGCGCTTACGAAAGAAGATGCGTATGGAGCGTGTCGTCATCCCTCTCTATCCTGTGCGGTCTCTGATGTTGCATGTCGACCTTAGAGGTGCCACAGCAGGGCGAGGAGCTCTTTTCTTTTAGAAAAGCTAAACCAGGATAAAATGCATTGCTGTGCGTGAAAGACAGATTTGGTAAAACACCCCTCCCTTTCTACCTCGAGCACCCCCCCTCCAAAGTCCTCCTCCTCCTCCTCCTCCTCCCTCGTGATACACACTCAGTAATGCGACAGCAGACCATGTAGGCGAGATGGAGATTGCACACTCCACGGCCAAGCAACCGAGCCGTGATCACTCATAGACCCAGGCAGGGAATTCCTCACCCTTGAGAGAGAGAGAGAGAGAGGTGGGGAGAAAGATCCGCGTCCCCGCATGTGTGCACACCTATGTATGTGTTTAAGGTGGCCCCCTTGGTTTATAGGAAAACGTGTGTGCGTGTATGTTTGCGGTCATGCAGCCGAATGACCTGCAGTCTGGTCAGCACCCGGTAATCGGTGTACACACTCCATGATGTCTGCAGTCTGTGTTGACTTTTACCGAAAGCAGAAAAAGGTACGAGAATGTCCCTCCCCCTCCCCAGTAGCTCTCGCTTAGCATTTTACTGGAAGAACTGATATCCTAAAGGAAACCTGGATTTCAAGTGAGGAACAGGAAGTCTTCTCCAAAGCCACAGTCCCCTCTTCTTTTATGATCCTCTGCAGCATTCATCATGCACCATTTGGCATTAATAATACACCCATATTGCTTTTTAAAATACTTTTTAACTCACTGATAAGCACAAGTTTACCGACATAGACAGTAGACAGACCTCTACTGTGTTTTTACAATATAATAACAGAAAATAGATTTGATTTATATTTAGCATTACAGTAGAAAACCTAAAGGGGAAGTGGCACAAATATAAACTCATATTTAACCGTTAAAGGACCACACATGCATGTTTGCACTTTATCTCAACTACATCAATATATTTGGTTTTTAGATGTATGTCTCTTTCCTGTCCAAAGGACTTTTGTTTTGTCATTATTTTATTTTAGGAGAAACTAAATTAAAAGACTCTTGCTGTGTACGCTGTCACAGAAAAGATTTTAGTCTGCATTCATTTCTTTTAGTTTTAAACTGTATATAAAGTATAGCAGTCTGTTGTTGTACACCAATAAATTGGATTTGCATAGATTTTCAGTTAAAGGAAAAAACAGTTAAAATAAAAAATAGCAACATTGTTCACAAAAAAGTATTCTGATTTACACGACTGGATTATTACATATAAAATGTCAGTGTAATAACAAAAATACAGCATTTTAAATCAAAACCACTGTCCTGACGTTGATGATAGGAGTCTTATATTAGTTTGTTAGCGTATGTGAGTTTTAATTACAGAGAAACCCCTAAAAGTGCATCTCTTCAACAAGACTGTTTTCATCTAGTTGCAGAATCAGACGGTCCGTGCCAAACACTGACAGTGTATTACATTTATATTTGGAACTATATATGTTGCAGGAATTTTCACTGTGCAGCTACTGTACATTTTGTCCCGTGGGGTTGCACAGATGCACTTGACATACGCGTGTAACAGTGCCATGCGACTCAACCATACTGGACAGTCAACTAAAATTCTTATGTAACATGTTATGCTATGATTATTTCCTTTAACAAATCCCTATAAATTAGAGGTAAGCTTCAGTGGCAGGCTGCGCTCTCGACAGGATGTTAGGTAACATGTTCATGGTACACATTACTTTATGCTCAGCAGCCAGTCATAAAATGGACACAAGAGACAAGAGTCAGTTATTTCTGATAAAATAGATTTTTATCAAATAATATGATGTACACTTAGAAGTAAAGTAAGTGAAAGGCCAGAGTTCTTTTGAGATAATGGCTGTTCTCAGCATTATCTTTCTTTGCAATACCCCTAACTCATCCTGATGTCTCTGATGTTGTGTGGAATTAGACAGGAGGTTTTCTGCGGAGGAGAACATTTTAGTGTTAAGAAAAGGCATGGATAGACAGAGAAAGAGCTTGAGTAGCAAAGCCGCAGGCATGGCTGCAGTGCTGAGCAGATCTGAGGCAGGTGGACCACTCCTTGGCTGCATTTAGATATGAGAGATGCAGCACTCTGCTCCACTCCTCCTTCAAATATAGCTGACCTAGTTTTTTGATCTTCATACAGTACCAGTCAAAAGTTTGGACACACATTCGGATTCAGTGGTTTTTCATTATTGTCTGCATTGTAGATTAATACTAAAGTCAGCCAAACTATGAAGAAATGCATATGGAATTATTTAGTAAACACAAAAGTGTTAAACAAACCTGAATGTTTTAGATTTTAGATTCTTCAAAGTAGGCACCTCTTTTTTAAATGACAGCTTTGCACATCTGGGTATTTTCTCAGTCAGCTTTATGAGGTAGTCACCTGCTTTCAGTTAACAGATAAGAGCCCACCTAAATGCTTCACAGAGTTCAAGTAGTGCACACATCTCAACATCAACTGTTCAGAGAAGACTGTGTGAATCTGGACTTTGTGTCGAATTGCTGCAAAGAAGCCACTTCTGAGGAAGAACAACTAGAGGAAGAGAATGGCTTGGGCCAAGGAACACAAGGAATGGACATTAGACCAGTGGAAATCTGTCCTTTGGTCTGATGAGTCCAAATTTGAGATTTTTGGTTCCAAACACCGTGTCTTTGTAAGATGCAGAAAAAGTGAGCGGATGGTTCCTACATGTGTAGTTCCCACCATGAAGCATGGAGGAGGAAGCGTGATGTATGGGGGCGCTTTGCTGGTGACACTGTTGGCGATTTATCCAAAATCTAAGGCACACGTAACCAGCATGGCTACCACAGCATTCTGCAGCGATATGCCATCCCATCTGGTTTGAGCTTAGTGGGACCATCATTTGTTTCTCAACAGGACAATGACCCCAAACACACCTCCAGGCTATGTAAGGGATATTTGACAAGAAAGAGGGTGAAGGAGTGTTGTGTCAGATGACCTGGCCTCCACAATCACCTGATCTAAACCCAGTTGAGATGGTTTGGGATGAGTTGGACCGCAGAGTGAAGGAAAAGCAGCCAACAAGTGCTCAGCAACTCTGGGAACTCCTTCAAGACTGTTGGAAAACTATTTCAGGTGATTACCTCATGAAGCTGACTGAGATCAGAGTGCAAAGCTGTAATCAAAGCAAAAGGTGCCGACTTTGAAGAATCTAAAGTCTAAAACATATCTTGGTTTGTTTAACACTTTTAAGTTTATTACATGGTTCCTTCTGTGTTCCTTCACGGTCTGGATGACTTCAGTATTAATTTACAATGTAGGAAAAAAAAAATAAAAACATTGAATGAGAAGGTGTGTCCAAACTTTTGACTGGTACTGAAACACCAGAGCAGCACGTGACTGAAACAAAAGAAGACTGGTTGGAATGTTTGCAGGTGCTAATGGGTGTGATGATTTAGACAAAGGGTACTGCAGGTGTGGTGTGTGAGTATCTGCATAGCTGGTTCAGCTAGATTTAGTACTACTTACTAGTACTTTTTTATATTGAAATTTCAGTATTGTTAATTACTGTTAGAATAACATCAGCTGGGTTTTTGACAAAGCAAGCTTATTAGTTTGGACAGATGTATTTCAGTAACTATAAAGTATATATATTTTTTGAAGTAAAAAACATGAGCTCCAACCTGACATTCATAGGCTCAGTCAAGCCAGGCTTTTAACATTAAGTCCAGATTTTCTGAACCTGCTTTAAAACACTTCTTGTTGTATATTGACTGGTATGGATTATATATTCAGAATAAATCACAAAGTATATTTGTGTGCATGTCCATTTTAGGGGCGCCTTCTCTGTGGTCAGGAGGTGCGTAAAGATCTCATCTGGTCAGGAGTATGCTGCCAAAATTATCAACACTAAGAAGCTATCTGCCAGAGGTAGGAACCACAAACACATTCAAGCACATATGAAAAAAACAAGCTGAAACATTCCCTGAGTGTCGCTGACTTACGTGCGGATGAGCTGTGAGCATTGCTCCCTCTGAAACAGGCTTTAGGGCTCTGAAAGAGAACAAGTTTGCATGTGTGCAAATGTATGTGTGTGAGGTTTAACCTCAGTGAGTGAGTGACAGACAAGCACACAGAGGGGAAGAGACTCATCTGGATTTTGGATGATTAAATTTTCTCTGTGTGCAGAAAAAAAACTGACTACATCTCAAGTAATATGTCCTGCTGTGTTTGTTCAGTTGCACTTTTTGCGATGTGCAGTTCTCTCTCCTTTTTGTGTTATTTGTATTTGCCCTTTGGTTTCTATGCAAATATTTGTCACATGCAACCTTGCGCTTCTTTGTGCATGTGCGTGTGTTCCTTATTGATTCAGGACTCTGGCTGGTCTTGTTGTCCCAGGGGCAGATCTCTTGTGAAGCCGACCCAGTTCTTTCATATCCGTCACTGTAATTGTAGCTGCTGGCCTGGTTGCCTCAGGCTTGGGACATACACACACACACACACACTTATGAGCCCATAAACACACATTCACAAACATATACATGCACAAGCACATACGTGACCCAGGAGCCACTAAGAGTCTATCAGTGATTACTATCCAGTGAATGTTGTGCCTTTACAGTTTCTGCTTTTCTTCAGCCAGTAGGTTTTGTTGCAGCACGTTTGTTTTGTAATAACCAGCAACTGCTGTCTGCTGCACAAAGTGTCCGACTTCTGTACACGTGAACCAGGCCTTCTAAACTGCAATTTAGTTTGCAATAATTTGCTTGAAATTAGCTTGGCTGGTGTGTACATGTTATGTATGTGTATACTATCTATGATGATACAAATCTGTGGCCTGTTACAGTTAGGGCCACCCCCTAATAGTAAATCAAACAGAAGAGACAGAGTTTTGATTGGTTGTTGCAGGAAAAAAAAAGCAACACAAATTCCATAAAAGTAGTCACTATGCATAGTCAGTAGAAAACATGGACATAGCTTCCAGGTTGGACAAATGAAGCCAACGTGGAAGTGCCTTAAGCTGTGTTCTCTTCACACATTGCTTTGGAGCTGACAGCTAGTTGCTTTCAGATGTTCCAGTCTCCGGTTGCCTAGGTACCCCTCTAATGTATTTACTTCCGAGGCATATGTCAATCAGCGGTATCCTGCGCTCTCATTGGCAGTTGCCTCAAAGTTGAGAAAAGTTTATCTCAGTACCTGCCCATAACCGTCCAACGGTTATTTTGCCTATAGTTGCTTGAAGTTGCTGAATATTATTAACTTTCTATGGTCTCTGGTTGCCATGTCACTACCAGTGTGGATAAACCTGCATTTTATCTGATGACCAAAAAAATGGTGATGGCTGTGGTTGCAAAAAGACTTCTGGTCCTATAGAAGTCTATCTGTAAACAGCTTTCTGACTTGACCTCTGTAAACACTTTTGAGATGAATTAATGGGTTTTCTTACTTATTTTGGGTCTATTTTTTTTTTTAGTCATACTGTGTTTCAAAATGCAGGATTATCTGTTGTTTTGCCATTGGCTGATGACTTAAGTAGCAAGTCACATCCAGTTTTTGAAACCAAGATAGTGACAGTGAAAACACTCATCTCAAAACAGGACTTTATAGACCAGTGGATGATGTCATGGTAGTTATGTGCATCTTTATACTGCCTATGTCACCATATCACTTAGACTAGGAATTAACTAGATATTTATCTATCTGTCTGTCTGTCACAGGTAGAAAATATTTTTCAGTTTTATTATGTAACAATATTGTGCAGCTCCTGATGAGTTACAAGGCTAAGTTTCTTTAGTTAATGTTAAACTAAAGTGTTAAACACTTATTTTATACTTTAGATTAAAATTTCCAGGGAAAGCACTAGGCTACTTTTGAGCTTACATTTGACTAATGCCATGTCACTGGATATATTGTTGTGTCACTGTTATTGCACTATAATGCTGCTGTTGCTGGCACCTTGTGGCGATAGATTCACATTTCAAATTAGGTATGTCATCATTGACAGTAGCTCATAGGAAAAGAAAGACAGAAAATGCCCTTACACTTATAAATGCTGCTGGCTGCAAGCTCCAAGCAGCAATAAACAGTTGTCATCAGAAATATCATTATTGCTAATTTTCTTGAAATATTGTGATTAAAATTTTGAGGCTAAATCAACCACCTCTAATAGCTTATCATTTGAAACACGTGAGTAGTCATTTAGCATAGGTGCTCACTCTAATACAGTGGTTCTCAAACTTTTTCCGTTATGCCCCAATTTGCCAGATGAAATCTTTTCATGCCTCACGTGAAGCACGGTTGGGGGGGGGGGGGCGCACTATATATACAGCAGACGGTGAAGGTGACTTTCGCTAGTTGCTGTGCTAACATACCTGCTAACGTTTTCTTGTCCTGCTGAGAGAATTAATCCGATATTCAACATTTGTTCCGCATGACTTTTCTCCAAGCTTGTTTGTGACCCACATGTTATTACCCTACGCCCCACTAGTGGGGCGCGCCCCACAGTTTGAGAAACACTGCTCTAATATGAGATAAACAGTCTCCTGTCTTGTTTTTGCTACATGTTCAGAATTATTATACATTTACTGGTGTTGTTTACAGGCAGCTTGCTTTGTCTCTTCTTGTAAAATGCACACCATATGTTAAACTGTGTATGTCATATGTTTAATGTTACTCTTCTTTTTCTTAGTTCTTAATGTCTTAAATTCAAATGCTCCTTCTATGCTTATCCAAAATGTATATTTATTATTTAAATGTGTGAGGATTAGTTGAATAACTACAAATCAAATAGGAAAATCTTTGATTGAGGGCAGCCGTGGTTATAGTGTTGTAGCCTGTGCGTTTACAACAACCCCCTCCCCTTCTTTGCTGTGTTTTATCTTTCATTCCATTTCAGTTGCCCCTGAAGTCTTCATCCTTAGCATCCTCCCACTTCCTCTTCTCTTCTTTTCCTTTAGAATTTGCCTTTACTCTTTAATATCTCCATCTTTAATACTTATCTATCAAGAAAAGTTTTATGTTTTCACGATATATACTCTCACTTTCCAGCTTTTCTTTGCTCATTTAATGCTGTGTCTCTTTTTCGCCTCATATCTCTCTCTTCCACATCCTAACAGGCCTTTGCATGTTGCTGAGCGTAGTGTTTGTAATAGGCACCTTGGCAGACGGATCAGTGTCTCACCACTTGCATGGACAGATTTTCCAAAAATACTGCAAAGTATTATCTCACCACTTGTGTATGTGGGTCTCCAAGTGCACTCATACTCGCTCTCCTGCTTTCTTCTGTGCGTTTATATAAAGGTTTACATACTCTGCGTGCTGGCGTGTCAGATATGGTCTTACCCTCTTTCTGCGATAAGCCCTAGAACTGCAACTCTGATTCCCTTCTCTCTGGCAGAATCATGACCTTCCCCCTACTCCTCTCTACTGTTCTGTGTGTTTGTGTATGCAAGCGCATGCGTGTGTGTGATTATATATAATTGAAAGGGGGTTTAGGATAGGATTGGTGTCTGAAATGCAGGCAGATCAAGGCACTGTGTGTGTGTGTGTGTGTGTGTGTGTGTGTGTGTGTGTGTGTGTGTGTGCTTTTACAGTGTTTTTTCTATTTGCTATTTTTCTGAAGTTTTCTTTGCGCTCTCAGGGCCATTGTATATTTCTGACTTTTGCAGGCTTCATACAAATTAACAGGATTGGAGCACAAAAGTGCAGGAGTACCGGTGTAACTGCTTGTGTGTGTGTGTGTGTGTTTGCTGTTTCTGGTTAAGCAGACACACATGTGGTGGGCCTATAGGACCAGTCCCAGTCCTAAAATCTGCAGTCCTGATTATGCAGCATTTGATTTAGAGTAGCAGATGAGTCAGTGAATAAGAGTGGAGAGACAGAATGGAAGAAAAGGAAAGGAAGCAGAGGGAGAGAGATGGATAATCAGGGTGAGATAGAGAAAATGGTATGTCCGTACTTAAGAGTGTGTTTGTGCGTGCTGTATTCCTCACAGCAGCTGAATATTTAGTGTCTCACTTTCATCATGCGTCAGTGTCCCATCACTATGACTGTCTGTTATCTTTTGTCAGTTTGTATTTATTTGTGAAGTGCGTGTTTGTGTGTGAGTGTGTGTCCAGTTCCTGCATTTTGTGTGCGTGGTTCTGTCTATCTGTATGCATTCAACTATGTAGTTGGTTGTTTGTGCATTAGTCTCGCTGCCTAACTCTGTGGCCTTATGAGCTTGCCTAGTTGTGTAGGTTTGTAGTGTACTGATACTTACAGTTTTTAATTTCAAGCTCGATACTGATAACCAGGTGAATACTCAATATTCAGTACTAATTTTGATACCACAGGAAAAATGACCAAAAAATCAAGAGCCTTTTAAAAAAAATAGATAATATAGATTAACACAATACATCAAACAAACATGCACTATATTGCACTACCTAAAACGGGTCGTTTTAGGTAGTGCAACCCCCTCCCCCCCAAGAAAAGGTAATGATATTGACTTTGCATAGTATTTTCATTGCTGATCAAATAGAGTTGGTAAGGTAACTATCAGGTAACTGCTAAAAGGTTACAAACTAACAATAAATGTTAGGGTAATCAATTATCATAACATTTATGATAACTGATTTAATATTTCCAGATAGGAAATCCAGTTAGCCCAGATGGCAAAAGACTGCCATCCTGACAGGATCCCCCTACAGAAAGCGCACCATCAAACAGTGGACCCTCTGCGGACCCACAGCGGACCGCTCAGCAAGCAGGCCTTTTTTCCCCTTTTTTCATTTTTAAATTTTATTGGCTGCTCTCGCACAGAAAGCAGAGCACTGGACAGCAGCATTTCTCTAAAAAGGTAAGTACTATAAACTATCCTGTCAAATACGCTTTATTGAAGGAGTTACCTGTTCAGTGAATTTATACTGGTAGGAGATAATGAAGGTACTTGTTAGTCCAGGGCTGAGCACATGAAGAAAATTTTTTTTACCCCTCTCCAGTATTAACTGCAGGTAGACAATTGATTATATTTTGGCCATAAAATTATCCAGATTGATCTATTTGCAGATTCATTTGAAACATAGCTATTCTACTATTAGATGACTTGATGACGAAAATTCTGAATTGGCTTTTTCCTTTTCTGACTACTAAGCATACTGAAGGACAGAAATTTTGTGATTTTTAAATCAGCATGTCACCCTCCCACCTCTGGACAGCTGACAACAAGCTGGCTAAACAACAACAATAACAGCTGGTTATAAGCTAACAATATGCCAGTTAATGTAAGATTCGAGTGTCCTAAAAATCACCTGCTTTAATGTTCCCCAGTGTAAGCATTTATAATCTGATCTAATAATCACTGATAGATGATGGCTGTCTGACAGCCATAGCAGAGTTATTAAGTTACTAATAATATAAACCCACTTTTACTATTTTTAGTATTTCACATTCAACTAAAAATGGCTGGCTGGTGTGTTTGTACTACTATTTGAGTATAAAAATATGTTTGTACACCCTATATATCAACACTTAAAATAGATCAGTGAGTGCTAGCTGTCAGTTCACTATTTAACACAGCTGTCAATATGAAGGGTGAGACGCGTCCAGGTCTGTTTACTGTGGAGGAGGTTGTAAAACTTTGTGAAAGGAGCACAAACAGGTCGATGAGTCAGTGAAGCTCACTTCTGACCAATGGCAGCGGTGCTGAGGTGAGTTGTTGAGGATATCTGGAACTTTTCTGTCGTTAAGCGCTGCTGTTTTTGCCGCTGGCATTAGTGTAACTAGCTTTGAAGTGGATGTATCAATATTGGACTCCGACTCAGTGGATAAGCTCTCATATGATGTGAGAATATAATCAAACTGTTTAACAGAAGAAAAGTGTGATTTTTCTTTTTTTTTTAATTAATTAATTTTTTAGGACACTCGAGTCTCGCTGGCACAATGTCACACGCTGCTGATTCTCCATTCCACCATGCAAATGGACTCCAATCTGAACCCAGTTTGGTGATCCTTTATGGAGCTTCTGGCACGTTAGGGACAGATCTGGTCCAGAGTTACTTTTCTATCTGGGAAGCTTTGCTCACTCTCAAAATTCCTTTTAAAGTGTTATTCAGTGTTGTGAATGCCTCAGGGGTATGGCTGGGTACCTTTCACATCTGAACTGATACTGGTACCGGTACCTGGAATTCAGTACTGGTACCCAGGATTTCAGTTCTTTCAGTTCTTTACTTGTTTTGAAATAATAAATTCAAAAGTTTCTATTATAAAATACGTCCATATTCTCAATTCATCATTTTTTTTGTTTGAGTTTTGAAAAGTCTAACCACATTACCACTTTTGGATATATGACATCATACTGTGTCACTCTCTTTCTTCCTCTAACCCACATGTGCTCTAGGACTGATATTTTGCAACGATTGATTTAGTGTGAATCAGTGCTGTTTTATTTCTACAACTGTAATTCATTCGGTATTCTAGAAAGCAGAGTTCAGCACTCATCCCTATCCAGGGGTTGTATGCCTGTATGTATGTATGTATGTATGTTGTGTTGGTCTCCCCTCAGCCCCAGCCGGTTGCAGCAGATGACTGCCCCTCCCTGAGCCCGGATCAGCCGGAATTTCTTCCTTTTAAAATGGTGTTTTTCCCTTCCCACTGTCACCAAGTCCTTGCTCATATGGGGTTGTTTTGACTGTTGGGTTTTCTCTGTAATTATTGTAGGGCCTTTACCTTACAATATAAAGCGGTATAATATATGAGGAGAGCATAGTAAAGAGACAGGTGAGCCATACTAAATAAATCTACATAAATAAGAGCACAAGCAGATTAAATTAATCAATAGGTCTGTAGGCCTAAAGAGAAAGCGAGAAAGGGGATAAGACTGTGGTTAAGATACAGAGATATGCAGACAGGAGAAGGGGAAAGGAAGGAGGGGATCACATGACTAACTGGGTACTTGAAGGCTAAAAATATATGTTGCTCGTGTTCTCACACCCTGACACACACTCAAATTAGCCTATAATTTGATACATGATGTGCCAGATTTCTTACAAAGCTTTCAGCCACATCTCATGGTCATTATTATCCAATAGAGTTTGCTTATTGACGATGACAATAAATCATCTTCATGACAACTGGGCCAAAAAGGGCATTAAATGTGCCTAAAAGCTCAGAAAGAAATCTAGACTGTGAACCTGTAGATGGTTTTGTCAAACTACTGTTTGCAAAGGTCACGAATGTCAAGAATGAACGTTAAATCTCAGCATTAGAGTAGGCTTGTTGACACCTTGCTAATTAACTGAAACTAGGTAGCAGCTTAAGCCTACGCCACCTTCACACTTGACAGAAAAAGCTCAGTGATGTGTGTGTGTGTGTGTATATATAATATACAGGATTCTTGCCAGAAATTTTTTTTAAGCATTTGGGGGGGGGGGGGGGGGTGTTACATGTAGTGTTTCATGCCCACTTTAAAAGATTTAAAAGTGTGCCTTTATATTTCAAACCATTGGCGATTAATAGGTGGATTAGCACAGCTGCCACAAAGTTGCAAATGCATTTTTAATTTTTAAAACATAAACTGTAAATATGAGTTTTCGCTGCGTGGTTATATTTTCCCAACTGTATATTTTCAAACTGTACATCTGCCTTGAATATACTGACACTGTTTCATTGCATAAACAGTTGATTTTGGCACCATCTACTCCACCATGTGACCAGCAGTTTCCTTTGGAGTGACTTTAGCCAAAATAAAAGCTAGGCATCACTATTTCAGAGCTATAGCTGTGCATCTATATAACATCACTATTGTCCTCAGCAGGTCTCGTCAACAGCATGTTGTAAGCATGTGAAGTCATGCTTAAGCAGGTGAAGTGGAGCACTTCACAGCTGAACCCTGCTTATCACCCAGGCACAATTTGCATTTGTGACGATTTTGATGTGTCTGGGTTCATCCTTAAAGATAGAGTGAGGAGCTCAGTCAGTGGAGGGTCTCAGAGTAGAGGCATTCCTCCTCCACATTGAAAGGCCAGTTCAGGTGGTCCAGACATCTGATGCCTCCTGGCTGCTCCATGCATGTCCAAATGGAGAGACGGTAGTGCTGGCTGGCTTGGTGTTCGCAAGAGACTCAAGAGTTTTCTTACAAATTACATTGTAATGCAAATTACAATGTAATTTAACTCTTTCAGAAGTTACTTATTGCACTACTGTCCCAAAATTAATGTAGAAAAAGATACTGCTTTTTTCCCCAGAGAAAAATAGCTCTATTAAGTAGCTGCTCCTAATACATTCAAACGATTGCTTTCCCAAACTAATAATATAAAAGAAAAAAACCTGTGGGGGAAGTTCAGTCATGCTTTCTAGGGGTGTATTGAGAGGCAATAGATAGAAATGCAGAATGAATTAAGCTCTGGTAGTTTTTTGTGCTTTTTCATGGTTCACACAGTGTGGACATATGCTTTCAACACTCCCATTTTATCATTTATATTTACTAATATAACATTTCTTATAAAGCTGCATGTTGTAGCATGCATGGAGAGCTGCAGCTTTTCTTTTTATTAAATAAGAGGACATTTTATATTGCTGCTGTTCTTGTTGCAAAAATGACATTCTCAAGGTAAATCTTTTGCACTGTGTATTTTGGTACCTCGGTGCTGCCACTTCTCCTCAGCTGCAGCACACAACTGTCACCACAGTACTGGAGCCATAATCATAATAAAGAATGTGCTGCACAGTAGGGCTTGATTGCTACAGAAAAAAATGTGGTCTTTGTCTGTGATTAAAACTATGAATTTGTATTTGTGCCTGCTTCTTTTTCTTTGCGATAGTCTCCTAGTTGAGGCGTTTTCAGACCGTCAAGCTCAGATTAAAGCGTTTTACATATCGGTCTAATGTGTGTGGTATATGTCTGTGTTTCAGTGGATAAGATAAAGGCAGACATTACCGTACATTACAAGACTCTTGGGGCAGTTTTATCTCTGACACCAACCACCTTTTGTTTCTCCTCGGAAGAGAAAGCAAGGGAGTTATCAGTTTCATAATTCTTTCTCTATTGGAAACCAGCAGAGGATGACGGTGTCTCAGCATCCTGGATGGTTTCATTAGATCCCTGGGAACCGTATGGAAGAGGACTACTTAGCCGCTGGCAGCAGAGGATGTTACATTCACCCCACTACATCTTTTTAATTAAAACCCTTAATTAAATGGAGCAGAGCAATTCCAGGAACCCGGTGTGGTGTGTCTCTGTCTGTGTGTGTGTGTGTGTGGTTTGAACATTTCTGTCTGTATCAGCGTTAGGACTTCAGAAAAGGTTTGTTGTTATTATTGATTGAACAATTGATTATTTCAAAGGGTTAATTGAATATGTATACATGTTCCCAGAGGATGGCTCCAGCTGCTCATTTATCTGATCAACACTCGAACAAGCAGCAAAAATTGGAATTTTTACTTGATCAATTATTTCAGATTTTAATTGCTTGTCAGAGTTGTCATAGTAATTGCTGATTGGTATGTAGACTTTGCATATTTTACTGTGGTAGAAGCAATAATTTTAGCCAGTAAGGCAGAACATGTATGTATAAATTCCCTGGATCTTCCATCCAGCTCAATGCACTATTTTATTTTTTTACTTTTTTTTTTTTTTTTTTTTTTTTAACCAAAGAAAGTAATCTCAAGGATATTATTTCAAAAACTGACACCATCACTTACTGCATCAGCCGTTTCATGACTCTTCCTGGTACAGAGCTAGTGTAAGCTGGTGTTGGTTCTCTTTAGCTTAGGAGCCATTTTCTGTTCAACCCACTTCCAAAAATATTTTGACATTAGCTCCCCTGATGACTGGCAATATATACTCTGGAAAGAACGGGTCAGCCAGTGCGCTGCTTTTTATATTTGGCCCACCAACTAATCCCAGTCAATGGTATTAATTAACTACAGGTGTACATGTCTCGACCGAGGGGGGGAAATGTAATCCCAAAGATATCATTTGAGTATATCTATTCAAGTGAAATGATCTCATCAGTACAGAAAAACAGAAATATTACATATGAAGAGTTAATATTTATCATTTAGAAATAGAAATTGTAGTTGGTGTCACCATAGGACCAAAACCCCAGATTGCTCTTTGTTGTTTAACATGAGAGGCTTGGGCAACTATGTGGTTGTTTTCATTAAATAGGACAGTTTGTCAGTTTGATGCTATGTTTCACAACCCAACTACCTTTTTTTTTTTTTTTTTTTTGTAAACTGCCGTTTCTGCTGCCTCAGCTTACACCACGTCTGTTATTTTTCTGCATTTAGAGGCATTGCTCCTCAGCTTCTTCTACGCACACTTTATTTTCTCCCCATGTTGCAAACAACATCGCGGGCTATGAATATGATTGACTCTGGCTTTATTTATATATGTCTGCATGCAAAAATAAAGATTCAATGAAACAGAAAACTGAAAAGTCTAACAATGATAATAATAAGCACAAAATAAAAAAAAAAATTCACTCAATTCATTCATGCAATATTCTCAGTTTGCCTCTGGTTCAGAAAAGACTGATCTGTCTGGCTTGAAAAAATGACCTCTGTGCTTTTTTTTTTTTTTTTTTTTTAAAGTTTTACCATGTTTTGTTCTCCCAAAATTTGCTTGTCTTGGACTTACAGGATGTCAAAGTACACAAACACTCATAGACAGAGCACTACACTGCTGCAGTGCGGTTGCAGATGTGACACTTCAGATCCTGACTGTAAGAGAAAGAAGCAGCAGTGGAAGGAGACAAAGTGGGGTAGAGGTGGGGGTTTGTTGGGGTCTGCATCTGTAATTTGTCATGTGATGCACTGATTTACATTGGACAAAATATGAGATTTTTTTTCCCACCAAAACTGTAATAAAGAGTTTTTGTAAGAACACAGGTCTTTGTGTTTTTTGTGTCTTCACCAGACAACAAGACATCTTGTCTTTTTTACTTTTAAGACTCCATCATTTTTCTTGTAACTGCTTTGATCCTTTGCTCATACCAAGGCTGCTGGCTTATGGCTGGCTCTGAGCTTTGGAATACCTTTTAGCTTTAGCCACTTTGTTTATTTAAAATGCCCATGCTCAGCTGGCTGAAGGTCATTTAAAGGTCTCATTAGGTTTGTTGCTGCAGATGTTTTTGTGGTGGTCTCTCGCAGTTCACGTTAGGTTACTTTGTGTCTTCACTCACAGTGAGGAGCGTCCATGCTAATGACATGTTAGTGTGTGGCTGTGAGTGTGTGCGCAAATATTTGCCTGTGCAACTGTGCGTATGTCGTAAAGTACACAGTACTGTTTCAGTCTGTTTCATTTTTTCTTCTAAAGTGTGTTTTTTAATTTATTTAGTTTTAGTTTGTATCCTCCTGTCGTCAGTAATGTTCACAAAGAAGTTACACTGAAGATATTTTTTTCCTCAGTTCTCAGGAAGATATACTTAGAAGTGAGCATTATAGGTCCTGGAAACCAAAACAAATTATTGAGCATGGATGTCCTTATATGAGCATTTGCTTATAATTGTGTGAGCCTGTCAGACTGAGGAATTCAGTGTGGTTTGTTCAGAAGACTGAAAGGCTGAAGAACAGTTTTTAATCCACATACCATCCGTCTCCACAACTCAGAGCCCTAGACTGGACTGTTGTGCACTATGCAAATTAATCTATTCTGCTGGACTTGCACTATACCATGCCATGCACTTACTGACACAGCTCCAATAACATAGCCTTGTGTAAATACCAACGGCTAGAATTTTATATTTTTACCCTAGATATTTATATGTGTGTGAATTACATATTTTATTCTTACTATATATTTTTACTACTTTATATCAGCTGCAGGTATACATTTTACTGTGTATTATCCTGTGTATAAATGCATGTGACAAATAAACCTTATCTTCAGAGATTTTGTAGAATTCTTAATTCTTATCATTAATTCAGTTTTTGGAAAATTGCAGTTCTTAAGCGCTACTTTCTTCAGGTTTCCTGTTGACTGACTGACTGACTGACTGACTAGACTATAAGCAATGCTGGCCAGCATGGAAAAAAAAAGAGAGAAATTTTAGTTATTTTGGTGGTAAATATAATTTAACTAAATGCTTTTAAAGTAGTTATCTTTACTGAAAGTTAAGTGGGATTGTTACTCACTACTTTGGAAACAATGCATCAATCTATCTGTCTGAACACGTGGATTCTTGCTAACCTTGCTAACAAACCTGGAGATTACAGAAAATGAGCAACTGCAAAATATACGTGTGATGGTTGTTTACAACCACAAAATTGAAAGACCCTGGTAATATTTATTTATATTTATATAAATTAAATATAGTAGGGTTTTACGCTCCCATCTCATTTGTTTTTAATTATTGAAGTTGTAAAGTTAAATATGGTTAATCCATTTTTGCTTAGTTGACATCCTTTATGGGCCCACTGATTTCTTAAAATAGCTTATTTTCATGAATGAATTGTATTTGTTTCTGTAATTTTTTGTTCTTTTTTGGGTACAATAAAACCCACAGTTTGGAAATTATACTTATGCCTATATGTCCTTTGTTGCTTGGTCCATGATAATAAGAACAATGAAAAATGGTATGGCAGTCAAACGTATACACAAACACACGCACACGCACACGCACACGCACACACACACACACACACACACACACACACACACACACACACACACACACA
>JAVDPK010001205.1:2124-13306 GCA_034780415.1 Cichlasoma orientale
ACCCCCCCCCCCCCCCCCCCCCCGCAGGATCTTCTCTTATAGACGGATTACTGTAATCTGGATTATGATGGAGTGGCATGTGACAATTAACTTAATACGCAGCCGAGTCTATGATGTGTATGAAGTGTTAAGAATACTGAAATCTGAGAATAGCTACGTGAACCACGGGGAGCGACTAGTGAATTAATCAACTGTGTGCATGTTCTACATCAATATATTCATATCTACCTTCTCCAGATGAGCAGTCCGACTCCCATCGAGAGCAGCATAATGAGGGCAGCCACAGACACCACGACAATGATCACCACTGGATTCTGTTCGCTGGATGCCAGCGCCACTGCAAATAAGAAAACACAGTTATCGCACATATAAACAAAACACACGCACACGTGAACAGAGCAACGCAAGTAACAAACATGAGCTGAGGGGAGAACCGCAGGGACACGTGCGCGCATCATCACACTGCAGTAAACAACATCTCGCTGGCGCTCGGCTACATTATATTAATTGTGAAGAAGAACATGAAGTGACACTTTGATAGATGGTTGGAACTAATTTTTCTGATAGACACAACTTTAATATTAATATATGAACTTTGTTTGATACCAACTGAAACATTTACAGTATATTAAATAATAAAACACTTTGTGTTTTTGCAATGCAAAATATACATTTTGTTGCTCTTAAACTTTTAAGTACATTATGTTAAGATGCTGTCTGGCCTCTTGTTAGAGGCCAAAGGTCAGCGGCTGTAACACCTTTACTGTATCAGCTGCACACGTTTTCACATTTCAAATATTTTTCATCCATGACGGTTTAGAATGTTTAGAGCTTCACGTGTGGGCGCCTGCTAGATCCTGTTTTCTTACACTGCCTACACCCAGTTCCTCTTGCTGAACTTGTTATTTATCTATGGAAACAGCATTTTAAATGTGAGTAAAGAGCACAGTTAGAATCAAACGCGCGGCCACAAATGATATGGTAATTTCCAGGATGAACCTTTCTGATCTTATTGCCGGTTTAAAAATGACGGGACAAAAATGTCGAGATGAATTTTCCTACAGTTTCTTCTCATTGTTTTCATTGTTACTTTACATCACTGGATGTGCTGCATAATATGTTCAGATTTCAACTGAGTGGGCAGCACAATTCCAAACTGCTTAGCCTGACTGAGGGACTTAAATGTCACTGTTGATTAATATTCACCATCTCCCACTCACATTTAATTGACAGATAAATGTAATAACTGGCTGGTAAGATGGTAATACAAATACGTGGTGCGATAAAAAGATTTTATGAACAACACAGAACAAAAAGTTTACCTGATTTGGCCGGCCACAACCTTCAAGACGTGCCCTTGTGCACCTTTGCACTGTTTTCAGCACCTCTTTTATACTTTTTAAATCCCTCCCTGCACGCTCGCACATTTAAATCTACTCTGTCAAAATAGTAACAAAAGGAACTTAAATAAAAAGAGGAAGAGGACGAACTTGCATGAGGCCAGGAGAGAGACCCTCTCAGTGCACCGTGAGAGGCTGCATGATGGTAATGTGCCACAGTTCACATCACTTGGATCAATTATTCTCCCTTAGGTTATACCCCCTGCGTCCACAAGTCCACTAGGGTCTGCTCGCTCAGAGTGACATAAATGTCGTCATCAGGTGGGGAGCGCGAGGGTCAGTGCAGATGTCTGCGTGCCTGCCTGTTTTTTGTGACCGCGCAGACTCGTCCGCAGAGTATTGATATTATGCCTGGTCGCCCTTCAAGTCTCCAGCTGTCCGTGCCCACGATGGAATCAAGGCTTTAGACACCTCATGGACTTCACTCCTGATCTGAACCACTGCGTCCGAGCTCGGACAATGCTCAGTCATTTTGATACAGAGGTTGATGTTTGAACTTGCCACAAGTTTGAGGTCCATGGGGAAATCACAAATGCATGTGGTCAGAGAGAGGGGCCAAATTTGCATCAGGTAAGGAATCGGAAAACGTTTTGATCACACCTTGTAAAAGTTTCTGCACTTTGAGTTTAAGGTCATCTCTCGAGTGGCATTAGAGCTAGCTTGACTGAATGTGAATTTCATTGTACAACTAAGACATCTTGACATAAAATAAAACAAAGAACATCATATAACCCGTTTGGTAGAGGTAGCTTTTAGGACAATGCAGGACACCCCTTAGGCCTACGCAGCACAGTAAGACTATAGATCCTCAACATTCTCTTTCCTGGTTTAATACAATGGCTAAAAAATGTATTTGTGAAAAGAACAAGGCACGAAGCACAGAGAATATCAGCCAAACCCTGAGGTGGCATAAGGGACGCTATATCAACAGGCACAAAGAAGAAACATTTCACAGCTTACTGCTAATATCTCGAATCTTCACACATAATCTCAGACACAGCCACATCCCATATCTGTCTCACTAGCAGCACGCCTCATTGTGTGGGCTGGCCAGGTGCCTGCACCAAACGCCTACCCAATCTGCCTGGGCTAAGAGAAGGGAGTGGGGAGAAAGGAGAGAAATCAAGGAGGCGAAGGGGGAGGAGGCGCAAAACTGCTACTCACACTCGCCAAGTGTCTGCAGCTCCAGGGGAGTGCTGTACGCCCCGTAATCAATGGGCGGCGGGGAGGAGGATGACGAAGACGACGATGAAGAGGAGGATGATGTTGAAGAGGAGGAAGACGTAGAGGAGGAAGAGGAGGACGAGACCGGCGAGGAAGACAAGGCTGAGGAAGGGGCTGGCATTGAGAAGGGGCGGATGAGGAAGACATATGTGGTGCCGGGCTTAAGGTTGTTGACACTGATCCGTGTGGCGGCAGTCTTCACAGTAGAATAACTCTGATCCTTTTGTTCCTGCAGAGATTCAAAGTGAAGTGAGAAACAGAAAAAAAAACACACAACAAGAGAGAGAAACAGGAGAGAAAGAGGTGGATGAGTGAGACACGTGGGAGGAATACATTTTTGAGAGGACTTTTTCATTTCTGAGGCACAGTTTGTAATTCTGGGGGATGTGCAAGACAACTTTGTAACAAAATCAGAGGCTTTGGTAATGTTGCATTTATCGAGACGGTGTTTCAAAGAGTCAGACAGTTTGGCACGCCGAGTTTAGGAGGGTTTTTTTTTTTTTAGCGTGCTTTTAATAAGGAAGTATTGCTCATTGCTTTGGGAATGAATTATGAAAAATCCAGAAGGCAATAACAGTATGACTCCGTTTATGTGCAAAGTCTTATGAAAAACAAAGATGGTGCTCATCTGCTGATGAGAATGAGTGACACCTTCCACAAATTAGCAAAAATGGGGCGAGTAGGTAACGCATTAAAATAATTGCAGCACTCGTTCTGTGATATACTTGTTTTTGCATGTTCTCTGCAAAACAAAGAAGAAGAAGAAGAAGAAGAAGAAGAAGAAGAAGGGTGACACAAAACTTTGTTCCCAAACAATGAATTCTAATGTGTTTGATGACACTCTGACTTTTCATGTAGCATCAGCATGAGGCGGACATGATGGGTTTTATTAAAAAAAGGAGATAATGACTTGATTTCCTTCTCACAAGCTTCTAATTAAGCTCAATCTCGGTCACCAGGTCAGATTCTTATCTGATGTCTATTGAAAAACAATACTAAAAAAAAAAAAAAAATACATCCCCATCAGCTTTAGGCTTGATAATTAGCAAATGCTACCATACTACAAAGCCTACACAGCAGCATCTGTATGTGATGTTATTATTAGGACATTATCATATGAATAAAACAGCCATTGTGCCCACGTAAGTCCACAGAGAGCTGCTACATTCCTATGTTTTGTTCATCTATGATCACAGGAAATAAAGACAGCACAGTTTCAGATGACTGACACACACACACACACACACACACACACACACAGCGAAATAAAAAAGAGATTAACTTAGAAACAGAATAGTTGCCGCTGCATAATGAGTGTACCCTGCAGAGTGAGCTAAGCTCTGTGACAGGAGCTGACAGGAGAGAGCTGAAGAGGAAAATCTGGGGTTCTGTGTAGATTTGAAGCGCAAAAAACAACAGCAGCACTCGGAGCCGACACTTTCTGAAGTCAAGCAATGAACACACAGAATTAACGATCATTGGCCATTAGCCGTGTTAATCATTCTTATTGTCAATAATGCTATTTGTTATTATTCACGTGACAAGTTTAAATACATTTAGTTCAAGTTTTCAAATGTTTAACGAGTCATTAAATTAAACAAGTGATTTTAAAATATCAGCAAGCAGCATGTGGGCACAGACTGTGGATCTGCACCGTGGTAACAAAGACGAAAGAGAGAGAGAGGCTGCACGCTGACTGAAGCTTTAATCGGCTTTCTCTATTGCCTTTTCATTTCATGGCTGTTCAACAATTTTCCTGTCTTACTCTCAGTTACAGTCCATCTATTTCTTATATTCGCTTTACTAATCTGTTTCCCTCCTTCTGCTTTTCTTCCACACCTAGTCCACTAAGCACTTTTTCCAACAAGTCATTTTCCCATCTTCCTCTATCCCGAATACCCTCTTCACCCTTTTCCTTCCATCAGTTATTACGAACGCTTTCCATCCCCTCAAAATGCGCCGCTACCTCTCATTTTCCCCAAATCTTTCCTCACCCACCCGCCTCTCTTCTAGATCTTTTCCTCTATTAAAAAAAGGAATGTGGGAGTAGAGCAGCAAGAAACAGAGCTTTATTAAATATGATGAAGCATAGGGAAGAGAAGAAAATGTGAAAGCTGGTGAGAGCGTGCCACAGCCAAATAAAAAAAAAAAAAAAAAGACCTGGCATAGCCAGAAAATGCAGTGTGTGAAAACAGACAAGTGTACTGTAAGTGTGACAGCTGTCATTTTATGTCCATGACAGATTCACTGTAAAGGCTAGGTTCAATCTGCTATGCTATGTAAATGAGGGTGATATGGCAGATGAAATTATAGTGGGTGCCCATGAAAGAAAAAAAAAATTCTAATAAGGATTCAGATTTATACATAATTGGCTGAAGAGCGGCTCTGAAAACAATAATGATAAATGACTGTGACACTGCAGGCAGTGCTTCCAAGTTTAAAAATGTGACCCAGATTACATCACTGGATTGCCATTCTCAGAGCTGCCCTGTGCAGTCATTTTGGCTTTTGTGGGATTAATTTTGCGAGTAGCCCTTTAATCTCCCTTAAATTTGGTTATTAAAGAACTTTCATCAGGAGACCGTATTTACAGACATGAATATTTCACACTGGGGAAAAAAAAGCTTGTCAGAGCTACGCGGTACACAACTCTAACATCGGCACGCCCCCCCGTTTATCCTAACTCTGCGGTCTGCGCTGCAAGTTCTTGTTATAGGTTTTTCTTCTTCTTGTTAATATTGATAAATTTGGTCATTAATATTAACCATGAACATACCTCATTTCACAGAACAGCCGAAGTACTGAACTTTTCCTCCAGTGAGTTGCTGAATACGATTTATATCAAGCAGACACTTGGGATTAAAGTTTAGTGCGGCTTTACTGCGGTGAGGAGTGGGTGTAGAAAACTGGGCTTGACAACAGAATGTCCCAAGTAAACAATGGGCTGCTGAGAGACCTCCCATGATGCATGTCACTAATTTTGTGAGTTCTCTCTACTATGGTTTGTACCTCTTAGTCTGTCCTCTCGCTCTTTGTACCCGTCTGTGGATATCTAACAGCGATCTGATCTGTCTTAGTCTCTGGAGCTGCAGGTTCCTGATCTGCAGTTACTGTCCCAACACGACTGCAGGGTGTTTATTGTTACATCGCTCGCCGCGTCTCTGTTCACATCTTTCCTTGTTTGCTTTCTCTCCATCCCACCTGGCTGAAGTAGATGGCCACCCTCCCAGAGAATCATTCTGCGGGAGTTTTTCATTCTTTTTTTTTCCCCCCTGTGAGACTGAATTAAACCGATATTTCTGATGAAGTAACAGCACATTTACCTTTTCATAGTATTTGATTTCATATCCAGTGCGGCTGCTGTTGGGATAAGAGGGCTCTCTCCACACCAGGGTTATGCTCTTCTGTTCGATCTTCTCTGCTCGCAGCTCACTGATAAGAGAAGGTGCTACGGAAGAAAAGGAGGTGAGAGAGAAGAGGAGAAAGCTGAGTTCAGGTATACAGTGAGTACAGTTGATACAACTATGCTGTCTATCTTTCTTGTTGTCCACCTTAACTCTGCGGGCACAGGTTAAGGAATATAATTAACTCTCTGAGAGAGAAGAACCAGGCGCTGATATCCTGTATATACAGTACACCCCACAGGATTCCCAGATCGAAGGGAAGAGAGGAAAAAGATGTGTGCATGAAAGGGCACACAGAAAATCCAGATGTAAGGTATGAGAGATGAGAGATTAAGTACTGTAGCTACAATGTGTCAAAGCAGGCAATTTCCTATGAACAGACAAAAGCTGCCTCCGCTGTTCCCTGCAAGCGTGTCACCGAACAGATCCTAGATCTGCACACTGGGCTGACACTACATCAATACCCATATGGACCGACTGACAAGTCTTTATTGACACAAGACAAATGGACAGAGGCACTCTCAATCTCAACTTTCTATTTCTCCTCCAGGTCTCTTAATTAAACTGACCCCACTCTGATGTTTCCAGACTCAATCCAGGAAACTGCAGCGGAATTTAGACCGACACATAATTTATCTCTTATCGATCACAGCGGCGCGAAATACACGAAGAATAATTCTGTGCAAAGCTTTCCAAATTTAGATGCAGCGCATCGTGACAGTCGCTCACAAAGCAAACAATCTCATTATTGATGAGGAACCAGTTCTTTGATTCTGTGTCAACAAATGACAGGCTGTGCATAGTATGATAATCAGCAAACACCACCCACTCTTGCTTAAGTGCTAATTATACGGGTAATTATACCATGTGTAATGAAGTTGGAAAATGGGATGCCAGTCAGAAAATACTAAGAAAAATAATGTGGTGCATTTAGCTTAAAAGGCCTTTATGTTAGGAAGGTGTGGTGCAATTAAGCATGTGGGGACAGGGTTAAGTGGCAGAGAAGTTTAAGGGGGGGGGGGCTTCTGTCATCTTCTCTGTACTAAATGAAGAGCATTTCTATCAATACCTTCACTAGCATTCACAAACTAGTTTCTGTGGTTACTTCTACCTCCCTATTTTCATTCCCGCAACAGTCGCCCCCATCTGTTCTTTTCCTGCTCATTTCTTCCTTATCTCTTGCTTGACCTTTAACCATCAGTTTATATCGTTCCTCCCCGACAAAGGCCACACTAATGAATATGTTCTGACCGCCACTCACATAGAAAAAAAAAACCTATGTGAACACATGAAATACTGCACACACGCACACAAACACGTCCTCCTCTCAAACAGCAGGATAAGAGTCATTTCAGGCGGCAGATCAAAGGCAATCTGTCAGCGTTGCTCTCCCTCAGCGTCCACCTCCATCTGTCATTTTTTTTTTTTTTTGGATGTCGCTGAAAGCACAGGTAATAATGTGTTTTTCATGCTAACTTCTGTGACGTTTTGTATCGTACTGGAACGATGGATGTGTGTATGAATGGATGTCAGGTTGCCAATGAGCACTGCGGTCATAAATGCATTTTATGTTTGCCCAATCAAGCTGAATGAGGGAAATGAGTTCTCTTTGTGTATACATTTAAGTTCTATGATGAATGCAGCTAGCAAACTATTAGTGAGAAAAAAAGGGTAAATGATTAAATTTTTTCTTTTTATTAAAAAAAAAGAATCTTGGACTCAGTGATATTGAGACTAGCTGTCACTGAGGCATCTCCACTCACTGCCCTCTGAGCACAGTGAACCCATTTTTGTGTTCAGGAAAAAAGGTTTGAGATGATCTGAGCTTTGTGAGACTGCTGCTCAGCCAGCAGCAGATAGGTTTGATGTGTTGTGCTTTCAGAGATGCTCTTCTATATATTCTGGCTGTAACGAGTGATTATTTGAATGCCTTCCCATCAGCTCGAAGCGGTCTGGTCGTTCTCCTCTGACCTCTGGCATTAACAAGGCATCCTCACCCAGAGAGCTGCGCCTCACTGGATGGTTTCTCTTTCTCAAACCATAATCTGTAAAGTGCCATGTGATTGGCTGACAAAGTGTAATCAGTTTGAACTAATAAGCAGTAAAAGGGAATGAATGCAAAGATTTTTTTAAACTAATTATAAATAGAGCAGTTTGCATTTAGAGACATTTTGAAAATGTCATCATTGCATTCTGAAGAATGTTCCTACGTAATGTGAATGCAGCACAATGCACAAATGCACACACAGTGGGGGGTAGAATAGTTGTAGAAAACATAGGCGCTGAAGAAGAAGAAGGAACGATGTTAATGAACATGAGACGAGAATGTAAATAGTCACAAGCAGAGAAATTATTTGCACTGATTAATGAATCTGCACAGGCATTAATTATGTGGGAAATACAATAAAGGATGTAGATGGTAGAAAACAAATATATGGAATCTATGAAAGCAGGGGTGAGAAGCACTGGAGAAGCACAGATGAAAACAGCAAATTAAAGAAAATTAAAGAAAAGAACAAAGTGAAACCTGTTAGTAACATTTGAAAAGGTAATAAAAAAGTTACACTCCATGTTTATGTATTTAAAAACCAGAGTTAATGAACGCTGTTATTTCCTTTTAGTACTTTTAGTCTGTTTTGAATTTATTTAGTTAAAAATATCCAACCTGAGTAGCTGGAAAATTCACAGTAATCTAAAACACATAATCTTAATCTTATTAGAGCTCAACTATTTAGAGTGGATGCTTGAGCAGGCTGTACCTACGTTCTCAAAGCCTCTGACACTCAAACACAAGGAGAAAGGTAGCTTAACACACTAAAGCGAGAACACAGTGTCAGCCTGCTCTGGAGGCTATTGTTTGCTATTCTTTCCTTCCTCGTGTGCTGAATTATGCATAAGACTGTTTCATTCCTCCAAAAACCCCTGGATCACATCACAGCTCAATCTGACACACAATAAACAACTGTGCGCTACAATACAAAAGTGATACAAAGGTTAAAGAGGTGCTTTCACCTTAGCAGCCGCAAAGAGGTGCTGTAAGTTGTTCGGCAGACAAAGTAGCATCCGATTCATCGAGCGCACGGAGCAGTCTTTAAAGTTCTACACCACAAATGTTTCTTTAAAAATAGAGACGACTGAATCATCACATTTCATAGTTTTCATGTAGCACTTGCTTTGAAATGGAATTAGGCCGTGATTATCGCGGGGAATGAACTGCTTTCAAGGCACACACAGATTTACACAAAGAAGTTCAGTGGCAGTAGGAAATATACGATATTTTGAGGCCACATCACACGACAACCGCAATTCCAAAAAAAGTTGGGACGCTGTGTAAAAATGTAAATAAAAGATTTCATTCGTAAGAAAAATAGAACACACATAAAAAGGTTTGGACTGATATGTTTCAGTATTTCATGAAAAATATTGATGGCAGCAACACGCCTCGCAAAAAAGTTGGGAAGTGGGCAACAAAGATTCAGTGGTATTAAATAGAAACAGCTGGAGTAGCATTAATTATGTTAACTGGCATCAGGTCAGTAACATGAGAGAGTTTCTCAGACGTAAAGGCGGGCAGAGGTTCACCAATTTGCAAAAAACTGCCTACAAATTGTGGAATAATTTCAGAATAATGTTTCTCAATATAAAATTGTGCAGACTTTGAATATCTCATCATCTACAGCATATAATATCATCAAAACATTCAGGCAATCTGGAGAAATCTCTGCGCACAGGTCTGAAACTCATTATTGGATGCCTGTGATTTTGGGCCCTCAGGCGGCACTCCATCAGGAAAACCTCCAGAAATCAGTGTCTGTGAACACGGTTCACCGTCCCATCCACAGATGCAAAGAATCATATATGAATATGATCCAGAAGCATCTCAAACTTCTCTGAGCCAAAGCTCATTTTTCATTGCAGTCAGAAAAATCAAAATTTGAAATTCCTTTTGGAAAACATGGACCCCCACACATCCTCCGAGCTTCAGAGGAGAGGGAACATCCGGCCTGTTACCAGCACTCAATAGCCCGGATCTTTGTTGGTATTGGGGCGCATCAATGCGTATATCACGGGCAGCTTGCACATCTGGAAAGGCATCATCAGTGCTTAAAGGTATATATACAGGTTTTAGCTCCCATCGAGATGACACTTTTTTCATGCTAAACCACACGCTGCAGATATTACAACAGCATGGCTTCACAGTAGAAGATTCCTGATCCTGAACTGAGCTGCCTGCAGTCCAGACCTTTCACCAAATGAAAATCTCTTTATTGCTGATTTTAGCATGACCCTTAAAAACATGACAAATCCAACATAGTGTCACATCACATTTTCAGAGGACTTTCATCCCTGCTCCCCTGCGGTTTGCAACCTGGCTCCTGGGTAAAAAGCTGGTTGTGCTGGCTGTGCATTTATCATTTGCAAGGATTAAACAAAACATGAGCACTAATTAATTAAAAGGTGGGAACAAATTAATCAGAACACGAGCATAAATTAATCAAAAACGTGGAAAGGAATGAATCAAAATGTGTGCACAAATTTATTATGCACAAGATAGCATTTTGTGTACTCAATACAGTAAACCGTGACCCCGGGATATCTTCTTTTCAGTGGTTACTGACAAGCTCAGAAGATTTAGCCATTTGTGCAGCCAAGTAGAAGTGAAGCTAGTGTGCAGCCAAAACTTCAACACACACACCGGCAGCACACACGAGCATATGGGAGGGAAAGGTGGGCAGCGCCGCGTTTGTCTTTTTAAAGGAAGAAATCGATGCAGACTCCTGTCTGAAATGTGTTTTTGACTCACATTTACACAGCAACACTCATATAAAAACACACACAATTTCATGATGATTTTCAAAAGCAATATAGAAGAGGTGATGGCTTTGCAATGGAAGTGCACGCCAGACGTTCCCTCATCTTATAGCAGAGATCGCACGGCAGACACCCTCATAGGTGCCCATCACGAAGATGAATTGCTTCTGATAAGATCCTGTATGAAAGCCTTGCAATACACACACCAATCACGAACACAAGGAAAGGACTATAGACTTTAAAAGGGACGCTACAACCATTTTATAAAAGCTGTGTGTGTGTGTGTGTGTGTGTGTGTGTGTGTGTGTGTGTGTGTGTGTGTGTGTGTGTGTGTGTGTGTGT
>JAVDPK010001205.1:13406-26763 GCA_034780415.1 Cichlasoma orientale
TGTGTGTGTGTGTGTGTGTGTGTGTGTGTGTGTGTGTGTGTGTGTGTGTGTGTGTGTGTGTGTGTGTGTAAGTTTGGGACCAAATGGTAATCAGGCAATAATTAATCATTCCAATTTTTTATGACTTTGTCAATCACTTTGGTCCTGATATCGCCACATAATTGGTTTTTATTTCTGCTTTCATTTTTTTAACATACAAATGTTTTAGGGTCCTTGGGGACCCCAGACAGAAGCACTCAATCCTGCCTATGCAGTTTTAATAAACTGAAGTATTTCAGTTAATGCTTGCTATGGGTCCTCAATTAAAGTACCACGTAGTTTCAAGGGAGGGAGTGACACTCTGTCAGTCATGTTAAAGACGAAAGACTCAGTTCAGCTTCGTCATCTGGGTGGGGAACTTCCCAGACTGGAGGTTATTAGAACACTGGAGATGCTGCAGGATCTATCTGATAAAGCTAGTGAATGCTCTGGTTAAACCACATATGAAAAGGAGCTCAGATACTTTGCAAGCCCCAGCGTAAGCAGCAATGACCCTCCCGGGAGTCAGGAGAACTCCTGACACCTGGTGATGTGACTGTCTAACGCTTGACTGGAAAGCCTTCTCAAAAAAAAAGTGTTACCTTTGCTCCCAAAACACCGAAGGGAAGGTAGCAACTGTTTGCTCCTCCTGTCACATGCCGGCATGCACGACAGAATTCTGTCCATAAACATTATGGACAGAATTCTAGGTGTAGGCACTGGATGGAGGGTGGAGGATAGAGGGTGTCAGGTTTGCTTTTTGCAGGTGATGCGGTTCCATTGGCGTCATCGAGCGGTGACCTCCAGCTTGCACTAGAGTTGTTTGCAAAAGGTGTGAAGCAGTTGGGATGAGAACCGGCACCTTCAAGTCTGAGGCCATGGCTCTCAGCCAGAAAAGGGTAGAGTGCCCACTCTGGATCAGCAACAAGCTGCTGCCCCAAGTGGAAGTGTTCGAGTATCTGAGGGTCTTGTTTACAAGTGAGGGAAGAGTGGAGCAGGAGACCGATGCTGTACCAGTGTACTGTGGTGGTTAATCTACATTCCTGCCCTCACCTGTGATTATGAGCTGTGGGTAGTGACCAAAAAATGAGATTGTGGATACCAGTGGCAGAAATGAGCTTCCCCTAAAGGACGTCTGGGCTCAGCCTCAGAGATGGGGTGAGAAGCTCGGTCATTTGGGAGGGGCTCAGAGCAGAACAGCTACTCCTCCACTTCAAAAGGAGCCACTTGAGGTGGTCTGGACATGTGACCAGGATGCCTTCTGGGTGCCTCCAAGATGAGGTGTTTCAGGAATGTCCTAGGAGGCCCTTGTACATCATTTTGAGCCCAATTCAAAATAATTGGAATAAATACACGAACAAAATTGATTTCATCATATAAATACAACACAAATGTTTATTTGAAATGACTAAAGTGATACCAGAGTCAAAGGACGGTAAATCAGATGACAAGTAATAATGTGGATTGAACATGGGATAAAAGCTGCACGTTATATTAAAGAAAAGCACAGACTGTCATTTTACAAAATGTGCAAACTAACTGCAACTTTGCAAAAATAATATTTTTTTCCTTTAGATGACAATTTAAATAACTAATAATGCTTTCAAAGCAAGTGCATGTAAGTTTTGCTATTGTTATGAATCTAAACTGTTAATATATTTAAAGTGGAGGTTGTGGCTCTGGTATTATTATCTGACATTATTATATAAACAGTCTGTCTTGAAATATACCAACAGAGTAGCCACATATATTTTTACATTGTATGTACAGTTAAATGATTCTCAGAAGTAAATGTTTTTTATTAGGATGGACTTACTCCACTGTGTCAAATTATCTTTCAGTACTTTGCTCTTTGCATCAATGGTTAATACAAAAGTGCAGGAGGCGAAAACTTGCTTTTAGAAATATGACATAAAAAAAAAAGAATTGAAAAAAAAAGTCTCAACAAAAAACCCCCGAAGTTCTCATAAGTTCATCTTCAGATCCAGTCAATATCCAGCGCTTTCATTACAGAGAGTCTGGAGGTAACATGGTGGCTCGGTCTTCTCTGTGGCAAGTAGATGTGTGAATAGACTTTGGCAAGAAATGGCACCCACTGCTGTAGGCTCTCGCATCCAGGTGTACGGAAGCAGCTGAGGTGCAACTGGCATCTCCTTTTTGTTATCAAAGGAGACAGGCGGAGGAGCTTCTCTCCCCAGGGGCGACAGCACAAACAGGGCCAAACATCTCACAGTCATTCCTACTTTTTACCTCTTCCTCACATCCATGGATCCTCTCTCTGGGAATTCTCTCTTGCAGTCTCTCCATCTCCTTATCTCCTTTTCCCCAACACAGCTATGTCTCTGACTTTGTTCTAAGGGGAATCTGTTGTTCCCTCCAGGTCTGTTTGTGCCTCTGCTGAGATGGCATCCATCTCTTCAGGAGGTGAGTTCATTGTTCTACTTCTCACCAACTCTGCAATGTGTGCCACCCCATGCACCGAATGCACGTGTAATGAAAAGACATGCACGATGGTAGAAAATGTGCAAAAGTTGTAGACCGGAGCGACTGAGAGAGCTGCATCTGTCGGTTTTGCTCTTATTAAAAGGGTCAAGAGGAAGCAACAGCGATGATCCCTCTGGTTACAGCACCACTTACCTCTGCCTGGAGTTAGAGGGATAGTACAGCGATGTAAGAGCCTGACGGCAGAGGACTGGGAAGCAAGCACCGCTCTCCGGGGTGGAAAACGAAGCCAACACATAAGTGCCAAAAACTGCTGTTTCTTAAATGGCCTTTTGAGGCTGGCTCCAAAAGCAAATCAGTCCCCAGAGACCAGTATGTTAAAATACTCGAATTTACAGCAAAAATAAACACGTTTACAACCTGCAACTTGTCTCCATTCGCTGCCTAATTTGCTTTATTTGCAACTTGGACACCTAATCCCAAACTGTAAACACAATTATTCTGCCCAGTGCATCATAGGAGTGAAGGAGAGCAAAAGGTAGAACAGGAGAAGAGGAGGAAAGAAGACGATTAATATTGAGATCCTGCTTCGGAGCAAGTTGAGAAGATGCAGTCAGACACAGCTATTATCTGCAGTGTTTTTTATTCATGTACAGGAAGAAAAGAGCAGCAGAGGTGTTTGGAGGAGATGAGGCTTGTCTAGGTGTAACAGACACACACACACACAGACACACAAATTTGGCTGTGAGTGGGAGGAGTGTTGCGGGGAAGGCACCTGGATGAGGCACATTTTCATCTCAGCTACTAAATTATATGTTGCAAGGACTTGATCCACCGAGGTGTGTGAATGTGTGTCTGTGCAGGAGACTGGAATTTGTGTGTGCAACACAGGAGAGAGTCTCAGTGTTGGCCTGATTGAATGTGTCAGTCAGTAGGTGGTTGGGTGAGAGACACACCAGAACAGCGAGCGGGACACAGAGACTCTCTGTATGACATATTCAAAAAGGCCTGATCAACATAATCCAGCTATGCCAAAGCACCATGGCCTGAAACTAGGCTACCAATAAAACTGTATGTTTTCCTCTGCTCATACATGTGATCAAATCTGAAAAAGAAAACACCCTTAACCTGTTTACATTACCTTTACGTAGTGTACAAATCTGGCATGAGACATTCCCACCAGGGGAGAGAGGCTGCGGCTGACTTCTTTAAACTGCTCTTGACAGCTGCACACTGACTGATTCTGAACACTCTCCGGGCCCAGTGTGCTCTAGCCTAAAGGCTGAAGCATGGTCTGATCATGACACGTCCGTTAAGCCAGACAGCCTCTGCCCGGAGCCTCCGCCAAATAAAAACACAGGCTGCACACAAACATTCGCAAAAACACAAACACACAGATAAAGTAGCTGACCCAAGCCTGCTGCAGGAGGTTGGCTAAGAAGGTAAATAAAGCTCTATCTGCCTTGACAGACTTGCATAAAGGGGTGACGCGTGTGCACTCATACACGGGATCTTTAGAACCTCTTTCCTTTAGCACGACACGGCGAAGCAAACAGGCTAACTCGTCCGATGACATCATCATTGCTATTATAATTTTAACTGCACAAGCAGAGGAATAACCTGGAATAACATTCAAAACACCTACAAGTGAATGCAGTTGTTTTGATTGTGTGCTTAAGTGCAGCTCTTCACTAAATGTAATTACCTGAAGAACGTGAGACAGACAGCAGCTGTAAATTAAAGAGTAATATAGCCTAATGTAAAGGCTAAAACGTGAGCACTGTTTGGGATTTCGGAAGGAAAAAAAGTTGCAAAAATACACAAGTTTCTATCAAGTCCACAATTTAATTATGATGATGGTTGTGGCAAAATAAATAAATAAATAAATAAAATCCCACTTTTTTCCTTTCATCCCTATCCACTCATCTTCTTGGAAAAAACAAACAAGCAGACACACAAACAGAGAACCGTGTCCCAAAAATTGAGGCGTGAACTGCAGCGAGCATTTGGGCTGTTGTTATACCTCTGCTGCATAAACCGTACTGTGACCCCCCCCCCCCCTGGAATTTTGTGCATGAAAATCGTTTAAAAGGATACACGGCGAAAGAGAAAAGAGGTGTCTGTGTGCGTGCACTGTTGGTCTGATGAGCTGAACTGTCTGTCACCCACCCACCGCTGTATCAGAGAGGAGTGTACTGTCATTCAGAAAGACAGCTGCATCTCCACACAACTCGCGCTCTCTCTATTTCGCACAGCAGGACGCAGCCACCTTCCCCTCCCCTCCGGCAACCAACCCCACAAGAAACACGGACGGCGCGCGCACAAACACCGCCGTGCTCTCTGCAGAGGCGCGATCAAGACGTCGTAAAGTATTAGAGAAAGTGAGAGACGAAAAGCATTTTGGAAGTTTGAACTTTTCCTTCTAGTCTCTGTGCGACAATAAGGATTTTCACCTGTCTGGCAGGGGTTCGGCAAAAGATGTGCATCAAAGATAGGCCGCACGATAATATGATTATGAGGATAACATTGTGTCTTTGTGTCATCAGCTACCTCCAAGCCTTGTTTTCATTCCTACGCGCTCTCTACAATTCCCTGAACAACAAGCAACAGCCTGTAAATCCACATACAGAGTACACATACTGAAGACTCTGAGAGTGCCTCTTCATAGACTCCAATTATAAGCCAAGAGGTAGGCAATTAAAATTCCCATCACAGGGTGACAAAGCGTCTTAAGTGGCTGGGCTATAGTCCTGAAAAGTAGCTTGATGACTCTATTCATTTGGTGCCTGCTGAAGCCTCACCTTCCCATCACTTCTAATTAAGGAGGCAAAAAGGATCCAAAAGCCTCCGTGCAAAGGGCTGGAGGGGGGAGAAGTCTGAGAAGTGTGAAAGTGAAAAAAATAAAGGCAATTGGAAACTAAATGACAATGTTTTATACCCCGACACTCGAGGTGTCTCTTTCGTTCACTGAGCGAGTGAAAAACAATATCCATAATTTTTCCCCATCACAATGCAAGAAAAGTTGTCAGACTTAAACTTAAATTCTAATAATCCAATTTAAAGATGCCCTCAGAATACTTTTTTTTTTTTTTTTTTTAGGAATTCATTAGATCCCGAGAATCCGAGACAATCCCACCTAAATACACACCGCTCCCTTTAGCTTCCCTTCTCAGACTTCTTCAATCATTCATTTTTAATATTTCTGCCATAGTAGGCAATATGAATATTATCCAAGCACTGCATGTAAGGTTCTTGTACTTCATTATTTCATCATTTTTTTCTGCTTTAATTTTAAAGGAAATAAAATGAATTACTTCATTACATTTATCTGAAAGTTTAAGTCACTTTTCATTATAAGGTTTTGTAATGTGGTATTCAGCATTCTGCCAGTTTTCTCCTGTTTATTCAGCTTGAGCAATATTTGGTTGGCCTCCAATCCTCATTAACATGACTTTATCACACATTTTTATGGTATGAATATTTTCTGTCTTTAAGTACCTGTATCTGAAGTAAGATCATTTTAGAGGCAGGAAATTTACTCTTATTTTATCCGGAGCTTCTTTCATCCGCATTGCTGAGGTCTCCGCCACATTTATTTCAGTTTCTGTTGCCTTCGGTTTTTCCCATTTCATTCTCCTGCACCCTGTGCTGCTTCTCTTGCTTTTAGTTTCTCTTCTGTTTCCTAACTTTTATCTTTAAACCTTCATCTCTTCCCAACTTCTGTCCACACACAACTTTAAAATGTACTAAGCAGTTTCCACACACGTCTTTAAAGTACTAGATAGTTTCAGATACACACTTTTTTTTTTAAAAAGTCTTCTCGCTTTTGCTCTTCACCCCTGCTCCCTTTCCTCCACATCCAGGCATTCTCCTCACAATGCCACATCGCTCACTTCTCTCTATCCCTCTACTTCTATATTCATTCTCCTCTCCTCCCTTTATGCATCCATCTCTGAGGCCTATGTATCTCCGCGGGGACCAGCCATCTCAAAGCACGGCCAGTAATCCTCTCAGGATATTGAAATGCCAATCCTTCCTCCCTGACCCGCACCTCCACCCCATCTCTACAGCTACCCTGCATCCCTGTCTTCTTCCCTGCCTTAGCTAAAGGGCTTTGGATGTATCACTGGGGGCCAAGACATTCATCCGGAGACCACTTGGATCTCTCACTCACTCTCACACATATACACAGAGACACACACGCAAAAATACACATATATCGAACAATTCTGAAGCAAGATGTCATCTTTTCCTATGAGAAATGAAGCATGGAGCAATGTACAGAAAGTACGGCACGCAAGCACAGAAAAGTGCGGCCATATACACACGGCCCGGTGCACTCGTTCACATATATATGCACACCTAATCCACCTCGATATGGCGCCCCATGAGCCTTAGGCAAAACTGATCTCCCGTTTACCCAGCTCATGTCCCATCCCCTCCAGTTTCTATCCCCTACTCTTCCCCTTCCCTATTATCCATCCTTGACACGCCATGCAAAACTCCCCCTTCCCCTTGGTGGCCTGGAGAGTCCTGATAAAAGCCCATCTGCATGGGAGGATGTGCATGTGCAAACACCCGGTTCAATGGTATATTTTCAAAGAATTCAATTTTTATGTAGCTTTTATGTAAGGTTTAAAGGTGGCAGTGTCTAAACTGCTATTTACAATGTTTTTCATACGATTTAGAGTTTCCAGTGAGAAGGGGCGAAGGACGGAGTAGGTTGTGTTTGGATTTTACACATGTAAATTGTCCCTGGTGTATCCTGTGTGTGTGGCTTGGAGGCGGGGGTGGGTGGGGTGGCCATAATACAGCACCCAGCAGCACTTTTTCTCAGTAGCTCAGTTCAGATTGCACCCTTAAGTTGTCAGGCTCTCTCTCCACCCTGAGCTGCCAGTCAAAAAAAAAAGAAATGCCACCCACTGCTAACAAGCTTACTCTGCACAGGGAAACAAACAGTGCAATAAGAAAAGATTGGGGAAATAGTTGTAACAGAGAGAAGTGGCGAGACGAGGATGAAGAGGGCAGCGGTGATTATGTCAGGACAGGTGGTGAAAAAGGAGAAGATAGCGGAAAGAGTGGCAGTGAGTAGGAGAGAAATTACCATCTAAGAATAGTGAGCTTGTGGGGAGGAGTGGGGAAGGATATGGTGAGGGAAATGAGAAAGGAAATAGAGGGTAAAAAAAGAAGAGATCGGTTTACAAAGGATGGGAGGAGGTTAAGAAAAAGAACAAAGTAATAAAGAGATGATGAGGTGGCTGGAGAGAATAAAAAAGGCCAGAGTGTGAGTCTGCTGATATGTGCTAGCTTTGTTCCAAATCCCTGCTGCAGTATTTATAAAGGTCAGCGAGTTTTGATATGTAAAGTCTCGGTGGGGAGGTGCACACAGGTGCAGATACAAAGCTTGGGTCTGCACAGAAATGGTTTTCCAATTCTGGACCTGACCTGGCTGTACAGAACTTCAGAGGATATCCTGCAGATAAATAAAATCTGATGAAAATCTGACTTATCGCGCGGCGACAATAAGACCCAGTGAACCATTTCTGAATTTGTTTACAGGCTTTGTATGTCAAGTTTTAATATCACGTCATTTTTTTTAACGATCACTTCCACTCCTGCCTGATAAAACTGACCTTGAGACAGCGCCGTCCCAGAGGACTTTCAATAGAGGGTAGCGCTACTAGAAAATGCAGGAGTAATTCTGTGGCACATTTCATACACCTTTTTTTTTTTTTTTTATCAAAAGGTCTGTCTGTCTCACACACACACACACACACACGCACACACACACGCACACAGAGTATTAAACACCACACACCAAATGTCAGCTGAAATCCTCCCTGTCACAGAAAGTCTTCTGAAACCCCTGCAAAACACTCTCTCCTAAACCTTGTTCAATCCTCCTGGACGACACGGTTAGCAGCGCAACTCATAGCTTAATACCCCGTAATAACCAGAAATCAGCGCCATGGTAACTGCTGACAAGACAGACAGACAGAGGAGATAAAAGTGAGAAAGGTTTAAAGAAATGTGACAATGAAGAGAAAAAAAAAAAGCCTCACCTTCGGTTTGGACTTTTTCGATATAGCATCCCAAACCCGGGAGGTTGGGATTCTATGCAGTGAAAAATTCCACAGGAAGCTGAAGAAGGCCAAGTTGTCACTTGTTAGTCACGTTCACAGATTTGAGCTGTCTGAGGGGTTTGCTTCGATGTGGTTTCATTTGAGGGCTCAACAGCTCCACGCTGCTCATAAATTCTTTAACTTTCATTCACTGACTGGTTTGGTCTTCCAGCCATATGTAGGCGGTGGCAAAGTTCATCCGCTTTTATCATAATAACCGTATAAAAAAAACACGAGCAGATGTTTCCAGTAATCAAACTCAAAGATGCAATATGCTACCTGACCGGGATACCTCTGCAGTTCAGACTTGTGATCAGTAAGAGAAGTCAAGTATCTGGCAAACAGCTGCAGATGTTTTCCATGCAGAAAAACTAAATTTCAGTGACCAAAATAATGAAAAGTTGCAGGGGCTAATTCTTTGTCCAATAACGCTGCATACTGAATATGCAAAGTAATTTTAATAATGAAATCACTGGTACGATCTCTCCCTTGTTTCTGAGAACCTCCCATGAACCTGGAAATGACCTGCAACACAGCGCGCTGATTCGTATGTTACTGGGCTGAGAATTAGCCCGCGACTTGTGACTCATTTTGCCCAATTGGGCCACATGGGTTTTGGGCTCCGCCTGTGTGGAGGCGGTACTTGAATTGAGCCATTGCTTCTTTGTGTCAAAGTGGTTTAGGGACTTGACAACTCTGCAACCTTGGCACCTTTGGCGGATTTCTGCACCCGTCTAACTGGTAGGAAACCCTCGGCTAATCCCAATACATGAAGGAGAGATTATATACAGTATCTCATCTGGGTTGGGGATACCTTGAAATCCTATAAAGCCCAGAGAATAGCTGGATGAGGTTTCTAGTAGAGGGACATCAGGACTACAATACTTAACCTTCTGCCAAGATAACTGGCCCCAAACGTGCACCTCATTTTTTCACAGATGGAAAAAAATGAGGTAAGCACAGAGTGAACATCGAATTTACATTTAACGGAGGGCCTAAAATGGGATGCTTATGCTGTTCTGTGATTGTAAGACGTGCAGGCGCGTGTTCTCTAAACGAGTTAGCAATAAAAATGTGATTAAGCCAATAGCAGGAGCGGCATCGATTTCAGAGCCTGTTTGCGTAACAACTTTAAGTTGAAAAGGAGAAAATGGTAGAACGCAAGCTCTTTAATGAAGAAGAATTAACTACAGCCGTCATTAAATACTGGTTTTCCCCACTTCCCCAAATTAGGTATTGCATCTAAATCCTGTGCCACAGAGCTTCTGCTTTGTTCTCATGCACGTAACTCTGCTTCAGCCCATCGCTCGTGATCCACATGTCAAGATGATGCGTGTATATAAGATTTTAAGGTGGTCACAAAGAGACTCTAAGCCACTGAGAAACACGCACATTTGTTTGAAAAATGCAACAGCAGCCTCCTTAAATGTGCTCTCTTTGCATCCACAGATGCGCGTCTCACTTTCAACATACCGACTAATAAGTTTAACCCATTTTTCTATGATAATTTGTTTTACAGTTTGTATCCTGAATTTACTATCTGGATATTCACACCGAGCGCTGCAGCCTTCACAGACGCTGCGCCCCGCATTCATTATGCAGCCCATTTCTCTAAGCTAATTTCCAATTAATGTCAAAAGCACACTCTGCCATTCTCACTTTCTCATTGTTTCGCTATCAAATACTTTCCCGTGCAGCACCTTTCATTCCATCTTCCCCCCTATATTTCATTCGCTTCATTATGCCCATCATTCATGTTTCTTGCAGCTTTTTCCACGTAGATTTGCAAACAAGGAGAGTAAACACGCTTTTTCAAAGACGTGCACAACGGTATAACATGCAGTCATGTGTGCGTTTGTTTACAAAAGGATGCCAGCGTTCACGTCAGAAGGTAGGCTTGTACATTTTTTTGTGTGTGTATGTGTGTGTTTTGGTCTTTTCACACTTGAGCTCCTCCAAATAGTGAGTGCTATTGCGGTGCTGGGTGACAAGGCTACTTGGTAAAGTGCTTTTCAAGCCTCTGGCTAATGGCCTGCTGAAAACTTCTACTGATGAAAATGAGATCTCCCCCCACCAATGAGGCTTTCTGCCCTGTCTGCAGTGACAGACGTGCTGTCAGTGTGGGGGAAACGTGTGTGATTGCAGTTTGTGCTTTTGTGAGAATGCACAGAAATTCAAATCACTGCAGAATACACAGAATATGTGCAATTCTGCATTTTGCTGTAGGCAGAGGTCACAGTGGCTTTAACAGAGTACAAAGTGCAAACAAATATGATCTGTGTGTGTGCGTGTGTGTTTTTTGGTAACAGCTGACTGCACCTTTGCCATAATAATATTGGTGCTCTTACCACACAAAGCAGAGTTTTTCAAACAGAGGTCAAATGGATTTTCTTACATCAAAAATTTGATCACAGTGGTGAAAAGAATTAATATTTACCACAAACATTAAACAGTACTGCAAACTCCAGCTTAACCTTCGGGAAAAGCCGCCGCAGATTCAGTCAGATTCAGTCAGATTCAGCAAGATTTTAGTGGAGCTTAAAAGGTATTCGAAATGAGAAACACATGTAGTGCGAGTTGATTTCGAGTTCACTTATATTTCAGCGTCCTTGTTGGTCTCATCTGTTTACATCTGCAGTATCTTTCAAAAGGTGCGATTAAATTCGTTCTTCGTCATTTGTCTTTTGGTTCTTGAGTTTGTCGTCTTTTAGTGCAGTTTAGATGTTTTCCATTTGCACCTTTGTGTTTATTTTTACAGGTTTGCAATGAGACTCACCAGGCAGGCTTGTTGACACATTGACCTGTGTGTAGAACCTCTTGTTGGGCAGCAGCTCTGACACTCCATTCAAGGCTTCTACAGTGAATGTGTAATTGGTATTGGGAAGAAGATTGACCACGGTCACAGTTCTTTCTGTCAGGCCAACCTGCTGAGGCACAAATCCAACGCTAGCCCCGCATGGCTCGCACTGCCTCCCGATGCACTTCCGGCATCCCACGCTGTAGGTCAGATCCACCCTGCCGCCCGTATCAGACGGAGCAGCCCAGTCCAAGATCAGCGTGGACTGCTTCAGCGTATAGATCAAGTCTCTGGGTGGGGACGGGGGACCTGTGAAAGAAAAAAAATACACTGAGCTTCATGTGTTGTTGCAAAGCCCAAAACACATTCTTGCATCTGCAACTGTTGAGATTTTAAATTGAAAGCTCTAATCGCATCACTTCATATGGACATGACATGAAAGCCCAATCACCCATACGATCATCGGAGCAAAAGAAACAGCTGTACATGGACGACTTCTCGCATGGACCGAAGCACGGTGTTATTAGACCACACGTCATAAAAACAAGAAAACAAAAATATTTTAGAAGTGTCAGCAACTAAAAATTACTGCATGTTTTTATACCCAAAATTTAAGCCTGAAAACTGAGAAGTCAGAAATTAATCAAGTGTAACATTCGAACACTGAAAATATTTTTTTCTGTTCAGGAATGAAATAATTGTACTTTGGAATCATAATAAAAAAAAATACATGCTTTACTATTTTTATCTGCTTTTTTTGTAAAACAATTCATGGGTAACAAAAATTATATCTTAGCATTAAAAATACCATTTCAATTAAAGAGATTGTGCATACTGGTGAATTAACCATTACAAATACCTAAAATATGATTTTGGTAATTACCAATACCATAATTACATTGGGTGGTGGTCCAATAAAGGTATTGTGCAGTGCCTGCAGTTTGCACATTATGGCACGATGCTCGTGCTTTATTCAGGATTTAACGTTAAGAAGCAGCTGGTTTGATTTTAATAATCTGATAAAAACCATTTAACACGAAAAGCAAAAATGTGAAGTCATTGTTGTGGTATAATAGTATATGTGGCATTATTATTACTAAGGTTTAACAGTGGGAATATATACATATAAAAAACCTTTATTGGAAGGAGGTGGAGGAGGGATTGTTGCTGATACAGACAGAAAAATATTTGGGGATAAGGCTCGGGATTTTTCTGATTAAAAAAAGAATACATTGCGTTTTGTCTGGAGGATTAGCGGGTTCGTCCATTATGTGCTGATGTCATCGGCTGCGTGAAATGGATCCTCTTGTTTACTCTTAGTAAATAAAGATGACTTGCCACGGAAAGGCTTTTTATCTCTCCTGGAACATGAGTCTGATTTGATATGAGGGGTTGTGATCGAAGCTGCCTAGTGTAAGGATGTGCGTGTCAAAATTTGTGACGCTTGAGCTGAAATATGGGAAAACCACATAGTTCTGCATTATACATGACAAAGCTAATAAAAGAAACTGTTGCTGAAACTGTATGTTATTGTACAGAACTCTTACACTCCTTCCAAAGCATGTAATTTAAGCTTGAACAGTTTTAAACGAAACGCCACAAAAGCTAAAAATAAAACATACAGTCCAGCACGCGGATGCAAAAAGACCATCCGATCGCTGCGTCAGCATCCAGAATCCTTTTGTTCATGTTGTCCTTGCGCAGAAAGCATAGGTCCATTAAAGGTCATGAATTTTGCATACATCCTTGTATGTGTGTGTGTGCATGAGCTGTGTAATGAATAAGTGAAGGTGTGCTGCTCTGTGCGTGCCATCACACACGTCACACACCGCAGCTGCGTCCCGTTACCAAACACACGTGGAGCCCGGCGTTACATAAGCTCAGAAAACATTCACAGTATGAACCCACACACACACACACACACACACACACACACACACACACACACACACACACACACACACACACACACACACAC
>JAVDPK010001206.1:46673-68143 GCA_034780415.1 Cichlasoma orientale
TCGTCAGTCTTTCCTGTGAAAGGTAATCCCATGTGATCCCGTTTTGACCGTAAATTGGTTCGAAAAACTCATCTCTCATGTTATGGTGGCTGCTTTTGCCCCCTCCAATATGGTGGTGACGTAGGCATACGTAGGGAGCGATCAATGCGGTATCTATGTATATATATCTATGGGCATGATTCTATCAGTACTGTCGTGCTGGAGCTACACCGGGTCAAGTTCCACCCACTAATTATTATGTAGGTGAACTTCGCCCGGTATCTCCCATAGCATTTGTCCAACCTGCGTTTATATCTTGCAGGCACTTTTTTATTTTTTTTTTTATCTCGCCTCACTTATACTTTTACTATTGTGACAAGTCAAACTAATTAGAAAGGGTCTCTGAAGGCTAACTCAAGGCTGTTGCGGTCTCCTGAGGTCACAGATGATTGTTATGCACTGCTGTTGCTGTGGAGGCGGAGTGCAGCCTGTCGGTCGGGACGGTCGGTCGAAGACGAGGGGACGTAACTGTCACATGCTGGAGGAGCGCTGCGAAGTTGACCTGCGGGATGAGGAACTGAATGGAAGAAATTTAGTAAAAATGGATATTGCTTGTTAAAAAAAAATAGATACAGCGAAAAAGTCGTGTCATAAAGATAAAATATCCCAAGGAGTCTCGTGCGCGCGGACGTGCCATTGGAAGTGGAGCGCGAGCTGTCTTTTACCTGCCGCGTTTGTTTGGGGACCTTAATTAAACGTAGACTGCCAAGGTCGGGAACTCTAAATAGAAGTTCTTTATAGTAAACTTTAACACGAAAATCGATCCATTGGGGCTCCGAAGCTGACGAGGACATACGGAGAGGATCAAATCAGCATGGTGAGTTTTGAGGAGGCCTTACTGCTAGCTAACGAGCGGCAACCTGTTTGCGTCCTTTCTCTGGTTTCACACACGCGTGCTATTGAAGTTTCTCCATTACCTGTGTGCTTCTGTTTTTGGTTACTCTGCACTTGGTTTTCGCGAAGTTTTTTATTCCATGTGGGCACTTTTCTTACATTGTTAACCTGTCAAACAGATTAGCTTAGGTTAGCAGTCACCGGTTCCAACTGGCGTGCGAGTAAACACGAGCTAGTTAGCGAAACATGGCTGGTGGTGGTGTCACTTGTTACATATGGCAACGTTACTGTAGGACACCCATCAAAGACTTTATTTTGTCAACACGTATTTACGAACACGTTGAACTGTTGGTGATGCTTTACCACAAGTTCCACTAAACATGCCTTTTTAAAGTTGTATTACACGTGAACTGAAGTAAATACGGCACGTGACTTGATTTAAACGTTAGCACGACTGTAGCTGAATAGCCCATGATAAAGGTCATGGCACTGCGAGCCGTGGGCGTTCATTGTGAAAAGAGAAGAATACATACAGGAGGTGGTTTGTTAATCGATCACAACACACACCTTTTATCCAGAAAGATATTGTATAAGCGAACTTAAAGAGCGATGGGACTATAGTTGCGTGTTTGAAAGCGCTCGGGCACGTCGGTGCCATGTGCTCCTCTCGACCCTCTAAGTACTGCTGATGTTTCTCCGTAAACCCGGAGCTGCTGATTTGTGTAATAAAATGTCGGATAGTAGATTGAATCCTAAGTAATTTAAGATTCTAGTGGTGGTTAGCTACTCTTGAATGTTGCACACTCGTGGCTTTACAATGGATGACAGGTCAAACTGCCTCGGTCGAGTCATGCCTGCCTTAAGGCGGGTCTGCGCCATGTACGGGTGCATGTGAGCTACTGAGAGGCGGGACAAGGGTGATAAGAAGCCAATAAAAATTCAGCAGGCTTTTACGTATGTATGCGTGTCAGAAAGCTTGAGTAGTAGTACTACTACCCCAGGGCTCTGCTGTGTGTGAAGAGTTGATGCCTTTGCAAAGCTGGATTAAAGAATCTCGAATGAACTACATTCATTCATTGCATTGGCTGAATTAGGTTTGCAGTTGGGGGCTATTTAGGATCTTGAGTGACTGTCTTGTTAGTATGAAGACTTGATATATGGACGGCACAAGTGTTTTGTGACAGTTAAAGCTTGTGACTTATTAAATTTGTTGATTTATTATATTTCACTCAATACACATCAGAGTGCAGCAAATACCAGAATAATGGGCACTAAAAGCTATCATAAGGATTGGCTTATTCTGTACTGGACCTTTTTAAAGGATTATGTGACAGAAACCATGCTAGACAAGTTATTTAACCATCACATCAACTTAACACTATCTAAAAAAGACACAATAAAAGCTATATAGTAAATTCACTTTCTACAATGCTTCTCATTTTATTTAACAAAAATGCTTTTGCATTTGATTTAAAGATTTGCTTAGATGTAACTTTATGCTGAAAGGTAGTTTGTTCCAGAGTTTTATGGTGTAACTTTTTTTTCTTCAATTTAACATTTCACACTATACGCGTGTGTGTGTGTGTGTGTGTGTGTGTGTGTGTGTGTGTGTGTGTATGTGTGTGTGTGTGTGAGAGAGACAAGTTTGAATACCAATTTCTTCTCATGAAAGTTCACTGTTTGAGGAAAAGGCTGTTTATTCTGAATATTCTGTCTGTCCTGATAATCATGCAGGTTACCACAACGGGAGCAGGTCTGAACCCCAATGCCAAAGTGTGGCAGGAGATCCCTGCCCAACAGAATGAGAGCCCAGGGGAAATGGACAATGCACCATGGCTCAATACCTGCCCTCCTTCTGCTGAAATGACTGAAGGTCAGAAGAATTATTTTAATTTTTTTTTTGGGGGGGGGGGGGGTGTCTTCTTATATGGTAATACAGTGCAGACCAAACCTCTGTCTTACTCACTCTGTTACAGTGCTAAAGAACAGGGAGTTGAGTTGTGGCAAGTACAGACATGTAAAGTGTAATTATAGATAGACATTGTATGAGGAAATAGTTGCGAGGTTGCTACTCTTGCCCTTGGGAGTATCCAGAAAATGCAAACAGGCCAAACCTCGTTTGTGCATTGTAGTGTCAACAGATGTGAGTACACCCAGTGTAATGTCACCTAATGTAAAATATAATGTAAGTCATTACTGATATTCAGAGCTTTAGTTATTCACTACATTTTATGTTCAGCTTTATTTTATTTTTTTAAGATAATTATTTTCCTCTGCATGGAGGATAGCATTGTCAATTATTTATTTTTGTCCTCTATTTTTAACTGCCTTTTTTTTGTGTATGTTGCTCTACCTTTCTCTTTAAAATGCCCCAGTTATAATCTGGTGTTTTTGATTATTTTTGTCATTCCACTTTCTTACCTGACTTTTTAGAAATCATTTTGGTAGTCTGTTTAAGGCATTTGGGTCAATGGCATCTGCCTAACATATTTTGCACTCACACAGCCCCGTATAATCATACATGACAGTAAATGCACAATGGCCCATGCCTTTACTGTCATAGCCCTGGCTCAGTTTATGCTATGCAGATTGGACACCATCTGAGCCCAGCAAATGGATCTTGGCTTCATTCTTCGTGACCATAAAGATGTGATCCCATATTCATCTGGTTCTTGTTGTTCAGTAAAATTTAGTCTTGCAGTTTTGTGCTAAAGAGCAAGTGACCCCCCCCCCCTCCTTTTTTGGAAGCCATATATGGAGGTTGAGTCCTGCATTGTTGTTCACACTGTTCAAACTGACAGAGAAACTGTAATTTCCTTTATTAAACCCTGTGCTGAGTCTGAAGCACTTGCACATCTAATTTCAACAGCTAGATTGTGCAAGTAGCACTCTCTGTAGTGTCATTTTTAGGATGAAGGCTACTATGGCTGTTATTGATACGATGGCTCATTATATATACCTCCTGATTACTCGTTTTTCTGTATCTTTTTCTGTTTTTCAAGTCTTAAAATCAGATGTCTGAATTTCCCAGGCAGTTTGCTTCCATGTTGAGCCAAGATGCAGACTCATCCAAATTTTAAATGCACATGGGCCCTTGCGTTTACTGGTATTCACATGCCATTTCATAGCCATGTAACTGGGCTAATTTAAAATCACACTTGTACTACATTTTGCTTATCCCACATTTTGGCTCAGGGATCACAGGAGTATTCACCTTTTTGTTGTTTTTGTGGTTGTGATTTAGAGCCTTTATTATTATACGGCTGTTAAAAGACGTCTTGTCTTTCAAGACAATTATGTGATCACCGATGGCAGGCGGGTGGGTGTCTGGGCGATGTCCATTGAAGTGTCCGCTCAATAACTCGAACCGTTTGGCCTACACTTACCAAACTTCACTGTTAGCTTATGACCAAAGCAAGGTTGGGATTGTATATGGTGTTACTGGTGTCAAGATCGAGGTCACTGTTACTTAAAAATAGAAAAATGGTGTCCACTCAATAACTGGGTGACAACGAACAGGGTTAATACAGTGCAACGGCATAATTTGGCTTGCTTGGCAGCGCTCTAGTTTTCTTTTTTGTTCTTTTCTTTTTAATGTGACACATCACTTTGCTATTGTTTGCCTTTTATTTTTTAGGATACTCAGATGTTTCCTCTTCAGGAGGTAAAGGATACTACAGTGAATACGTGGACAGCACTGCTGACTATACTCCTGTAGCCACAGACATTGTGAATGACATCAATCCGTCTGACCAGGGGTATTTAGTCTTTGACCCGCAGTGCAAATCCACCATAGAAAATGTGTCTGAGGTGCAGCCGGTGTCTGAAGAGAGTTTGAGACGGTCTTTAAAGGAACGTCTCGAGTTCTTCTTTTCTAGGTGAGTGGTGTAGGAAATAATATAAATATATTTTGACAATAAGTGTGATGTATTTGTGGAATACAGACATTTACCTTTGAATGGATTGTTGCTTTAATGGTACAGCAGTAATTAATAACTGAAATTACTTTGTTTCATAACTGTAAGAAACCAGATAACCTCTAATTGAAGGATATTCTCATGTTGAGTCATTGTAGCTGAAGTTTCTAATTTGGCCTAACTGCAGTGTTTCATCTTGATTTAGTTGTGCAAACCGTATTTCACGTCAATAGTGATCAGTGTCCTGAAATGTCTTAGCATTTTCAATCTCTGCATCATAGACAAAAAAAATTGTATAAAGCATAGAGGGGTTTGTTTACAGCATAGAAAAGCTATAGCTCAAACAGTCCAATGTTTTGGGTTTTACAGAGAGAACCTTTCCAAGGACCTGTACCTAATATCCCAGATGGATGGTGATCAGTTTGTTCCCATCTGGACACTTGCTTGTATGGAGAACATCAAAGCTCTTACCACTGACATGGACCTCATTCTGGATGTACTGCGAGGTACAAATGCTGCCGTTTTTACTTGTATTTATTTCAGATAAATGGGATCATACTTTACTTTAGACAGCATCTGTTTCATTTAAAAAAAACTTTTACAAAGTTTTGAACTTGAGTAGTTCTTAAAAATAAAACTCTGAAAAAGCAGAGACAGTTTCCAACTGTAGTAGACTTAATGTAAGCATTACCTTCTTCTCTACCAAAAATAAAAAGGAATGTGCCCATTATTTATATTTTAAAAAGTAATACTAAGATATTACATAAATGGTATATTTCAGTTATGTTGTATAGACTTGGGGAAAAATGAATTTAAACCCATGATTGCATAATGTTTTTTTTTTCTTTTTTTTCTTGCAGCCTCCCCCATGGTGCAAGTTGATGAAACTGGCAAGAAGGTTCGACCAAACCACAGTCGCTGCATCATTATTCTGAGAGAAGTGCCAGAGACTACCCCAGTTGAGGTAAAGACAGTTTGCATGCTAACTTTAGGGGAGCAATGCAAGCTCTCTGTTTCCAGTTAGAAGTGTTGAACATGTCCCTTATGTGTTCCTCACAGGAAATCAAGGCTCTTTTTAAGAGCGAACACTGCCCAAAACTGTTAAGTGCTGAGTTTGCACACAACAGCAACTGGTATATAACGTTTCAGTCAGATATGGATGCACTACAGGTATGTCCCCTTATTAATAACCAGAGGATGTTTGTTTGTTTTTTTTGTTTTGTTTTTAACTGGTTGTATAATTTTAGGGTTTACAACCAGTTAAAGATCTTATTACATGGCATATTTACTCTTAACTACTCATGCTGGTTGCTATTTTCAGTGGGGGTTTTTTTTTACTTTTTGTTTTTATGGATGTTAAAATTCATAACTGTCTTGTAAGTTGTTTGAATTGCTAACTCTATCATTATGATCTGTTTATAAGATGCAGCAGTTCTAAAGTACTGGATATTTCATTAAGGTTCTGTGTGAAAGGGCAGAAAGTTTCTGCCATATTTTTAACAAACTTAAGATTTAGTGTTCTTTTTTGCCCTCAGGCTTACAGGTACCTAAGAGAGGAAGTTAAAATGTTCAAGGGGAAACCGATCATGGTAAGTAACCCACATTTTTATCTCTACCTGAATCACTGCTTATTAGTGGTTATAGATCAGACAGAGCAAACACAGCAAACTTTGTTATATTAGATATGCTGCCAGCTGATAGCATTTGTCCAAACAAAGTGACCCTTTTTGTATTTTCATGTATTTGTTGGACTATGATGTGACATTGTGTGTCCTCCTGTTTTATCTGATGAAGCAAATGAGACAGCAATATGTTAATGGTCCTGTGTAAGCCCCAGTGATGATCAGTATCGCGCTTGGAAGGACCCATATGCACTGTGGCTAGCTGGGTGGAACTTTTCACTAGCTTTCTTTAAATCTGTATCTCTGTTTCTGTGCTGTACCTCTACTCTCCCTTATTCTTCTTTACTCTCCTCCCCCTCCCCACCTCCTCAACCCATTTCTTTCCTCCTAGTCAGTGCAGTGTTTTATGGCCTAATGACCGTGAGATTATGAGATCTGAGGGGACTAAGGACAGTAGAGCTACATTGGTACTTTGGAAATTATGCGTCCAATATCAATTGTCTCTATCATTTTCACTGCAGGCTCGCATTAAGGCCATTAACACATGCTTTGGAAAGAATGGCTTCTGCAGTATTCAGGATTCAGGCGTCTACAGTCAGCGTGCCCCGCTGCAGGTCCCGTATGACTCTCCAGTCTATGTGCAGCAGATGTATAGCCCTCAGCAGCAGCAGTACCCTGTTTATCCTTTAGTGTCTCCCTCCTGGAATCCTTCAGGCATGCCTTATTTTGAAACGCCATTGGTGAGTACTTTAATATACTATTCAGAATATCTCTTTAAAGCTGCTACATTAAACTTTTTTTTAAAATGCTGTTTAAATTAATAAGTCTCCATTGTAACTGTAATATTCTTAGCTTCTATCAACTTACAGCTGACAGAAGCTAAGCAGTTGTTCAAAGTGTCAGAGGTGCTTTTTTTGTTTTGTTGTTTTTATTTATTTTTCCTGGAGTTCATTACATTTCTTTCTGTTTGATATGTAGGCACCTTTCCCCAGCAGTGGATTCATGAATGGTTACAGCAATCCTGGGAACTACAAAACAAATTCAAGCTCAGTCAACACACATACTGCTATGAACAGGAATGGGTAGGTGCAATTATGATACAAACCCCACATTCTTAGGCATAATGTCCAATTTCAATTAACCTTCAGTTCATTAGATACAGTCTAGACCTGCCATCAGGTGCTGTGTGAGACCCTTTAATGCACAGAGAATGTGTTTTTAGGATTCCAAAAGTAATTGGAAATGGGTCCCTTTAAACCTGGTCAAATCCTCTGAGGATGTTAACATTAACTTCACTGGGATTGCTGTTGGTGCTGGTCCTTCCAGAGTTCATTGGATGTTTTGAGCTTTTTCTCAGCAGTGTCCTTATCACTTTTGATCCTTTTTTTTTTTTTTTTTTTTTTTTCTCTTTTGGAAATGAGTGTTGTCAGCCTGTCATTTTAAAATATTTTAGAGACACAAACCAATGAATACGTGCTCTTTTGCCATTTGTTTTTTTTTTTTTTGTTTTTTTTTTTTGTTCACTGTCTTGGTTAATAAATGTGCACAATCCTATAAAATTGTACTTTTGTGGTACAGCTAATGTTCTGTAGTAAAACTTGTATTCTTTGTGTGAACCAAGAAATCATTTAAAAGATCACCCCAGACCTGGAGATATGCACCCTTCTTCTTTTGCTCCAAGGACCCAGATGGATGGCGTGTGTGGTCCATCTCATCTACAGGCCCTGCAAACATCAGGGACCCTAACTGGCATCACGCCGCAGCCAATCTCTCTAGCCTCCTTCAATCTTAAAGATATGAGCGGAGCTGGACGTGGCAGGTGAGTGAGTATGATCATTACATTATAGAGATGGTCTGTGGTGGTCTGTTTTGGCTTTCATAGTCAGTTCAAGGGGTAATGTTATTTTTTTTAATATAATTATAATATCACTATTGCTTTTTTGCAGAAGAGGCAACCATAGAAACATGAGGAGAAAAAAGGAAGATGAGCATACCACGGTCAGTCTGTTGCCCCCCCCTGCCTCTTTATTTAAAAAGTTGACTGTCAGGTCTACATTCTACTGTATTTCTTTCTTTTTTTTTAAGTTTTATTTCTTAATCCACTGTAGAAGCCTGTCCCTGTAACAGAGACCAAGTCTTCACATCCAAAGTTTGACCTGGCGGCTTCCAATTTTCCTCCTCTGCCGGGATCTGTGGTCAGCATGCAGGAGGAAAGTGTGCCTGAGATGCGCCTTTCTGATATTGTGCGTGGCCTGAAGGTGACGAACAAGGTGAATATTTTGCCTCTCCTGGTGCTTCCTACTCTTAAGACTCTCTACAAAATAATTTAAAAGTACAAATGCACAGTTGTAATTGTCATTACAGTCTGCCAGCAAAGACGTTCACACAAACATCTCAGATGGTCCTGTAAGCAAACCCCATCCTGTAACCCCAACTAAACCTGCTGTTGTGTCTCCGCAGACAACAGCCCCACCAGTCTCAAGGTAACCTTTGCTTCAAGCTAATACATCAGTGAATAACAGAGGTATCCATTCATGAAAAATTTCACTAATCACTTTTTTAAATTTTTTTTTTTTTTTTTTTAGTGCTTCTCCTGTAGTAAATGAAAATGATACTCCTGTAGTAAAGGAAGAGGATACTCCTGTAGTAAAGGAAGAGGCTCATGAATCAAAGGGAAAAATCTCCTCCACACAAGATCACCCTCCATCTTCAGAACATGCTTCCTCCAACTGCAGCCAGACCCTTTCTACAGAAACACCCTTGTCATCTCCCACAACTCCAACATCAGAACCAGTAAGGACTCATTTCCTACTGAGTACCACATTATACCCTATACCCAAATTACATTGGAAACATATTAATGTATTATGTGGAAATTGAAAGAGAATCTAATTGTCAAACACATGTTGCCAGTAGGTTTAACCCTCTGAACCCCATTGGTTTGTTAGGTATTTCTTTACTTGTCAAATCAAGCGCAGAAACCATGCAGAGGCATCGGTTATACTGGTCATCGAAAACAGGTTGTAATCAGGAATATTTCCACTCCACATCAAGAGAGTTTTATTTTAGAATAGCACACAGAGAACCCTTCTTTCTGTGGACTGTCACATTGACTTTTCTCCATTTGGATTTATAGCAAGAAGCAAGATGCAGTTTCAGCTGTTACAGAGCCTAAAACCTGGACAAACACCTAAAAACGTCAGACTCCTGCACTGCTGTTTACCTTTATTGATGTTTCTGGTCAAATTGAGTATTTTGCTATCTTGATTTTTAATTTTCACTCATCTTTCACCAGGGTCTTAGAAAGCTCAGCTATGCAGAGGTGTGCCAGAAGCGGGCCAAAGATTCACTGCCAGCACCGGTGCCCTCTCCCTCTCCTCCTTCAACAGCCAGCCAACCCCTGCAGGAACTCAAGGTCAACAGGGTTGAGGAACCTCGTCCCAACTGCCGACAGACTCCAGAGAAACGTGGGGATAAACGGCCTCTTCGACAACCATCACGCTCCTTCAGAGGGGGAACTGGCCAAATCAGAGTCCGGGAGGCAGGGCAGCAGATTCGGGAGCATCAGAAGGGCCTGAATACTGGCAAACTGTTTTCCCCACAGCGGGGAGCCAGACGCAGTGGCAAAGAACAGAATATCCCTCCAAGTTCACCAAAGTAACTAAAGGGAGGAAAATGAACTAAAACAGAAAACGTGTATATATGTAATATATAAAGACAGATGCCTATATTTCACGACTTTGTCAAACCTCTTTAGATTACTGCAGCACTGAAATTATTTTAACGATTGTAAATAGATTTTCCTTTTAGGAAAATGTTGTCATGGATGGATTGCAGTGTTTGTGGTGATAAAACATGCTTTTCTAAAAGTGATGTCACCATCATATTAAGAGATGCCCCATACATGGGCTGAATTTGTGGTATATACCTTTGTGGTTTAGAAAAGATGAGGTCTATGTTTTTAAATGCAAGTAATCTGATAAACTATTAACCTTTCATCAACAGAAAGGACAAAGGTACATTTGATATCGTTCTCAGCATTTCAGTCATTTTGCATTGAAATCAAGTAGATAATTATTTTTGCCATGGACTTGACATGTTCAACTTAAGAGTGGGTTTATGAACTTTTGGAAGGTTGGAGTAGCAATATTTGTAGAATGTTTGTAAAATCTTGCTCTGCAAATAGTGAATCTTTGTGAAATGTTGTCTTGGGCTTGTAATCCTTTATTGGGTTTTGTATTTTGCAATAATTTTCTGTGGCGCAAAATTAGTACTGCTAACATTGGAATAAGCGGAGTAGGCTCATGTCATTTTTATTAGATTTTATCTAAACTTTTTTTTAATCAAGCATAAACATCCATAGTCTTTACTGGCCAAATAACCTACTAATGCTAAGGGTTAGTGGCCATAGGCATGAAAAACTCAATGATTGATCAGATCTTAGTAACACTGGCATCTGATTTGTAAAGTGTGACTTAAAGGGGCTGGTCTGCTAACTTTGATTTCTAGTTTCAGAAAACCAGTCTCCACTGGGTCTAGTTAAGTCATCCAGTTAACTAGTTTACTGTAGTAATTTGGTGTTTGTTGTGGTTCCTGCATTTATTGTTTCATTTAGGTTTTTTTGGAGTGGAAAAGTTTAAACTGAGTCAGGTTTTCCTCTGTGAACACCTATGTCTTTATGGATTAAAATGTTATGGATGGTCTGAGGGATGGGGAGCAGATGTTTTCCCCTCAATGTTGAATGTTTTTCACTGCTTGATTTTAAAAGTAGCATTTTATTGCTTGAGTCACACGTCCCATCAAAACAATGAATGTAGCTCGTGTGTCTAAAAACCACTTAATTATTTTGACATTTTTGTTTTCTTTGCATAAGCAAATTCAGTTTTTGTATTCTGTTCTCAGCTGTTTTTCTTCATGATATTCATGTTTGTAGTATTTGTGGTGTGTAGACTGATCTGTTTATAAGGAGTTAGATTATGGTAATGCAGCTCATGCCTCAACAATAATGTTTCAATTATTACAAATGACACAAGGTATTAAGATCAATTTCTCAACTTGTGCCGGGATTTCTTTTCTAATATGGTTAGTTTAAGGTGTTCCAAATAGAAATGTGTATAATTTAAGATATAATTACAATTCAGAAGTTAACGGAGAATTTACTACAGTGTTCAGCCTATGTTGTAATCAGTTTTGTTTTTTGTTTTTCTTGGTGAAACAGTTTAGTGTGTGCAGCTGAATGAGATGCTTCTTGTGCATCAGACGACAAGAAGTTATCAAACCAAACTCCCTTTAATTTCATTGTAAAAAGGCAATCAAGGGCGTAAAATTGTATTAAACAAGTTTAAGTTTGCAAACAAACATTTTGTGGCAACACAAATTCCAGTTTATTGTGTAGCTTAGTTATAATCACAGCAGATGGACTATAGCTGGTTTGACTGTCCATTATGCCCCCCCCCCCCAAAAAAAAAAAATTGTTTTGGTAACTTAATCTTGGATGAAAATCATGGTTTTTCTGGGTTTGAATTTTTTAATTTGTTTGTATGCTGAACATTTTACTAGCTTGATGTATTAAAAAAAATAAACTTTTATTTTTTAAATGGTTATCTTTTGTAAATCTGTTCCAAGGATTTTTGCATGCCATCTGCCAAGTAAACATCCGGAAACATTATATAACTGCTGTAGGCGCATTTGGCTTGCAGTCTTTAGTGGGTGCGCTTTGGCTGGTATTTGACGGTAACACAGTGGAATATAATGTATAAGGCTGACATAACGGCATATTCAGATTAAAGTGGAGGGATATGTAATGATTCAATGATATCAGTTTGGCATTACATCTACGCTCCCACTCCCCCAGATCAATCCTGTTACGTAATAATCTGCCAAGTTCTCTCGCGGTATTTGGGCAATGGAAGTGTCAAGAGTGTCAACAACGGCCAAGCAGCAGCACAGCAGCGCTGTCCGGAGCTGGGAGGGGGGGAGTGAAGAGGCAGTTTAAACGTGGGGTAGGTTTTGGGTATTTTTAAGAAAATCAATTGTTAAATGTGATGTATTGTAAATGTATATGTGTGGATATTCATAAAGCGTGCGGCGCAGTGTGCAATCGTGGCTTGGGTTGTGGAGTTCTATTTAGCATTAGCGTGCTAACATGCAGGGCTAGCCACTAACTTGGCGGCCGTGTTAGTGTAACTTAGAAGGCAAGCTAACGAAGCTTCAACTAGCACTTAGCACGATCTCAGCTAGATGATGTTACTTGCACTAAACATCTTTTTGCTAGACGTGCCGTGACGCCTGATAATTGGAGTGAGTTTCTTTAGTGTTAGCTTCCATGTTCGTTATAATGACACGTATGTCAGGCTTTGGAAAACAGTGTTTCGTGTGCTTAGCGATATGGATATGCTACCTTGCGGCCCATTTATTATAAAGTCATCATAGCTAACCAGCAATGGATTGGTAATCTGTGTGTCATGTCCACAGTGTGTAACCTAAGTCTCATAGCTAGCTACATAGCCGGACGACCTCGACACCGCTTGTAGCTAACGCCAGTGACTCGATGATGCCGTGTGGAGGTTGCATGGTGAGGTTCTTTGGCTCTGCTGCCTCATCGCTGAACGCTAGTCCCCCATCATACCCAACCGAGTCTAAAGAAATGCTCCAAACAGGCCCACAGTCTTCGGCCTGTCCCCCTCTTATCCAAATGTTAGTATGATCAGGTTACCGGGGCTATACGCGTTTTTGGTGACAGATGAGCAAGCACGTGTAATTAATGGCGATTTATATTGTAATTTTTAACAGGTGCATGACTTTCATGATAGGCAAACTAATGCTGTAGGTTGATTTTTTTTATTTTTTTTTTGTTATTTTATTTTAATTAACATCTGAATAATCCATATTAACAACTGAGTGTTTTCTGGTCAGCTGTTTTTTTAAATGAAAAATCACTCTATGGAGTCTAAATCTAGTTGCAGATCAATATGTAGATCACTGTAATAACATCTGGTAGTACCATACCTATGCCCATAATATAATTTGTATCTTGGCAACATAAGCATCAGCTGGTTAATTGCCTGATAAATTAGATGACATTGCTCTGTTTGTTACTGTCTTTTAACAGAACATTTTTCTGAGATGGCGGATGACCGACCCTTTGTATGCACTGCCCCTGGATGTGGGCAGGTATGATTCCTCAAGGCATATCTCTGTTTTGAAAACAAGCATAGAAATATGAATGCCTCCTTTTTTTTCTTCTTATCATTCAATGAGCCTTGCTTAGCTCACAGCTGTACAATGCACACTACGATCGAGCATTGCTTTAGCAGTAGAAACAAGGAGTCATTCATCTCGCATCAGGGTTAAAACTGTCATGTATCAGCAGCACAGTGAAAAGACTGAAGTTGTGCTTTATATTCTTTACATATTACGTGTGGCATCTTTTGCAGAGATTCACAAATGAAGACCACCTGTCAGTCCACAAACACAAGCATGAAATGACATTAAAATTTGGTCCTGCCAGGACAGACTCTGTTATCATTGCAGGTAATGGCTTTGCTGTTTGTTTTTGTTAAATTAAGCTGAACTGAGGAAATAGAAGGTTTTCACTTCTTTAGATGAATAGTTTATAATAGTGTGTGTCTGAAGGAGAGATTTCTGTCCCTTAATGCTGACACATCCCCCCACCCCACAGACCAGACCCCCACCCCCACACGCTTTCTGAAGAACTGTGAGGAGGTTGGTCTGTTCAATGAGCTGGCCACCTCCTTTGAACAAGAGTTTTGCAAAGCACAGGAAGATGAGCAGAGGACAAAAAACCCGGTGAGAAAGGATGACTGTTGATCGAGTGGCGTACTCTTTATAAGATCAAATTTGAAGGCCTTCATCTTCTCATTTTTGCTTTTGGTCTTCAAGCCTGCACCGCTACAAACACCATCTGAAGTAAAAGATGAGGACGAGGGGCCTTTACAAGTCGACTCTTCTCCTCCTGGAACTCCTGATTCCTCATCCAGCATGTCAGAAAACAGCGGAGACTCAAGGGTGAGTGACAAGGTACAATGTGTTGCAATTTGCTGCCCTTTCATGCAGGTAAAAATTGTCAGTGAACACAAATTAAATTGTTGTTTTGTTGAATTTATTAACAGGAGATCCACACAAAGCCCATAGCGAGCTCTGCTCCCACGCCAACTATTGTACGTCCAGGTTCTCTTCCCCTTCACCTGAGTAATGACCCGCTACACCCCACGCTGCCATCTCCAACTTCTGTCATCACGCAAGCGCCGCCCTCCAACAGACAGCTTGGGTAAAACTAATTTGTGTTCTTGATATTTGCTTTACTGTTTGTTGGCCATGCTGACAATTTTATCAACTTAAAACTGAATTAATTGCTGGTAAAATGTACAAATTAAAAGTATAATTTCACATTACAGACTAGCAAACAAGCCAGTAATCCAGTCCAACTAGAAGTCGAAGACAGGGCTGTTTGATATTAACCTGGTTGAGCAATATTGCTCCTGTTAAGTAGAAAGTCTGCCTTTATCAGTCTGGCTTTTATTGAACCATAAAGTACCTTTCACACTCCATTCCATCAAAGTTCTACACCTAGATTTAAAAAAATATATAATTACGTCCATCGCAGGGGCTGCTGTGTTTTTATTGTTTTTTTTTTTTTTTTGTGCAATAGCCTACCATTGCTTCCTTAAACAAACGATCTCCGTTTCTCTACCAGTATTTCAACTGCCAAGTATTTTGTGACACACAAAACCAAAACTTTATATATAGCTGCCTCTCCAGTGAGTCTCTTATCTGTAGACTTTGACTGCAGTTAGCAGCTGTAGTCCTTGTTTTGCTCTGTAGTTTGGTGTAGCAGCACATGAATGAGTTTGCAACCTGCTGCAGGTTCTAGTTAGAGTGGTCTTGCAGCTTACAGTCGATCTACTGAGCAGAAAAAGCACTACTGACAGTCACAGACCAACACAGTGGAGTTGGGCTCCTTCCTGTCATGGGATTGAAACTCACTAGAGAGGCACTTTAATGGCGTCAACAGTTGCCACAACACAGTCCTCGATTTCTGCTCAGTCAGTGGGAACACAGTGAAGAAACGTCCCTTTACGAGTGTCTGCTCTCGTCAACAGCTCCCCCACAGGTTCATATCCACTGGTGAGGCACCTCCCTAATGGACAGACAGTTCCTCTCCTGCCCAGTCCTGTGCAGATGACCTCAGTTATATCTGTAAGCTATTTTCCAGGGGGAAAAAAAAAAGATCCAACAAATTATACTTGGATGATATTTTACCATATCCTTTTGGTTTTTCCCTCTCTCCCACTTTATGGATATTTGTTGCTATGTGGAGCTTGCGAGGCCAGTGAACACAGTGCCTAACATCCCTGGGATTCCAGGACCGCCTGTTGGAGGGGCTAGCAGTGGTTCGTCCTCCCCATCTGGGTATAGTCTTCACTCTGAGACAAAGATGGTGAGAACATCAGTCGTACTGTCATCGTTTTGTAGGCTGCAGGCTAAACGCTTCATATTTATATAAACACCTTAATTACATTTATAAAATTTCTCCTATTTAAATTGTCTTATGCTACATGTAAGAAAATGTGCACACAGCTCTTTTTGTGTGATTAACGTTATATGACCTGCCTGGGCTGTTGTCTCCATGTCTTCTTAGCGGTTGAAGGCAGCTCTAACTCATCAGGGCCCGGGAGCACAAGATGGCGCCAGTGGGGGGTCAGGATCCATCCCTGCTGTTCCCCAGCGACAGGAACAGAGCCAGCAGCCCACTCAAAACTCTGATGCGCCATCACCTGCCCAACCACAGGTAAGTAATACACATACCAAGCTATCTAGTCCTGTAGCTAGGACCATAATCCATATTAAACTCAGTACTAACAGCTGTAGTTATCACAGACAAAAATTTTAATGACTTTAAACAGAAAAGGTTTAAAAAAACATCAGGATTGCTAAAATTTTTCTCAAGCATGAGCATTGCCTTGTGTTTTAGGTCTGGATGCTTTAATTTGACACTTAAGCGCACAAAAGGGTCTGCTACTTCTGAATTTTTATCATGGTGTAAAATGTCAGGAGTGTCTCATGCAGTTGTATTTTCCTCCGCTGATTGATCACATTTGGGTTTGCAAGTAGCCAACTTTTACCCCCCCCCCCCCTCCTCATTCTCTAGGTTTCCCCTGCTCAGCCAACAGGGGGCAGGCGGCGGCGAGCAGCAGAGATGGACCCTGACGAGAGGAGGCAGCGTTTTCTGGAAAGGAATCGGGCGGCCGCTTCCCGCTGCAGGCAAAAGCGAAAGCTGTGGGTTAACTCTCTGGAGAAAAAGGCAGACGATCTGGCCAACATGAATGTCTCCCTCACGGTGAGTCATCTCCAGGGTGTGTGTCAAGCATTTAAACATCCTCACTGTCATAAATTGGTCTCCGTGGTGATATGGTAAGGATGCGGCATGATTTATGTGCTGTATTTCTTTCTGTGCTGCCATTAGAATGAAGTAACCCACCTGAGGAATGAGGTGGCACAGCTGAAGCAGCTGCTCCTGGCCCACAAGGACTGTCCTGTCACTGTTATGCAGAAGAAGGCAGCTTTATTAGGTAACCAGTTAAGATAATGAACTGACCATCAGGTTTCTTGTACTGTGTCACTTGTGCCAGGATTCATCTGTCACCTCACCCCATCTAATGTATTTTTACTCGCTCACCTCTCTAAGGGTGAATGTTGCTCTCTCTGTCTGTAGCTGCAGGAGGAGAGGAAACCTCCAGGGATACTTCCACTGAACCCATCAGCTCCCCGGCGGCAGTTATTCAGCACGCGCCGTCACCCTCGGCAACAAGTCCAGGGGCCACCATCAACGGGTTGAGCGTCCGCGCTGCAGAGGCGGTGGCCATGTCGGTCTTGGCCGGCATGGGCTCGGGCCAGCCTGGAGGGGTTGTCATGGCAACGCAGCCACAGTCAGCCCCGAGATGATGCGCGGACACTGATAGCCAGAATGAACTCGAGTGGCATTCGGAGGTCGGACTCGTGCAAAGATTTCTGAAAAGAGGGACCTGCCCTTAAACCCCCCACCCCAATCTAAGATCCCCCGCACCCACACGCAGCCGACGATAATCACACAAAGAGATGGCACAGTGCCTCCGTCAGCCCTCCACTCCCAGCAGGCTCCCTTTTCACTGAAGCTTTGTCAGACTCTGTATGTAAATATGAATCACACGTCAGACACTCACTCTGCAGGGTTTGGGGTAAGTTCTCGTTCAGTTCTGACACTTGGAAAAGGTTTTAACGTTTGGGAAAGAGAAATATGAATGGAAAGTCTTCACATCAAAATCACCAGTTATTTTAATTTCCCTTCACAAAACCAATTCAGGTCACCTTCTTCCCACACACTGGCTGTGATGAGTTTTGGGGGTTTTTTTGTTTTGTTGTTTTTTTTGCTTTCCCAGGCTGGCAGATTTTCTGTAAGATATTTTGTATTTTTCATGCGTAAGAAAAGATTTTTATGCCTGATACATGTTGTTGACTGGGGGACTGGGGCGAGATTGGCTAGCTGAATGCAGTACACGGTAGCCTGGAAAGTGTGCTTTTTTTTTTTTGTTTTAGCTTTTTCACCCTGTTCTTTCAGCTGTTTGTTTTATTCGTGTGAATTCATACACTTGTTGCTTTAGTCAGCTGAGTTCTTAGCAAACCAACTTGTAGATGTGTACACTGTTTACCCTGTGATTGTGTGCCTGACTTTTTTTTTTTTTTTTTTAATTTTTAAAACCATGTATTTTAACCCATTTAGAATGGATGACATGTAAGTCCTGTGTATCAAACCCACGGATTATTTAAGGCTGAAGATGACCACTGTTTATGATTAATTCTATTCACTGTTTTCCTTCTGTAACATTATCGATGCAAAAATTGTCCTTGTTATGTAAGGATTCCATCCTCGGTCCTAATGTAACACACTTGAAAAGGTTCAGCTCTCTGACGGCCTTTAAATGATAATCAAACATAGATTTTTAAACTCCACACCCACACATTTCTGTTCAGGAAAGACGAGTGCAATATATTTTTCTATTGAACATGGATGTTCTTGCGTTTAGCTGACATGTGTAGCCCAGCTGCTGGGGGTGGGGAGGGGGGTGGGTGGGTCGGTCAATTTGAAAGCTAAAGTTATGAGGTGACCAAAGTAAATGTGAAGATAAGTATTCTTGAGTGAATGAGATCTGTAATCTAGTGCACATTTTTAGTACAGTTACAGATGTCCTGGTCTTGTGTGCGTTCCAACTTTTGACGAGCCGTCTCGTATCATGAAGTAGCCCCAATACTTGTGCACGGTGCTTCTTTTTAATTGCAAGTTTTAAAATGCAGCTTATTTTATATGACATTGTACTTCCAAGACTATCATATTTTTTTTCCCCCCTCTTGTTACTCTTTTATACCATATTTTTTGTTTTAAGATGTTTATTTTGCCCTGTGGAAATGTTAGACCCCCTGCCCCCAATCACGTGATTGTACATCCCCTTAATTTGTAAAGAGGATAGTCTTTAAGCGTTTATCAGCAGTGGAACCACATGGGAAAAATGTCTTGGAGGAATCTGTATGATGGAAAGAGTTTACTCAGGCCTCAAGATGGGATACATTGCTTGTGTACAGTCTCAACTAATGAATAAGTTGTCTTGGGCAAATAATAAAATTAATTAATGAACCTGAAAGTTCATTTGTCTTTGTGCCTCTGTAATAGTATGTTGGAGTTAGAAGAAAGCTGCTTTCAGCTCAGTGTTTTTGTTAGATTTATTTTCTTTTTAACCCCTGCGAATTATTTTTCATTACACTCGTAGCATCAGCTCAGGTGCAGCTGGTTCAACTGTAACATACGTTTCCGATTTTATGGGCTGATTGGGGGGGGGGGGCGGAGAATAAAAATTGGGCTTGGAACATTGATAGAAACAGAACTCTAAATATGGTGTTGCCTTTACTGCTGGATATCAAAATAGATCAGCTAAGTCTCACCATATTTATTTGAAAAGTGACTCATTTCTACTTCCACCAAAATTCCCCCAGAAATTAGTTCCAGCAATGGTGATGACAAAAAAAAGGGAGTTAAGAAAAGAAAAATCATTAACCACTTCCATCCAAGTAACTAGTAGTTTGCTTTTTGGTATAAAAACACATTAAACACAATATTCTGTGTGAAAACAACTAAGTGTGATTTTCTGTACACACACACTGGCCACTTCATTAAGTACACCTGCATGCAGACATGGCTAAGTTCAAACTGAGTATCAGGATGGTGAAAAAGGGTGATTTAAGTGACTTTGAACGTGGCCTAGCTGTTTCCCACACAACTATCTCTAGGGTTTACAGAGAAGAGTCTGAAAAAGAGACTATGTCCAGTGAGCAGCAGTTCTCTGGGAGAAAATACCTTGTTGATGCCCGAGGTCAGAGGAGACTGGTCAGACTGCTTCAAGCTGATAGGAAGGCAACGGTAACTCAATCACTCATTACAACTAAAATATACAAAAGAGCATCTCTGAATGCACAACACATCGAACCTCGCAGCAGAGGAACAAGCCGGGTTCCACTCTTGTCAGCAAACAGGAAGCTGAGCCTCACCAAAACTGGATAACAGAAGATTGGAAAAATGGTGCCTGGTCTGATGAGCATCACTTTCTTCTGACATCCAGATGGCAGGGTCGGAGTTTGGTGTAAACATGGATCCATCCTGCTGTGTATCAGTAGTTTGCACTGCTGCTGCTGGTGTACACTCATGGACCAAACATCTTTGAGAATGACAAGTATTGGTTATTACAAAGTTTGCTGCTTCTGTGTTTTTAGATCTGTTTTTCAACTCTTTTTTTGGGTATACTGAAGTGTAATGACAAGCATTTCAGAAGTTTCAAAGGCTTTTATTGACCATTAAGTTCATGCAAAGAGTCAATATTTGCAGTGTTGGCCCTTCCTTTTCAAGACCTCTGCAGTTCTCACTGGCATGCTGTCAATCAACTTCTGGGCCAAATCCTGACTGGTACCAACCCATTCTTACATAATCAGTGCTTGGAGTTTGTCAGAATTTGTGGGGTTTTTGTTTTGTTTTGTTTTGTTTGTCAATCTGCCTCTTGAGGATGTTCTTGATGGGATTAAGGTCTGGGAAGTTTCCTGGCCATCGACCCAAATGTTTAATGTTTTGCTCCCGGTGCCACATTCCTGAGCGAGCTCTGCACTGAATCACCTTTAGGAGATGGTCCTGGCACTCGCTGGACTTTCTTGGGCACCCTGAAGCCTTCTTCACAACAACTGAACCTCTCTCTTTGAAGTTCTTGATGATCTGATAAATGGTTGATTTAGGTGTAGTCTTACTAGCAGCAATACCCATGCCTGTGAAGCCCATTTTATGCAAAGCAATGATGATTGAATGTGTTTCCTTGCAGGTAACTGCGGTAAAAAGAGCACGAACAATGATTTCAAGTACCACCCTCATTTTAAAGCATCCAATCTGCAATTAAAACTCAGTCAGCATGACAGAGTGATCTCTAGCCTTGTCCCCATCAACACTCGCACCTGTGTTAACAAAAGTATCACTGAAGTTATGTCAGTGGGTCCTTTTGTGGCAGGGCTGAAATGCAGTGGAAGTGTTTTGGGGAAGATTTAGTTCATTTTCATGGCAAAGAGGGATCTTGAAATTATTTGCAATTCATCTTCATAACATTCTGGAGTAGACAGAAATTGCCATCATAGAAAGTGAGGCAGTAAACTTTGTGAGCACCAATACTTGTGTCATTCTCAAAACTTATGGCCACAACTGTAATGAGTGAGGGATATTTTCTTGGCACTTTGGGCCCCTTAGTACCAGCTGAGCATGTCCATCCCTTTATGGCCACAATGTAGCTATCTTCTGTCCTGTCAATATGGGGGTGCATATTATACAAATAACATTTTTCTTTGTTTCTTCTTGAGGAAGTTGAGTCATTTCCGGGCGCCATCTTTGTTTGGAAAAGCGATAAAAAGCGGCGCAGTCTGATAAATGTATTCAAAATGTTGTTAAGTGTGCAGTGAACATCACGCTTTTTATTCATAT
>JAVDPK010001206.1:81477-94305 GCA_034780415.1 Cichlasoma orientale
TCCTTGTGTTTTAGTTCTGGCTCCCGTCCAGCCCAGTTTATGTATTGCCTTGTCCCGTCACCGTGCCTTAATAAAAGCCTTTGAGTTAAGCCTACTCGTGAGTCCTGCACCTTTGGGGTCTACCTGCTCCCACCACACAGCGCGCCATGACAAACTCGTAGAACCACCTTAAGCAGTCACAAGTCACTTACGAGACGTGCACCGTGGTGATGAGCTGAACATCCTTCATTAGGTCACAGAATCTCGACCATTCCGAAACATGAATGTTCTCCCTTTTTTCCCCAAAAGTATTGTTGTGAGTGTACCTGTGTGCTTTGACTCATTCTGCTTGCACAAGCTGCCCAAGGTCCAAGGCCATGGACTGCTGCCCTTACACCTTTCTGCAAAATTTCTCAGTGAAATTCTGACTTCAGCTTTGCAGGCCCCAAATCAACGCAGTCCTTCTGCTTTGCTCAACATTTACGATGCGTTCCTTGTATTGTTTTGTCCTCCAAACACAGCATTTACAAATTTTAGCAGAAAGTTTAACTTTTGTCTCACATGTCTGTGTCGCAGAAGTGTTGTTGAACTATTTCCTTTGTGTATGTGTGTGTCCTTCAGTTAACACCATTCACAGTCAGTTTTTTTCTTACACTGGACACAAAGATTTTAGTGAGGTGTGGAGACTACTGCAGGCGTTTTGCTGTTCCCAGGGATTTTTTTTCCCACCTCTTTCTGAATTGTACTCGTGGTGTGATCTTTGTAGGATTCCCATCACTGTTATTTATGCCTCTGAAGCTGTTTCTGACATATAGCATCTCTGTTTTCTTCTGTGGTGGTGATGTGAAAAAATGACATGATTGAGGCGTGACAGTAACCGATCTTTCCTCAGAAGAACTTGCTTCATCAGGTTTTTTTGTATGTCCTTTATTAATAGGGCGAGGCACCTGTACAACCTGGAAGTGTTCCAAGGATTTCCAATTCCATGGAAAACCTTAATCCAAGTAGCTTTTTGGAAAAGTAAAAAAAAAAAAAAAGACATCGGTAATTGTGACCCCAAAAAAAAAAAAAAAAACGGAGCAAATTTTAGGAATAGTTAATGCAGAAATGGTTATAAGGGAGCAGACACATACATATTTTCATGCAGCCCTCTCATCACCTGTAGTTCACTGATAGGATGCACACACTGTCACAGAGGTTTAACCCTTCGGCCCCAACTGCTGGAGCCCAAATGTGATGACGCAGGCATAAAAAAACAGATGACTTTCAAATCATCCAGATGGAAGAGTGATTACTTTGAGATCCATTTAATGCCACGCAAACCCCTCCCCCTTCACTGCCGCCATCTCTCTCTCTCTCTCTCTCTCTCTGTGTGTGTCTATCTGCAGTGAAACTGCCTGTTCACATAAGCTAAAAATAAATTATGTGACTGAGCACGGCCAACTGCACTGTTCATGCATTACTTATGGAAGTGTTTGCTTTTCTTCCATTTCCAGAAAAAAAGGGCCTCAGTCCCTGAGCAGATATTGTGTCGGAGTGGGCTTTCAGGCGATATCCTCCAAACAGGAGCACTTTCACTATTCCCGTCTTGTCCATAGTGGTGTCAGCAGTGTTGCAGCTTATCTGGCTATGTTTGTGAGTTGCCTAAGCTTTGCTGTTTTTCCTGCTTAAGAATCGTGTTCGATGCTTTGTTTAAAGCCAAGAAGATTAGTCTTTAAATGTAGGAGGTGGATCTGTGTATCATCCTTCAGTGGAGCCTGTCGGGGTGAAATGGTTAAATCATGTTATGATTTTGCAGTTTCTTGCCCAAAAAATGCAAATTTTGATTGTGTTTTTTTTTTTTTTTTAATGTTTTCATAGAGACGAATACAAAAATTCGGACAATTATAAAGATCGAGAAAGGAAAGGTCAAAGATGATTCATTCCCAACTCTCCATTTTGAATATCCATCAGTTTAATAGTTGTTCAACCTTGACTTATCATATCTTCTCTAACTGTGAGCCCACACGTTCTCCCTTTACTTAACTACTGCTGTAGGCAAACTACAGTTTCAAAGCTATTAGTGGTTTTTCTCTGGAGTGTCATATCCCATGGTCTTCATCTAAAGGTGAAGTTTGCATGTAATTGCAGATGCAAATCATCCCTTAATTTTCTAAGCAGATTTAAGGTCACTCAGAGCCAGCTTGGATGATGTGTTGTAAATATGTGTTTGGGAGGAAAAGGATGCCACTGAAGAAGAGCGACTGATTCACATACTGTACATCGGGATCCCCCATCAGACCGGCCAATGCTTGTACGTGATGTAAAGTTATCTCCCATTCCTTATAGACATTTTTAGTCACTGTAACAGGATAACAGGTTGTCTCTGAGACATGTGGAGATGAAGTTTAAAAAGCAGCCAGGGCAGCTACTAGTGAACATACTGAATGAATCATTGCTGATCAACACAATTACTGAAGGAGTGAGTGCGGGCTCTCCAGATGGATTTTTAGTATCTCAAAATCTGACAGCTTTGCCCACAGAGGAGTTTGGCAGAGTCTCTGCATCGCTTCGGGGCCAGCCGAGAGCTCAGTCAGCCTGTGTTGTGTCTGGTGGGGTGGAGGAAGATGCAGATGGGCTGTTAGCAGGAGGGATGGAAGGAGGTGTCAAAGGGACACTGCTTGGCTGTCACTTGAATCTGATCAAGTCAAACCTGTGACTCAGGATTCCTCCTCTCCTGTCCTCTGAATGCAACATCATTCTCATCCTCATAAGTTCTCCCCATCTTCATCTCCTCTTCTCAGCATTTCCGTTTTTTCCTTTCTTGTCAGCTTTCACGCTTCTCTCTATTCTCCCCGTGTCTCTGAATCATCCCATCTCGTTGCCCACGCTTCCGTATGTTTCCAGATTTAGTCCTGTTTTGTTTTCCCCTCTTTGAGGCTGGAATCGAGCCACATGTTTGACGCCCGCAGCCATCTCTTGAGATTACTGCAACACTGTGTGCATCCAACTGTGTTTTCATCATCTTCCTTATCATTCTTTCTTTTTTTATCCCTGCTGTTTCCTCCTTCCTCTATCACAGTGGGTTGGAACAGGTGCTCACTGACTACATTCAGACACATCGGAGAACGCTGATCAATCCCAAATAATTTATTGTGTTATTTTCTATGAATTGTTTAGTACTTGAGTAACTGTTACTCAGTCCTTGCCAGGGTCTTAATCATGATCTGGTCTGTTAAAGCAGGATTAATGAGAGAAAAAAATTATATTAATAATGTTGATATTTTTCTAATGTCTAAAAAAAATGTGAATAAAAACCTACCATCATAACATTTCCTGTTAATGTTGAGTGTTATTTTTTCTACAGGTGACATCACACAGAAGGGCTATGAGAAGAAAAGGGCAAAACTCCTGGCTCCCTACATAATCCACACTCCAGGTATGTATTCATAATCTCTTTTTGGATCTGTTTAAGCATAAATGTGCATCCCCCATGTCTTTGTTGTTTTCCTGTCTGCTTGTACACAAAGGGAAATATCATAATTCAGTATCTTTTGGCAATGACTAAGAATTAGTGCTTCAGTTATGATTTTAGTTTGTTATTTACAAAAATTAAATAAATCAACAAACGGGTCTAAAAAGCAAACAAACAAGCCGCCTCCCTCAGTTGGAACATGGTAATCCATGTCCTTAAAAAAAAAAGTCTTACTAAGAAAATAAATGCAAGTACATACAACAAAAATATTGAATTTTGCATATTTTTGTGTCATTTCAAATTTACATTCAGTGCAATTCAGTTCACTTCAGTTTGATTTATATAGCACCAAATCACAATGACTATCACCTCAAGGTGCTTGATATTATAAAGACCCTGCAATATTAGAAAGAAACCCTAACATGGTTAAATCACACCGCCCGCTATGAGCAAGCACTTGGCAACAGTGGGAAGGAAAAGCTCCACTTTAACAGGAAGAAACCTCCGGCAGAACCAGGATCAGGGAGGGGCAGCCATATGCTGCGACCGGCTGGGGGTGAGGGGAGGGAGAAGAGAGAGATTTACACGGCAACTCAGGGAAGGGATCACCTGTAAGTACACATGACATGGGTAATGCACAACGCTGTGGCTCCCACATGAACTGAGATTATTTATAAGTTGTGATAGTCTTTGTTGCGATGTTCATTAATATGCCAGTTGATCATCATTACATTCATCATTGAGGTTCAGAAGAATATTGAAGAATTCATGTACGTCAGTAGCCTGGTAAAGAACAACAGACCCTGTAAAGACATCAAGGCCAGACTTAACAAAGTCATCTGTGCTTTTAGCCGACTCAGTAACATCTGGAAGTCAAAGCAATACAGTATCAGTATCAAAACCAAGCTCAAGCTCTACAATAGCAATGTTAAGAGCTAATACATGGCTCTGAGTCTTGGAGGTTAGTGCAGAACAACATGAACAAAATTGACACCTTTTACAAGGATCTGAACATCTACTGATCTCTAATAAGGACTCGTACAAGACGACAGGCTGTAAGAACTTGTTTCTCAAAATAAAAATGAGGCGGCTAAAGAACTCCAGGTTGGTGAAAGAGGGTCAGGCCTAAGATCACCTGGCAGAGGGCAGTGATGGCAGACCTGGAAGAGATGGGGCACTGTGGCAAGTGGAGAAAACTTACAGCCATATGTCCCACTGGGCTCAGGGACACATATTCTAAGTTAGAATATTAAGAAGTTGTTAAATTAAAAACAAAGAAAACAAGTAGAACCTCAACAGAACTATTAAAAATGTTGTTATTTTTATAACAGGTAGAAAGTTCAAGTATAAAGAAATTACAAAAGCAGTGTTAAAGTAATTTGTTTATCAACAGCATACAGCTTTTTGCTTCTTAAAAGGTATAAAGTAACTTTAACTCCAAAGAAAGTCTAGATACATTCCAAGCTTATTCTACCTTTGACACCAGCAGAGGTGTCACAGCGTTTGCAACCAGGTAAGACGTTAAACCAGTGAAGGTCAGTAGATGTTCAAGCTGTTCTTGCAGAGGTCTTCTGCATATTGAAACAGTGTTTGTAGAAATGAGCACTTACGTTCCCATCTGAGTATGTAAAGCTGTGGGATTTTTTTTGTTGTTTTTGTAATAATGTACGTTTTTGGTGTTTCTTTTCCAGCACCACCCCCTAAAAATGACATACAGCCTCCTCCTCCTAGTTCCTCTAGCCATCCCCCTCCACCCTCCAGTTCATCCCGGTATCGTGAGCGCCGCTCCCGCAGAACACATCGTAGTGGAGGAACCAGAGATGACCGCTACAGATCAGGTGAGCGAGAATTCCAACGCCAAAAACGTTCTTCACCCCACCTCGGTTGTCCCTCAAATGTAAAGCCCCTCTGATGCACCAGTCACAGCAGCAATACAGCTTAATCTAACAAGTTTTCAGAGCTGAAATGATCCTACATCAGTCTGTGTTTAAGCTCGGCGACTGGGCTGTTTCAAAGGGACCAATTAAAGAGATGTGTGTGGGGAATGTGTGTGTCTGTCCATGTGTATGTGTGCACATGTTTGAGAGAGACAGACAGCAGTGCTGCAGCTGGGAAGTCCCCTCAGTGAGGACCCCCTCTCAGACAGCAGAGTGACGTCAGTGGCTGGCTATGTGAGAGAAGAGCAGGGGAATACTGATGTGGGGGTTTAAAAAAAACAACCAAACAAAGAAATGACGATGCTTGCAAAAAATATAGAAAAAAACAGAGGAGTCAAGATCCCAGAAAGTTGATTCTGTTCATCTGGATGTGACATTTTCAGTGGGAGAAACGATTCTTCACTCATCCAAATGACTTCCTCAGTGTCAGCTGACTGCAGGTTTCCCCAACCTTATAAACAGGACATTTGCATAATGACCGAAACTACCACCATTGCCTAAGAATGGGCCGAGAGGTCAGCTTCACAATCATTAATATGCAAACTGTCATGACCATTGATCAATGGGCACGAGTCCTATTCACAGAGAGTTGGGGAATGGCTGCACTCACAGCACTGTAAGATGGTGAAAGAGGTACCCGTAGGCCCCCTCGCCTGTTCAGAGATGGTTGTTCCCTTTTCACGTAAAGACGGGGCAAAAAAGCACGTTCGGAGGGTATAACCAGTGTTTGTTCACTGAGGGTTGGACTCTAAAAGCATCTCCCTGTGGGCTGACCCACACCCTGCTGGTTCTTTTCTCCAAAAGCCTCTCAGCCTCTGCAGCATGCTAAATGCCAGGCTGACTAATCTAAAGTCTGTCTATCAGACTGGAGTCTGGTGGAGGGCTGTCTAAAAATGTTTCAGCTTTATAGAAAATCTGACTAGCAGTAGCAACATACATTACTTTTGTTTAATCTAGTTGGAGGATTCAGAAGGATTAGAGCTAAAAAAAAAAAAAAAGCAGCACAGTAGAGGCTAAATTGAAATTGCGACAAAAGGTCTATGTTAAGAAATAAAGCTTTGTCTTGATGGCATTTCATCATGGATAAGAATCCAAATACTGGAAGTGCCAACGGTTTGTGTTCACATTTGTGTACTAACTTAAAAATATGTCATTGTTATGTTCAGATTTGGTCAGGCTATGATTATTATACTTACTGTCAGTCAGATTTGGCAGCACCTCTTCCTTATGAATTCAGTTGCTGCTTTTTAAAAAGACATTCAGTAGTTTAAATTTGGCTTTAAATTTAGATTTGAGACACCCATACATTTGTCCGTATTATTTATAAGACAGCTCTTACTTCCTGTTTCACAGCCACTTTTTGCTTCTATGGTTCAAAACCTTCCATTTGGATACCATATTTAGTGCATCGAACAGGCTCCCAGAATTGCTGTGCTTTACTCTACAACGTTTTTCATACTCTCTTAAGTCGCCCACATATGAAATGATTTCTTTAAAAAAAAAATGTTCACTGCAAAAGTGGTTAAATTGAGAGATATTGTGGGGGAAATGTGTAAAATACAACCGAGCTGAATGGCAGATGGTACTCCTGAACTAATTTTATATTGCAGGATCAGATTAAAACAAAGTGTCACAGTGGACAGGGGTTCCTTTACACATTAATATGTCCATAATAATGTTTATTCATCTAAATAGTTGTTATATTAAAAAAAATCACTAAAGTCAGTAGGTGTTATAATATCCGTTCATCCCAAAACTGATGAAGGATTTCTATCAGGACCAAAGTTCTGGCCTGACTCGACAGTGAAAATGACCTCGCCATCCTCAGAGTCATGTTGTTAGAAAACGGCAAGGCAGAGATTCTAATTAGAAGAGTTAAAAATACTGTTAGAATAATACAAAACTCTGCAGTGGTGAGGAATAACGTGGTTATCATGTTACAGACTGCAGAGCAATTTAATTGCCTCTGGTTTCCTCTAGTTATTACACCTCTTAAACAGCCTGCCACTACTGAGATCACTTAAGCACGCTGCCGATTCCTTTCTGGAGCTGCTCTCTCTAAGATTACACTTTATGTTTTGTACTCAGTTTTACTCCTTCGGATGAAGACGATAAGTCAAGCGGGCACGTATCAAAGATATAACTAAGTAAAGGTTAGCTGCCCAGTGCCCACACGTCAGTGTTAATTGGAGCTGGAGCAAAACTCCACACACTGCAAGCTGCCACTTACCCCGCTGTGCCCATCACCGTGGAAACCTCCTTCATCCTCCCGGACATGTGTAAGGAGTCATCTCTCCTGACGCTCCGGTGAGGGGATGCACATTATGAGAGATGATGATTTAGCCGAGAACAATCTGTTAAGCAGAATGGCAGTTATGTAATTACGGTCCCCACTGTTGCTGTGAAATGAGCTGTACTTTATGATTTATTTAAATCTGTTGATGTTTCAGCATAAATGATGCCCCACAGTTGATAAGAAGAGAAAATTCACCAAGTCGTCTTTTGTCGCGCGCGTTCTATTACATGGTCTAAATGTGTGTCTGTTTGCGCGGTGCCTTTTTAATGCGCCTGTGGGTGTCATCAAGCGAAAGTATCTCTGCATTTATTACGGTGTGCATTTGCGCGTGTAGGCATGTGAGTGGGCTAATACGCGGCTTTGTTCTCTCCTCTCTGTGCCCCGTTTCAATGGGAAATCGCTGTCTGCCTGTGAGGATTTCTTCAGGCTTCTCACCTGCAACCTTTCTTCAAGTTTTAAATATTACTTAACGGAATAACAGTGCACTGCTGCTTTCAAAACATACCGTCATCAGTTAAAACAAAGTGTTTTTCATCATTATTTTGCAGGCAAAAATGTGTTTGGTTAGATATTTGTTATTCTTCTCCTCTTATTCTGAGACCCCCGGAGGAACCAGGGCCTAAAGTTAGTTAATGTGCCCCGAAATCTCATTTAGGGGACTGGGCTTCTCAGCTGGGATCCCCTGTGGAAATAATAACGTATGAAAATATTATTCAAGCAGCAGTGTCTCTTTGAGGTTGTTGAATAAACCTTTATATAAAGAAAAATAAACAGGTTTGGGTAGCAAAATCTCTCACTAATGGAAAAAAGACCACAAATGGGGGTAGTAAACAAATTGTCATTTTGAAAGAATGTTAACAGCTTTTTTCTTTGCGCCCTTCTTTGTTTCGCTGCTCTGAATTACTGGAACTAATCTCTACCTGAACCAAATGTGTTTCTGTCTATGCAGATGTCCATACTGAGGCAGTACAAGCTGCCTTGGCTAAACATAAGGAGGAGAAAATGGCGCTCCCCATGCCTACCAAACGGCGGTCCACATACGTGCAGTCACCCATTGAAACTCGCACACCACCAGGTAGGATGAGTGAAGGCATTAAATTTGGGCTTAACAATTATGGATATTTATATTCTATTTTCTTGCACTCAAGACTCCTCATCTGGCTCTGAAGATGAGACGTCCGTGCGCAGACAGTCGTCAGTGGTTGCTCCCCAGCCTCAGGTCAGCCCCAACCTGCAGAGCCCAGAGTCTTGGACCAACCACTCCATCCAGGGCTCCTCCACCTCCTCCTCGGCCTCCTCCACCCTCTCCCAGGAGGCCAAACCGCAGCCTCAGAGCCAACCTCAGCCTCAGTACAAACCGCAGTACCAGCCTCTTTATCAGCCTCACCACCAACCACAGTACCAACCTCATCACCAGCCGCATGAGCAGACCCGCACTGCAGCGGTCACAGACATGCTGGCTCACAGTCGCATTGGTGAGGCACGCAGTATGCTAATGTCACAGTGGCTGCGGAGATTTTTCTGTGCAAATGTTGTGTATCGTTAAGCACGTTAAAGCTCAGGCTAGTAGACTTATCAATTATTTAACCAGAGGAAAAGCAGCATTAATATTGCGAGGCCTCCAAACACAGGTAAAAGGTTTAGATCATCTGATTGGCCAATTTACATAAGGCTGTATAACTAGCTTTAATAAAGCCTAATGTTGTATGGTAGAGTACATAAATCCAACATAGATTTGATAACTATATTTAAGTAGTGAGCAGTGTTTCACTTACAAATAAATTTCGTGTGTGTGGGTAATAATAGTCTGAACTTTTCTGTAATTTCTGCTTTTGCGTTTGTATTTGCTAATGCATGTGTGTTTTTCAAATCTGTCAGTGTTTTGTATAAGCAGTACCTCTGGCCCATGTTTAAAAGTCTACTGAAAATTACAGCTAGAGTACAATAATCCCATTAAAACCTGAGGACATCCCACTGCTTTCCCTACAGCAGCCCCCTCACAGAATAGTGCACCTCCTCCAGATGTGACAGCTGTGGCCCCTCCGGCCAGAGGCTCGCGGGTGGACCTGCCCTCCAACGCTGTCGTCCGGGGGATGAGCCGAGGGCAGAGCCGCTCGAGCATGATGGAGACTGCGGACGGTAATAATTCATTTTTTTAAAATTTGATGTGCCTTTGCAAGAGTCTGATTCTCTTTCTTCAAATAAGTGTTGACTTCCAGCTGTGACCTTTTATTAATAAAAGTTGTTTTTTCTTCCTGATTTTTTTTTTTCACTCTGTCGAATGTTTTTTGACCGGCTGATAGGAAGAGGTAATATCCAGAGTAAGGAAACTCCTTAATCTATAATGTCCCCGGCCTTCTGTGTTTGCCGATGTGCCCGTACTCTCCCTGCTGTCTGTAATGAGTTATTTTAGAAGGAAATGAAACAAAACCAGTGTCTACACGCACAAAATGAATCCTCATGTGTGATCCCAAACCAAAAAAACCTTTATCCCGGCTCTCACTCTGTTTTCCTTGTGTGGATGCCACCTACCCGTGCTGCTGCTTTTCAGTCCAACTGATTCAAGATAGTGTATTTACAGTTGATTACATTTTCACTAAAAAACAAGTTATGGAATGAAAAACAGCAGACTATGTGATGGTAAGAAGTATAAACAATGTTCTAATGCTCTGTCACTGTGTGTGTGTTAGAGCCATGGGGTGTGTGACTGTGTATTAATCCCTACTGCTGCCCCTCTCCACCTTCGCCCTGCCTGTAGGAGTTCCCGTGAGCAGCAGAGTTTCCACTAAGATCCAACAGCTGCTGAACACCCTGAAGAGGCCTAAGAGGCCCCCGCTCAGTGAGTTCTTCACCGACGACTCGGAGGAGATCGTAGAAGGTACGCTGCTGCGTGAAACACTGAAACCTCCAGTGTGGTGAAGTAGATTTAAAGGTAGACTGTTTGACTATCACAAAATACACAGAAAACATTAGAATTGCCGCCTTCTTGCTCCAGTCAGATGTAGGATTCCAAAAACAGACATTCTTGATTATTTGTGAACACTTCCCTGTTTTAGAAAAGCACATTTAGGTACTTCTAATAAGTCACACTTTGTAAACGGTTTATAAGTTGTAACTAAATAGTGTAGTTCCCATTTAGGGAGAGTGTGATGCAGGTTACTTTAGTGTTATATAGCACAGATGCCTCCTAAATGCTTCACATCCAGGAAGCTGGTTGTTGTGAGACAAACAAATCTGACGGCACAGTTTTATAAAGAGGAAAGCTCCAAGGAGGCGCTCACTGAATGCATGTATGGTGCTGCTCATAAACACTATGGTGTGCCCAGGAATCAAAGCTAATGCTTACAGAGGGAACTGCTGCTGGTAAGCGGAAATCTGCTCTGTATTATTTTATTGCTTTGACATAACTATCGGGAACCGAACCGTATGTGGTGAGAACTGTGCAAATGAACCATTTTTCATAACCTGGCAGATCCATAAATCAGCAATAAATTACAAAAGTGAAAAGCTATGAGTGGTACTAAGATTTGGTTAGAAATTTCTTTTCTCTCTTTTACAGTGCCCCAGCCAGACCCCAACACGCCCAAGCCAGAGGGCCGTCAGATCATCCCAGTGAAAGGGGAGCCTTTGGGAGTGGTCAGTAACTGGCCCCCAGCACTGCAGGCAGCACTGGCTCGCTGGGGGGCCACTCAGGGGAAGAGCCCTGCCCTCACTGCTCTTGACATCACAGGCAAACCACTCTATACACTGACTTATGGTGAGACACAAGAGTCAAAGAAGGATGCGTACGCATCGAGTCAGTAAACTGATGTTATTTAATGTCATAAAATACTGAAAGTGATGACTGAAAAGTAATATTATTTATATTATTTAGAGACCTGGTGATAGTAAAAAAAGGGGCTATCTCTGTGAAATGATTTTTTTTGGAGGTGCTAACTTCCTTCCCCCCAATGCACCATCTGTCTGTTAGGGAAGCTGTGGAGTCGCAGTGTGAAGCTGGCGTATACCCTCCTGAACAAACTGGGCACTAAAAACGAGCAAATCCTCAAACCAGGAGACAGAGTAAGAGCACACAGCAAAAACACATATACACACACATACAGGAAATGTACAACAAATTTTAGTACAGGGAAATACAAAAATTATAGATGTATTCTTGACTATTTGCAGCAAATACTTCATTTTAACCTTTATATTTACAATGCATACTGATTACAACATGATTTATTGCTGCTGCCTCTGTGGAAGGCAGGAATGATAATGATAATGTTTTTATTTCACTCATTATTAAAAAAATTTTAACCACATTGAAAATAATAAATGCCCATAAAAATAAATGTTGACGACAAAGAACTGAATTAAATAAGAACACAAATTACTGACTGAAACAGTGCAAGCTGAAGCTTTAGCTTATTAAATGCTTAGTTGTTCATGTCCAACTAATTGTCTTGGTAGGTGGCGCTGGTGTACCCCAACAGTGACCCTGGGATGTTCTGGGTGGCCTTTTATGGTTGCCTCCTGGCTGAAGTTATACCTGTACCTATTGAGGTACCGCTGTCTCGCAAGGTAAGAAAACCATCAAAGGAAAATGTAGATTTTTGTTTTCATGTTCAACCGTCTGAGTGCTTATTTTTTGTTGTCCTGCATGTGCTGCGTTTAGGATGCAGGTATCAGCCAGGTGGGCTTTCTGCTCGGTAGCTGTGGTGTTGGTCTGGCTCTGACTAGTGAGATCTGCCTGAAAGGCCTACCCAAGACCCCCACTGGTGAAATACTACAATTTAAAGGTCAGCAAGCTCTGTCCAGATTGTGCATATACTTGTTTTGTTAAAAAACAAACAAACAGTGCTTTGTCTAATTGTCTAAAAGTTGGGATGCTGTGTAAAATGTAAATAAAAACAGAATGCAATGACTTGCAAATCATAAAACCATATTTTGTCCATAGTAGAACAATGCTGTTGTAATAGATGCAGCATGTGGTGTAGCATTGTCCTGCTGAAACATGCGAGACCTTCCCTGAAAAAAGAGATCGTTGGTGGTGCCGTTCCAGATGTATAAGCTGCCAATTTCAAATACACTAAATGCATCCTGTCACGGGGTAACCCGTGCCCTGTAGGTCTAAGTGTGGCAATGGCTAATAACAGACTCTAATGGCTTCTTTTATA
>JAVDPK010001206.1:122298-163331 GCA_034780415.1 Cichlasoma orientale
CAGAAACCTATCAAAGTAAAACAGGAAGGCAACTCACACAAAAACACAGGGAGACAGGAACACAAGGGCTGCAACCAGAACAGAACCATACCCATACAACATAAAACACTGGGCCACCGGCCCAGGACATGACTATATAATTACAACACAGACATTTTCTGTTTATATTATAAACCAGCAATTTCCCTCATTTCCCTATAAGGAGATGTTACAATTGTCATTCCTTATGTTTGTGCAATGCAATATAAAGGGTAAGAAAGAAAGAAAAAGTGACATTAAGTGCAGTTTGTTTGGGTGTTTTGTGGCCGTTCCTTAGACAATCAGGGAAAAAAAAGCACAGTGTCCAGGTAATATTTATTATGTACATCTTTTGGGAGGGGTGGGAAAGAAGAACAAACAGTAAATGAAATGTTGCTGATTGTGTAAATAAATATATTTTCACTCTATCTATGTAGTGTGGCTAATGTATTGTAATAAAAATGTAAGCAGATCTGTAACAATTACAGAGGAGAATGACAATTTCTTAAAAATACAGTGAATTTAAGACTTTTGTGCACACAGATGGGCTTCCTTTGATAATAAACCTCCATCCTTGAACCCGGCGGTTTGAAATTCATGTGTAAACTATTAGTAGGCCATTATAAATTGTTCTGCCAGGATGTTAGTAATTGTATAACCTGAATATTTTAATATGAACGCTACATTCCACCATGCAGTCATTTAATGCAATATCCCATGATGTGTGGCCTGATCATCAAATGGAGGCATGGAGCCTCAACATGTCTTAAGTTAACCTCAGAAAAACCAGCTTCCTCTATGTCTTTCCATGTTGCTCTGGTAATCATGCATCCATCCCCAAGATAGCACCACAGAGGCTCAAACACATACTGCAAAAAGTATGTCCAGGATGAGGAGTCAGAGACAACGTGCTCCAAGAAGTAGAAGGCTCCGCCCTGAAACACAACCAGCAAAAACATATGGTCATGTGTGGTTGTGTAATCCTGCTTATAGAGGTTGGCTTCCTGGCTGATACCGGCTGGGACTACATGAACTGTGGCAGAGAAAGGGTGTAGTGATCCCATTATAACCACAGGACTCCTGCACTGGAGCCTGAGGTGATCGTTTAGTTTCTGACAGTTATTGAATTTGTTAACAGTAAACCCTTTTTGACAAGTGGCCTTTTGCATAGTTTAACAACTTACACGTTTGTACAAATGCACTACAAGCTGTGGCAACAAGTGTGAGGTTCAGGTAAAATATCACCTTCAGTGGGTCGAACACAGATTATGCAGAATTTACATAAGTAAACACCTTGTTGCAGAGCCAGTCTAGTGCCTTGGAGACTGGCCCATTTTTCAGACAATCCACTCAGTAGGAATAACCCAGAGGCAACCACAATACCTTAAATTTAACCTGACATGCCACCTCATAAGAAAACACCAAATACCCAGATATACTACATGTTTAGTGGTTTTGGAAATTGGTTAAGAGGTTAAGTGCAAAAGTACAAAAATAGATCCTACATTTTTGCCCAATCTTGTAGTGTGTGTGTGTGTGGGGGGGGGGGGGGGGGTACATTAACAGGTGATGTGCTCACAAGGTGTTTTCCTAAAAAAATAAAAATAATAAAGTGCTTAATCAAATGTATTACATAGAGACAATAAAGAGCACATTCATAGTGTTTTGTCATTGTGACTGCATGCTCTACAAGAAGCCGGAAAATGGTGGTAATAACTCATTAACTACTTAATGCCCCCTAATGCATTAATCCAGCCGTCCTCATGTAACCAACTAGTGCCATCCATGCGCGTTAGTAGCAAATAAAACGAATCCTACTGAGCCTGAAGGCTCATTGAGACTTACAGTTTTGAGGATGCGCCGGGTCTCCTGCAGGACCTGCTGCACATTACTGACAGAGCACAGGACCAAGGTGCAGACAACGACGTCCACAGACTCGTCCCGCACTCCCCGCATGTCCTCCCCGGAGACGCATATAAACTTGTCGTAAGTCAGATGCTGGTTTGCGTCCATGCTCATCCTCAGGTACTTCTGAAAGTGCGGGTTGGGGTCAGTGCAGATCACCGTGCATCCGTAGGGGTAAAACTTGAAGTTTGCTCCGCTGCCGCAGCCGATCTCCAACAGGCGAAGCGTGCCGTCGGTGTCTGCAAATTTGGCCACGTTTCGGAAAAGCTCTCTCTTCACTTTGTGCATTTTGTCATTGTATGAAAATGTTATGTTGTAGGCGAGCAAGGGAAACAGGCGTTTGTACACACCACACAACCCTATGATCTGCATAATGTGCAAGGGAAAACTCAGCGCCAAACAGAGTAGTCTGCATAATTTCATTAGACAAAACTTCATTTCTCACTGACCTTACCTGAAACCTTGCTGGGGCACCTCAAAATGAACGACTTAAGAAGATCAAAGAGATTACTCTCTTTTAACACCTGACTAATGATGCCTCACTGTCGCCACAAGGTGGCAGAAATACAGTACATGGGGGGGGGAGCACCAAATTCCCCAAATTTTGTGACCTTCATTGTAAAAGGAAAAACAAAACAAAAACACACACACAGTGTAATAAAGATCTTTAATCACTGCCATTTTGACACAGTTACCCTAAATCATTAAAAAAATAGTAACTATTTTTTTTTTTAAATCACAAACACTCAGACAAGTTGTTTTGTTCTACATCCAGGTGGAAAATAAGGAATGGAGGAACAAACACCAAAGTATGTTTTTCCTTTTAGCTGGATACAAAATCAAAATTACTATTGTGTGCCATCTATGTAAGGTTGTCTTTCAGTGTTTAACATTTCTTTACAAAACACTTAAAGTCTCACTTTAATACAAAAATGAAAAATAGTATTAAGGTAACTGGTGCTTTCTATCACTGATGGTCACATGACAAGAGAGAAAAGGCAGTTAATGCTCCACATGTTCACATACCGGTTTGCTGGGGTAGGTGGGGAAGCTTTCTACAAAGCCAGTGAATTTATTTTACAGCATAGCCTACGATGTGCGGTTTGATTATGAAGTTGAGCGGCGCCTCAATGTGACTTAATTTGAGATCAGAGAATCCGGCTGCCTCCACATATTTCCATGTTTCCCGGATGACTTCGCATCCATCACCGAAATAGTACCAGAGAGGCTGGACAACGTGCTGAAAGAAGTACGCCCAAGTCGTGGGGTCAGCAGCGACGTGCTCCAAGAAGAAGAAGGCGCCACCCTGCAAGACAAAGATATGCCATTTTAATTACAAAATGTATCAATTCCAAATTGGTTTGTTTTCTCTGTGAACAGAATATGCGTCCATATTTTGCTCATATTTTATAATGTATGTATTACACATTTACTACTACTCACAGTGCTGATTAATAATGATTCATGAGTGGTAACAATTTAAATTCTAAAATCATTCATAATGTAACTGGAACATGAATCTCATGACTAGGCACTGATTGTTTAAGGTCTACTAAAAGCAGACAAGTTAAAAAAAAAACAGAAAAAAACCCCACAATGGTCATCCAATAACCACATTCACTTGTATCCTAGCTTCTCATACTAAATGGGTTTCGGCCAGTATGTTTGTTTGGTTGAGCCTCAATGTGTGTGTGTGTGTGTGTGTGTGTGTGTGTGTGTGTGTGTGTGTGTGTGTGTGTGTCTGTGTGAATAATTGTGTGGTTGTAAGCCTTTAAAAGGAGAATCTGGTGGCTGCAATAAAGCAAAGTGAGGATGTCAGCATTCTCAGAGCTGGGGTTTGTCCTGTGCTTTGACGCAACGTTTCCTGCTGCAGAAAACAGACGTTCTGATGGTGCAGATGTTAATAATTAATGTTAATAATTCAGTGTCCAACCTAACAGCCCTGGCCCATGAAAAAATCTTTCATTTTTGATTGTTTTTAAATATTAATACAATTTAAATAAATTAGTATGTTTTATTTATTATGAATTTAAATCTGCAAAATAAAGCCAGGAAAAAAATATATAATCTAGTACACCCCCATGCCCCCCTTTTTGCCACTTAAAATATCTTTTTAGAACTGTGATGTTATATTTGTTGCAATTTCTGCTGCCCTCTTGGCTGGATCTCTCTGAAAAGAGACATTTATAATGTCAATGACCATTTTAAGCCTGATAAATAAACAACATAACAGTCAGTTTGCCAAAGTTATTGCAGTTTCTACCTTGTGACAGGAATGTTGTTTCTCAATCAAAATGACTGATATGACTAGATATGTTTGATATACGTTTGACAGAGTAAAGGTCAAAGGGTCATTTACAACAGTTTAAATACAGCCCATGACTTTTTTGGGGGGGTGGGGGCAAATACCAGAAATCACTTTTTGGCACAACGCTGGCATTAAGCCTTCTGAAATGCTTATGCAGGCTTTTAATAAAGAGGTGTTTTGGCCTACCATTTAAGAATTTCTAACTAGAATCAAATACAAAATGATCACAAACTTAAAAATAACAATACAGTTTTTTTTATGTTTTCTTAGTGACTTATTAATTTCAAATGATTAATACAGAACCAACTGCAACACAGTAAAGTCCACCATTTGAAACTGGCAGATTAGCCACTTTTCACTATCACGTGTCCTAAAGCTAACTCTTGTTACAGTGCTAGATAACACTTGGACCATTATGACATACATGAAAATACACAACCCTTCATAGGGCACTCATTAAAATCAAAATTTCTAACTTAAGAGTGTTATTGGAGGCTGCAACAACACTCAATTACTTTTCTAACATTTCTCAAAATGTTTCATTTTCATGTAGAAAACTCAAGGTCAGTGAAGTTACCATATCTGGTTCCTTGGCTGTAAGTGGTTAAAAAAAATATTCCAATAAAACACATATGATGAAAGGAACATGGATTTTAGAACATAACAGATTCATTGTAACATCACTTTTTTTTTAGAGCATTACAACACACACACATTATGACTTTCTTTCTGCGTGACCGCATGCTTCAAGATCACATTCTTCTTAATCTCACTGAGGCGGGATGGGCGTCATAAATTGTGCAGAAATCTCTCAATATATTATCATAACAGTATTACCAACAGTATGTAGGGCATGGCTGCCAATCAGTGTTTAATATGGACTAAATTCATTCTGAAGTGATGGCTGTTAAGACCACTTACTGGTCGCAGTATGCGGTGTGCCTCTCGCAGGGTTTGGGAAACGTCGTCGACCGAGCAGAGCACCAGGGTGCACACGACAGCGTCCACCGATTCATCCTCCACTGCCCTCATGTCCTCCCCCGACGCCACCACGAATCTCTCATACGTGAGGTGGTCGTTCTCGGCCATACATTTGGTCAGATATTTCTGAAAGTGTGGGTTCGGGTCGGTGCAGATCACTTTGCTACCAGGCGGATAAAACTGAAAATTCGCACCTGTGCCGCAGCCAATCTCTAAAATTGTGAGTAGCCCGCCAGGCTTCTTGAACTCGGGCAAACTGCGAAACAGATCCTTCTTTTTGTCTAGCATTTTCTCATTGTACCTTTTTGAAATACGATATAGACAAATCGGGAAGATACGCTTGTATACTCCGAACAGGCCGACGGCGTGGATCAAGTGAAGCGGAATACATAATATATTCACCACTGAGCTCCAAAATCTCATTAAAAAAGTCATTCTTGCAGATCCTGATTGTCGTGCAGCTCAGGTGTGACAACAACTGTCAGCGACTGCGAAATCCGAGATCAGATGGGAAGTCAGGTGCAAATTTTCAAAATAAAAGTCCATGCCCCCATTTTATTTTACTGTACTGTTATGCTGTTTGTGATTTTATTTGTTTACTGCACCAGTGCCTTTAAATTCATGTTTACATGTTGACGTTATTATTTCAAATGTCTTGTTGTTTGTACAGATTGATAAACAAAGTTTTGTTTAAAGGTTACTATGGAAGCTTGTTTCCGCCACTGAAAAAACTGCATCCATAAGTCGAAATTTTGAGTTAATAAATTCTGTTCTGTTAAAAAAAATAAATAAATAAATTCTGTTCTGTTGAACAGCTGATGCCTTCCGTCTTCCGCTTCCGGGTAACAAGGAAATGACGTACCTTCACGGCGCTTCCAGTGTTGCCAACTTAACTTTATGGCCGTGTCCAAATTCAGGAGCTGCATCCGTTTATTTATTTATTTATTTATTTATTTATTTATTTATTTATCTATCATTTTTCAACTATATGACAAGAACAACAGGAACATAGTATATACAAACATTCAGACATTGCCAACTCACAACTGATGGATAAATTAGGCATGGAAAAAAGAAAAAGTGAGATAATGACGATAATGTATAAGTAAATAAATAATGGAGAAAAAAAAGAAATAAAAAGAAAACATAAACACAAAGCGGCAGATGATCTCATTCAAGGTATTCCGAGTAAAACCGAAGGGCTGATAAACATTTCTTGATATTTTCTACATATTTCAGAGACTCAAAGTAAAGTTTTGATTCAGTAAAAAATAACATAAATGATGGGGTCATGTTTGCTTTATGATTGTGAAATTTACCCAGTAAGACAAAAAAGGTTGACAATGCGATACTTGTTATTTTGAGAGAGCAAAAAAAAGAGAGAGAGAGAGAGAGAGAGAGAGAGAGAGAGAGAGAGAGAGAGAGAGAGAGAGAGAGAGAGAGTTTTTCCATTCAAATCTAAAATTAACTGTAGTTTTGTTAAACAAAAAATTCTCCAGGTCCTTCCGAAACATAACACAAAATGAACATTAATAAAACAAACGGATGATACCTTTGGTTTTTGCTTTACAAAAAGTGCATTTGTCATCAGCATCTGAGAATCTAGAAATGTATATATTTGTTGGATAGATGTGAAACAATTTTAAGATGTCGTTCTCTAATTTTGTTAAATAAGAATTTTAAGGGGACAAGCCATGGATGAATTACATTTATATAAAGTGTATATCAAAGTTTCATGCTGTTTATCTTCTAGGAATTAACTACAGAGTGATATTCCTTGGGTTTGACAGAAAAAAAATGGGTGGCTTCAAACAAAAGGCCCTGTGTTCTGAACTGTGTATCAGATTCAAGGCATGGACTCCACTAGACCCCTGAAGGCATGCTGTGGTATCTGGTACCAAGATGTTAGCAATAAATCCTTTGAGTCCTGTAGGTTCTGAGGTGGAGCCTCCATGGATCGGACTTGTTTGTCCAGCATATCCCACAGATGCTCAATTGGATTGAGAGCTGGGGAATAGGGAGGCCACTGACATGCTGAAAGCAGCCACATCCATCAGGGAATACCGCTTCTGTGAAAGGGCGTACATGGTCTGCAACAATGCTTAGGTAGGTGGTACATGGCAAAGTAACATCCACATGGATGGCAGGACCCAGGGTTTCCCAGCAGAACATTTCCCATAGCATCACACTGCCTCTGCCGTCTTCCCTTAGTGATGGACTGACTGCTTGTTAACAGGGTCTACTGTGGGGGCTTCTGCTGGATTTTAAGAACTGTTTCTCTCTCCCCAGACTGACTTCATTCAGCATGATATTGACTCTGGAGATGCACGGCCCATTCAAATGAGACCCAGGCCAGTGCACTGGACAAAACCCTGTGAGAGATGGGCTCATTGAACTGCCACCAGCTCCTGGGCATCCCCAGTTGTTATGGACCTTAAAAGACAAGAGGATGACTGGCAGTTCTGTGTAGATTTCAGACCCCTAAATAGAGTGACAGAAAAAGATCCATATACCCTGCTGTGGATGCAGCAGAGTTTAGGCACAAACAGAAGGGTGATATTGGCATCAAACGGGTGCTTATGTGAATGGCGGAGCAGCAGTGGACCCTGTGGGAGGAGACTGACATGTTGTCTCAAACTCCTGTGTTTGATTCTTTACGTCAGTGCAATGGAGTCCTGCAATGGGGATGGACAGAGCCAGCCACGGGCTAAAGGAGTATTGGAACAGCGAGCCAGCTTCAACAGTTTTCTGCTGGGCACCCCTTGGAGAGGGTGGGGACTGACATCCTTGGTCATTCACACTATAAGGGGAAACCTCAGTATCCACACAGCTATGGACTGTTTCACTAATTACATCAGGGATCGTCCTAAGTGCCTTCTTGTTTGCAGTGGTGATGGACAAGTTGACAGATGAGGTCAGGCAGGAGTCTCTATGGAACACCATGTGAAACTGGCAGATTAGCCACTCTTAGCTCATGTAGTGGTGAAAGTGATGTTTAGTCATGACTCATGTCAAATCTTCACCATTAGCTAATGTTCATTATTCTTACTTTAGCAGACTGATTACCTATTCAGACATTCGAATGATATATTCAGCTCACCGAAACTTGTTAAATGAATTATTTTATTGTAACTAAAAAGAATATCTCTCAAATATGAAGTATGAAACTGTCTGAATATAATTTATTTTACTATCATTTACTTGATATCAGCTTGATGGGATATGAGGTCAGATGAGAAGTGTGATGCAAATTTTCAAAATAAAAGTTTATGCCTAAGGTGAGGCCTGACCTTTAGGAGTAAAATACCACATGAATAAAACCACAGCTTTGCCAGCTAGCAGGTTATCAAAGAGCTGCAGCAAGGATGCAAGAAATTAACATGATATGTTAATATGCCCGAACATACTGGACCTTGAGGGTTTATGTTGATATTCATTGTAGGAACTAAGAATGCAGATGTTCTTTTTTATGTACATTTGAAAGGGTGGAGGTATTATTTATTAAGTTTCCAGAAATGTATTTCATATACTACTTAGTATGCTTAGCTTTCCCACAACAATAAAAATAAGTTCTGATGTTGCTGCAATTCACTGTAATTCACTGGTAATAGGCCAGTAACAGCCAATATATTAGACTATTGATGTGACAGTGATAATTCCTTCCATAAGATTTTACGTATCAGGATATGATAAAAACTCATCCATACCAGGTTCTAAAATTATTGAAATACAACCTTGGTTTGGGCATTTTGCTGGTCTGGAGAATTCAGATGTGTGTTAACACAAAACCAAGGAGGAAAGACATCAGCAGTGATCTTAAAGAAGCAACTGTTGCTGCCCATCAATCTGGGAAGGGTTACAGGGGCATTTCCAGAGAATTTGAAGTCCATCATTCTATAGTAAGAAAGATTATTCACAAGTGGAAAACACTGAAGACAGCTGCTAATCGTCCCAGGAATGAATGTCCAAGCCAATTCAGACTGCACAATGCTCAGAAACTGAAACCCCCCCCCCCCCCACAAAAACAAACAAACAAACTTCTGACCAGAACTGTAGACAATTTGTCTCTATAAGTGATTCTATGCTTGTAATTCTTCCTTGTCAAAAAGCATGCAGACTGCTGGCATGCTCTCAGCACTGCTGTTTGACCCCTTTGCAAAAGTAAATAAAACTCATAAAGACAATTTGGTTTTGTGCACCTCAATTTATTTCCGATTTCTACAGCGCAGCCCGTACTAGCTGTCAAGCACGGTGGTGGAGGAGTGATGATTTGGGCTTGTTTAGCAGCTGCGTGACTTGGGCACCTTGCAGTCGCTGAAACAACCATGAACTCCTGTGTGTACCAGATTCAAATGTGAGGCCAGAATAGCGGAAAAAGAAAAGAATCAAGGTGCTGCAAAGGCCGTGTCAAAGTTCAGACCGCGACCAGATTGAAATGCTGTAGCAGGACCTTAAGAGAGCTGTGCATAAATGAACACCCACAAACCTCAATGAACTAAAGCAACACTATAAAGAAGAGTGGGCCACAATTCCTCCACAATGATGTGTGTGGCTGATAAAGTCATACAGAAAACAATTACTTCAAGTTATTGCTGCTAAAGGTGGAGTCTTAAAATGTGCTTAATTTTTCACACAATGTTTCTAATAATGGCACTGTATAATATATAATGCGCTGTTGTTCATTTAAGGTTGTATTTAAATAGTTTTAGAACCTGCTATGGATCCAATTTTTTATACTACATCATGATGTGTAAAACCTTAGAATCCTAAAGGAATTTTAGCTCCCAGCCTGCACACTCTATGTACCAAATATTCCTCTCTAGCTTTGCCTGTTATTCACATAAACTGATCTGCCATGTGGTGTGCTACACTGAAGAATGCAAGAGTTATGGTTCAGAACCAGACAATAAATTTACAGGATCATGAACGAAAACAAAGGTTTTTGGTCTGTTTGTCATTGAAAGCAAAATCTGTCATAGTTTACCCTTATTTAATTTGTGATTAATAGTGTGCTTATTTTGGTGAACATGTTTTCATACATACAATTCATCAAGTAGCAGAATGTACTGCTGGTCAAATGAGACACCTTACTTGAGTAGATCCTCTCAGGCAGTCTGGCTGGTGTCTCTGTCTCTTCTACAGCACACTATGCAAAGAATTTAATCACCAAGCCTATTTCCCATGTTTACAACTTTTAAATCTTTTAAACAGAAAATTTGGCTCAGTTATTTCCAGTAGACATTAAACTGCAGTTCATCCATACTCCACCAGATAGAGACATTGTTAGATCATGACACTTGTTTTTATAAAATCCTCTAACCTTGTAATTTGAAGAGTGAAGTACTGCAAATCATTTGTGACTGAGGTTCATTTGCTTCTCCATAAGTAAAACATGCACATAGAATTTTTAGTGCTATTACAACCAAAATAAACTCAAGCTATCAGGCTGCAGAACTGGTTGTTCCAATTGAACAGCAGTAACTAGACTGGTGCCACAAATGCATGTTCACGTTCTATGCCTGTATTAGAATGTATGAGACGTGTGTAAGAATTAGAGCCCCACTGATTTTTAAGACCGATATCAACGCCGATATTTGGTGATTTTAAAATCCAGTATATATCAGCTGATATTTTTTTTCTTCTTTTAGACGCACAACACATGAACAGATTTCCCTAACATTTTCTATGTGTAGTTATTTATGAGTCCTTACTAAGATAATATGACAATACGGTTTTAAAATAAACTGGTTTATTTGCTTGACTCTGTTAGGATCAGCTGGTTGTTGTTTTTGTGGTGTACCAAAAGAAGTGCAGGGAATCTGCAGACTGCCTTCTGCATCATCAACACTCATAACATGGCTGAAGAGTGTTTTTTTGTTTTGTTTTTTTGTTGTTGTTTTTTTACCATATTTTCTTTACTTTTGTAAAGTTTCATTTATTGGTCGTTATAAAAGCCGATGCCAATATACTGGAAAATAGCTAATATTGGCCAGTATATCATTCAGGTTCTAATTATCTAAGTCTTTCACTGCTCACAATGTTTATATGCACTGTTTCTTGCTCACATAAAAGATGTTATGCTTACGGCAAATATAAATCTTTATTTGATTTAATGTCTTGTAAGAAAATCTTCACTGTATCTGGTACTGGTGGTAAGGTGTCTGACAAACATTTTCCACTAGGATATGTCCTTCAACATGCACATTAAACACTGTGGGGGACCGAGTTGAAAACACGAGGAGTCACAGGAATTATTAGAAAATGTTTTTTTAATTTTAATCCAAAAATTGAAAATTACAAAAACGCTTGAGCTCATAAAAAGAGGTCAACAAAACAAAACTGAACTCAGGCAAAAGTGTGACCCAACAACCCAGCTGCATAAACAAAACATAACTGACCCAACGAAGAAATGACACACAAGGGGTGTATATATATATATTTATATATATATACACTGGCTGATCAGACCATTAATACACACAATAGGGGTAACTGAACAGAATACTATTACTAACTAAACTAAACACCACAGTACAGCTAAGCTTGTTAAACAACTAAACACCCGAAAATAGAAAGCAAAATCTTAAGCTTTTAACACAAATATTTACTTAAATAGAAAAACTTATTTAACTAAAGAAAATCCAAATCCCCCCTCTCCAGCAGAACTGGTGGTGCAGTCCAATTAGGCCATTATATGTGTGCTCAGCCCTGGCCAACATCTTTTGTCAGGTAACTCCCACGGATCACAACCGTTAAGTATGAATAAAAAGAAACAGAAAAAATTAAAAACCAAAATGAACTATGGGTTGAGAAAAAATACATATGTAAACTAAATGTGCGCGCTACAAATAGAACATATGCATTTAAACCAACCAACCAATTTATTGCCAATTAAATTATTATGTTTAAATTAATAGTGCATAAGGGAGTTACCGACTTTGATGTGTGGCCGTGGGCTTGGCCATCACAAACACGTAGGGCTGCTTTTTCTCATCTGTACAAAATTAGAAACATTCTGTCTCAGAGTGATGCTGAGCAAACTTGTTAGTTCTAGGCGGGACTATTGTAATTCTTTATTATCAGGCTGTTGTAAAAGACCCCTGAAAAGCCTCCAGTTGAGCCAAAATGCTGCAGCAAGAGTGCTAACAGGGGCTTGAAAGAGAGACAATATCCCTCCCATATTAGCTTCTCTTTATTGGTTCCCTGTTAAAGCCAAACTTAAATTTCAAATACTTCTCCTCACATACAAGATTTTTGAATAATCATGCCCCATCTTATCTTAATAAGATGGCACCCCAGATATTTGCTCTCAGACTGCTGGCTATCAGGCCTGTCTCCTGTGGCATCAGCTCCCAGTTTGGGATGCAGAGACAAATTCTCTACTTTCAAGATTATTCTTAAAATAAATAAATAAATAAATAAAATTCCTTTGTTAGGACTGGATCAGCTCACCCTGAACCATCCCTGAACTTAGTTATGCTGCTGTATGTTCAGGCTGCTGGGACTTCTTCTCCACTCCTTTTATTTCACTCCCAATGCACATGCACAAGCTGCCAGTTCCACATGCACAAATGCACCTCCATACAGTCAAAGATGCAGGCTTTCAAATTGAGCACTGACAACAAGCCGGATGGTCCCTCTCCTCTTTAGTCCAGAAAATGCGGCACCCATGTTTTCCAGAAAGCTGGAAAACTGTTCTGTGGTCAAAAAAAATAAATCTAAATTTATCTGATCACAGAACAGTTTTCCACTTTGCATGAATCCATTTTAAATGAGCCTTGGCCCAGAGCAGATGGTGGCATTTCTGCATCATATTCACTTCTGGCTTCTTCTTTGCATGATAGAGCTTCAACCTGCACTTGTGATGGCACAGTGACCTGTGTTCACAGACAGTGATTTCTGGAAGTGTTCCTGAGCCTGTGCAGTGATTTACATGAGAGAATCATGCCTGTTTTTAATGCAGTGCTGCCTGAGGACCTGAAGATTACGGGCATCCAGTATTGATTTTCATCCTTGTCCTTTACGCACAGAGATTCCTCCACATTCTCTGAATCTTTTATTTCTTACTGTAGATGATGAAATATACAAAATTGTCACAATTTTACGTCAAGAAATTTTATTCTGAAATTGTTCTAATTTTTCTTTTCTTTTTTTTTTGTATTTTTTTTTTTGCTGAAATGAGCTAATATTTTTCATGAAATAAAATGTCTCAGTTTAAACATTTATTTTTTTCTATGTTCTGTTGTGAACATTGTGTCACCAAGTGCTTCCTCACAGAGGACCATCTTATTGTTGATGTTTTCCCTTTAATGTTATAGGGTTTTAGCTGACAAGTGCCATGAAATGATGTTGTTAAAATAGAATTGAACTGATTGAACTAAAAGTAATGCAAGGCCTTTAATGTGCATACAGTCAAAATTAAAACTTTGGCTGCTGGGTGTATGGAACATAGATTGTGCTTAGAGTATTACACCATTTATTACACCATTCTTACACCATTTTTCACAGAAGACAGTCTGGTATGAAAAGCAGAGGTGCAAACACAAAAGGTAATGGTTAGATTTTATTCTGCTGCTTTGGTTTAAGGGTGGCGTTTTGTGAAAACTAGTAAACTTTCATGACTTAGCTAATGGGAAATATTAATAAGATAGCTGTTGCAGTCAAAAGAAAGTTTTCACTCTATGAAAGCAGAAGCTTTGGGAGTTTAACACACACCTGAATTGGAGCATTCAGGTGTGTGTTAACACAATGCCACAATTCTCACAGGAGTGAAAAACCCAACAAATTCCCTTCAAGGTCAGACTGTGCGATGCTTGCAGAGAAACTGCAAAAAAAACCCAGTAACTACATCTCAGACTCTACAGGCCTCAGTTAGCATGTTAAATGTTCATGCCAGTCAAAGTATGGTTTGTTTGGAAGGTTGATAAATGAAAGGCTCTTCTCTCTAAAAAGAATATGACAGCACAAATTAGGTTTGCAAAGTTACATCTGAACAAAGTACAAGTCTTCTTTCCTTTGGACAGATGAGACCACAGTTTAGATGTTTGGCCCACAGTGCCATATTTGGCAAAAAACAAACACAGTATACCAACACAAACACCTCATACCAGCTGTCCAGCACAGTGGTGGAGAGGTGACGATTTGGATTTATTCTGCAGCCACAGGACCTGGGCACTTTGCAGTCATAGAGTTGACCATGAACTCCTCGGTATACCAAAGTATTCTAGAGTCTAATGTGAGGCCATCTGTTCAACAGCTAAAGCTTGGCCCAAACTGGGTCATGCAACAGGTCAGTGATCCCAAGCACAGCAGCAAATCTACAACAGAATGGCTGAAAAAGAAAATAAAGTGCTACAATGGCCCAAAGTCCAAACGTCAACTTGACTGAAAGATGTGAGAGACGCACAGAAAAGGATTACTTCAAGTTACTGCTGCTGACGGTGGTTCTATGAGCTACTGAATCATAGGAGTCCTGTGAAAATGCTCTTTTTTACAGGACTGCATTCACAGTAACGCTGTCCTTTTCCAGAAATTAACTTACAAAATTGCTTTTCTGGTTTATCTGGATATTTATGACAGGAGGTGTCACAAATTTTGTATTAAACTTATTTCCCTAAAGCAATTGTGTTAAATGTATGTTGTACACTTCCAGGTCTACTTCTTAAAATAATATAAAATAAATAATTTGTAGTTGATCTAATTTGTTTTTGTAAGAATTAAAGATTAAAATAAATATTCCCAACTGCTTATCATTCCCAACCAGAACATGAATGACTGCCGTTACATAATACACAGTGTACTTTTTTTTTTTTAATCCTTACGATGCTGCGGTCTCTTGTCCGTTATTGAAACTAAAGGCATTTACCGACACTCCCCAACAATTTGCTGAGAGTCATCAATTATGCAGGGTAGCCGCACGCACTGGGAAGGAAGATAGCAGCAACAATATGGCGACAGCCGCATTTACTCCCGGCTCTTTCCTACATCTGCAGTTCAGTGACAGCTGTCTGGATTCCTGTTAATGCGAGAAAAAGTAAGTAGACAATATGTTTTCTGCTTTGTCTGGTATTTCACATCATGGGATGGATCACAGTCTTACTTTGTCGACTGACTGCATCCCAGTGCCGCAGAGCAGTCCCTCTCTCAGCATCTTTTCCCAGCGTCTGTGGAGGGCTCCTTGCCAGTACATGGACTAATATGTATGCGAAGCGGCAGTCAGAAGTAGGAAAGATGTGATTTCTAAAAGGGAAAAACAGCAATTGGAAATGCGACGTGATAGAAAAAAATGGGAAGCCGGGAGGTTATTAAGGGAGTTGGCCCGCCGCTGGATGATAGGCTATGACATTTCAGTGTGTCGGGATGTGAAACAGTGTACGCATGTAAGTGAGATCATGTAAAACTTCTGTCAGTGGCGACGCTAACTATCGTGTACGCTCCCAATGGCTACACGGATAATGCGCCCCTGGCAAAATAATTTCCCCCGGTATTTCTGGCTTTCTACCATTATTTTGTAGGCTAACTGATAGTTTTACCCCCCCCGCCACCCCCACACTCCAGCTCTGTGCAACCCCCCCAACCCCCCCTCCCTTGCAATCTCTTTGGAGACTGTATTGCACGAAGAGGTAGGTGCGTCTTTAGTTTGGCAGTCCTCTAAAGGGACCGCGGCACCCTTTTCTAGTCTTTTCGTGCAGTATTTCCCATGGTGTTATTACTCTGTAAACCTGCATCACAAGGAGTCTATAGATCTCTGTGGTGTGGGCATACGGGTGCGGTAGCCAAGCTGTAACATCAAGGCCAGTTTAGTTTATTTTATTTTCTGTAAATAGCCCAATTTCACTTTCTGTGGGGTGAAACTGGGTTGTGCTGACTTCGTATGTGTTTTGTTCAGGCCACGGATGAGTCGTCAGGATATAGCTTGTGCATTTAACTGACCTACTAGGAGTTAGAGCCCATATAGCAGCAGTAAACCACACTGCAGTATTTTAGGCTATGGCCCTATAGAACAACGGCGCGCCTCAGTATACAACAGTGGACTTTACTCTGGACCACACAGCCTACATATGAGTGTCAGCAAGTGACTTATATGATAAGGGATACGATATAAAAGGGAAAATAAGAAGGAATAAAGACGTAGGAAGATGGGTGGTTGATCAGTGTTCAGCTTTACCGCACAACAGCCTAAAGGGAAGAGCTCTATAATTTCTGTTTCTCATTTCTCGTCTGTTCCCCGAGGACAAACGGGTTAAAATGAATTATCAACTCATCAAATTTCCGCTCAGGAAGTCATAACTTTGGGCCTACCTGAAATAGACTCAGCTCTGTTATGTAGAATGTGGCACCTCCCCGTATGTGATATGAGGGGGGTATTTGAGGCCCCTTTAATATTTGGCAGCCCATTTATTTTCTCAGCAATGTTTCCCTTTGCCCACCTATTCTCACTGACGCTGTGGATTTGAACTGAGATGGCATTTAGAGACATCGCTGCAGGTAATGAAGGATGAAGTTCTGTGCGACCCACGTGACTCTGATGCAAGCTCCCTGTACACCTCCAGCTCGCGAGCACACTTGTCTCCACGGTGTCCCGATAGCTTCATCGGATGGTTATCATCAGAGTGAGCAGAGCACAATCAAAGTTTTTCTTTTCTTTCTTTGTATTTTTCGGGAGTGCGGCCGCGGTGTCTCTGGGTGCCTTTCCTATGCGCAGAGGGCGCAGCGTCACAACACTTTACATTGAGAGGCAATTGAGGCTGCCGGAGTTTTTAGTCTTCTCTGTCGTCCATTTCTTATTTTCACTTTAAGCGGATTTTAACCAAACCGAGAGCAGGTTGGCGCTGCAGGCTTTCGTGCCGGCTGTATGCGGCAGCATACACTGTAAATCATGTAAGAGTGGCCTGAGCTATGCTTTCAATAAATAAAAGAAAAGTCAGATTATCGCACTTTTAAAATGTTTTTTTCTTCATATGTCTCAGTTATTAGTGGAAAGCATTAAACGACATCTGCAAAATTTCGAGCAGTTTTACTGCCTGATTTTCCTTTTATTTATTTATATTTTAAATTGTCCCAGCGTTACCTGTAAAGTACACATGAACTGCTGGTCGCGCTAGTGCATCCTGGTTTGAATCACCTTGACGGATCAATTGATGTAGCATTGGCGGAAGGAGACTTGGAGGTTGTGCCTTGGCTGGCTTACTTGAATCGGACTTTCCCCTCATTTTTTCTCCAAGATACTGTGATACTGGGTTGCTGGATCTCTTTCTGCCTGTGGATTGCTTTGTAGTGTGTGTGTTTTTAAATTTATACCCAGGTCTGTAACCTTGCCGCTGTTTCATTGAATGTTTTGCACACTGTCTAAATTTTTGGCCACCTGAACTTTGACTTGACTGTTTAATGTGGTGTATCAAACAGCATGCGCATCTGGGCCATCTGGGGACTGAAATGTATCTATTTAATGAGCATGAAGACAGTTGATAATGGAATTACAACCTTACTTTTAAAACAGTGAGTCAGAGCCTCAGAGGCTGAATAATTTTGACCAAGTCCTATAATAATTTATGAATTATTGTGTGAAACAGTTCAGCAGTTTATTAATAAATTATCCTGTATAGAGTCATTATTGTATTCCTTATTGTAGAATGTCAGATACCAGGCAGTGTGCCATTTGTAAAGCTTTTTTCTTAAGTACAATAAGGGGAAGGTGGTTTTGTCACACAAAACAACAAAAACAATCATTTATAGCCAAAGCAAACATATTTTAAAGCCAGCTCAGCATGCTGTTTGCTCACAGTAAACATTTGAATTGTTATCATGTGATAAACCCCGATGATCCCAACAGTCACATTAAGTTTGTTAAGTTCTCTTGGTGAGCATGTTCTCTTACCTGACTTTACTCAAATGAGTCTGTCTGGGGCTCTCTGGCTTGTCTGTTTGTTTTGTACTGAATAGGGTTGTATTAGCCTGTGTGCACTTACCATTTCTATCAGCAGCAGGAGCTGTTTGAACTCCACTACAGCTCAGTGTTTCCATACCTAGCCATATAATTTCCATAGCTGAAAGCTGCACATACAGTGCTGCAGACTTGGATGTCTGTTCTAGTGAGAGCTCCCCAATTTAAATTCACATTATGGGGTGTCATTTTATTCTCTGATAATTTAAAGACTGTGGGACTTCATGGGAAATGCTCACTCTAAATGCTGCATGGCATATAGATACAAATAAAACATACAATAAATGCAAAATTTCATGTTGGATATTTTGAAGGGAGAGACTAACACAGTGCATAAACACAAGAAGAGAAAACTTGACACGTCTCCTTGTTATGTGAAGCTGGGGTCACAGAGGTGAGAGCAAAAGGGAATTCAATGCTGTCTCTGTGCTGGGTACAGAGACTGTGTGCTTCAGCCATTAAAGCTGATGGGTAGATGCTTGCACTTTTTTTTTTATTTCACTTTCATTTCTTTTAACCCTTTTTCTCTCTTTCCACCCTTTATCGCTCTCTGTCGCTCTCTTCCTATCAGAGCTGGATGTCTGGGATGGAAAACAAATAAAGAGGAAATAGCTGCAGGATGAAAACATGGCCGCACCCCTTCTTGCACCCCCAGGACCTGACAGCTTCAAGAAATTCACCCCGGAGACACTCGCTAATATTGAAAAACGCATCAAAGAAGAGAAGAACAAGAAGCCACCCAAGCCAAGATCAGACAGCAGTCACCGCGACACATCTGACGACAATGAACCCAAGCCCAACAGTGACTTGGAGGCTGGGAAGAGCCTGCCCTTCATCTACGGCGATATTCCTGATGGAATGGTGGCCACCCCACTGGAGGATTTGGACCCATACTATATGAATCAGAAAGTGAGTTGTTACACAGTCTTACTCTAAACAAATGTCCCTTACTTACCACATAAACACTACATTTGATAAATCTAGTTTAAAGATTCAGGCTTCCTTGAATTCCCTGAACACTATTTAACTGTTGTCCTGCCCTGATTGGCATTCTCTCAAGTCAAACTGCTGATACTGTAAACTTAACACATGATACAAATAGGTTTCATTTCAAGGAAAAAACGAAGTTAACGTTTTCACTACAGAGGTGGAGATAACATAATAGGAAAAATGACCTTGAGGCAATCAACAGCTTTTTAAAGTACTTTTTAGTCACGGGTGCTGGGGCTTAGAGGCAGTTTCTGCATTATTTGGGTGCACATTGAGATTATTAAATGCCTGAGTTTTTTTTTTTAATTATTACACTTGTACAATGAAAGGACAGCTGAGGAAGAAGGACATTCGACTCGGCTCCTGCAACACTGCAGGGCTGCTGTGGAATGCAGTTCTTGGGCAGTGGTTAATCTCAGGTTTCTGCAGCGTTGATTAATAATATGTGTTAATGCATAATAAAGATGATGTAACAGCTGGAGGGGATGACAAATTTGCCTTCATGTTTCAGTACTACTGCGAATTCTCTTACGACAAAGCAAACTCCTATATAACAAGTGCTCTGTCGAGATGGCAGAGAAGAGCAAATTGTCTAACTGGATCGCGTTTATCAGTGCAGCTGCGTACACATTTTGCTATAATTGCACCATATGTGTGCAGTTTCTAGCAACATGGGAATTCCTTTCTCTCCATTTATGAATTTAGTTTTTGACATTTGTGGAATTAAAAACAGATAAGCCAAAAAAAGTCGAAGGTTGTATCAGTGTTCCTTCAAAAGCACCGTTATTGTAATTTCCCTCCCCCTCAAAGCCACACAGTCAAATCATTTCTGTACCTTAGGACAGAATTAATGTGACGTAAGGGCAGGTGACAGAAAAATACACACTAATAGTTCCACTCCAAATGATCTATTACTTATCAATTAGAGTCAAGGCTCTACAATCTCTGTAGCTCCGCACTAGCAAATAAGGAATGAGTTGTGGAAGGCAGAAGATGGCAGAAGAGGACAGGAAGTGGAGTGAAATAGGCAGGAGTGTGCTGTAGTACTTTCAGCCGTGTATAGGTGTGGAGTAGCCAGTCTCCAGTGTGGTAGCAGGGATAATGTGTAAGAGAATCTGTGGCCTCTGTAGAAGCCAGAAGCCCAGTCAGCAAGACGTGCAATCTCAGCGAGCAGCACTCCCTCGTAGGGCGGATGGAACTATCGAGTACATGTGCCTTTTGTGATCTATTGATCCAAAGCCCTGGTACAGTGGTGGCCACAGGAGGGGTTCCACTCTTGTCTTATTATCCTTCCCAATTTTGCTTATTGCCGCTCGCATTCTTCTTTACCTCTCCTCACTTTCTTCTGGAAAGTAAGAATTTCATTATCAGGACCACTGTCGTGTGATGATGTGTTTACAGGGGCTGTTTATGTCCAGTGACAAAATGATCCATAAAAAAGATATGGTATAACAAAAAAAACAACAACAATTTTTTGAGTAATATATATATATATATAATGTGTGTGTGTGTTTCAATTAAAATGTGGGGATTTGGCAATTAATTTTTTGTTTGTTTGTTTGTTTTTTTACTAAAAAAGTTGTTGTGGACATGACATAATGAGTAGATTCCCCAGATTTTGCTCATTACAGTACAGGGAAAAGAAATTATTCTGTTTGTTTTCTTAAGCATGTGCTTAATATTTTGGTACACACATTATTTCTGTGGACCAACAATGTATAAGCTTGTGCTATAAGTTAAGCCTGCTGTTGGCTAAAAACAAAACCAAAAATCAGTTGGAAGATTCAGCTTTCGAAATAATGAAACAATCTTACTGCAGATTTTTCTTTAAGCTGTTTAGTTTAATAATGATCAGCACTAGTCCAGAACCTTGACAGTATATATTGAAAGGACTCTCTTAAATAGTTATTGGCAAAAGGTGTGAAATATGATAACATTATCTGTATACAGGGTTATACTCCAATAGAAGAGATAATGCAGTCACAAAATGTTTTTGATCAGAATTTCATGCCAGAGGTCACAGTCTTATAGTCTAATACTTCTTCAGTTGGTACAAAAGCCCACATAATAACTAATAATTGCTGCAGATGCACTTGCATGTTGTGTCAGCATGCTTATGCTAAGTTAGATCTCTGAGAAATTTTAAAAAAGGCTTCACTGGAAACTTAAAGCCACAGTCCTTAGTTTTCCATCCTCTGAGCAGCTCTGTTGGTGCAGCCGTGACTATGCTGCATGGCTGAAGAACGCATTTACATTAAATTACAAAAGAAAAAGGTGTGAGCGCTAACCTTTTACACTACCATCCATCTTTGTGTTCACTAATTACGGCATGTCGTGTGTGTCTTTGAACATATCGGTAGAGGTTCTGATTTCTCTTTGTTTTGCTCAGTCATGATCTGCTTACCTCACCGCAGCTATTTCTGTGGTGAATCAGCAACCCCACACCATCTTTCTAGCTTTCGTATCAATGATCTTCATAATCCACTCGTGTATTTATCTTTAATCGTAACCGAGGAAGTTACTCTCGTTAGTTAGTTAGCGTCCATTCCTCCTCTCCCTCTGTTTGTGTCCTCACCTTTTCGGGCTGCTCGTCTCCTCTACTCGACCCACAGTCATCCAATCGCACTGTATGTCAATGAGTGTGTCTGAGCGCATGTGCGTGTGTGTTTGTGTGTGTTACCATCAGCTGCAGGAAACCTGATCACAGCACTCATGCATAAAAGAGAGGAAGAGGGCGGCAGTGGTGAGGAAGGGAAATGCAGTGTTGCAGTTCTTATTTTCCCCTGTGATGAGGAAAGGACTGCCTGGGCTTTTCAAATGTCTGATGAGATTAGGTTATGTTAAAGCTGCTGGAGTCACACAGGAAAAGCAGGATGGGCTGGATGGAGGGCATGCGAGTGGTTTAGCTGGTCCTGTGCACATGCACGTATCTGTTTTTATCTGAATTTCATTGCAAATGGATATACAGTTGACTAAATGAGCCTTTTTAGACAGTACTACATGGACAAAAAGAAGTGCTAGTTTTGTTCGTTCAAAAGCTTGATGTGCTTCCTGAATGTTGCATTTTAGTTATTCTAGCAGAATCCACTTGACTAGTCACTTCTGCACAGGCTTGTGCAGGGCAGCAACTGCTAGTGTGTGCACAAGGGGAGCTCCCAGCTAAAGCAGCAGTGGCTTCTGAAACTCAGCATGTAGCACTGTACACACCATTACATTATATCCCTATCCCATCATTTCTGTCAGTGTGTTTGTGTATCTCCGTTACTCTCTTTCTCCTCTGCCTTCCACTGCCTCCCCTCGCCGGCGTTTTTTTTTTTTCCTTTCAGGGTGTAGTAAATTAGAACGAAGCCCAGGCTTTAGTGCTCTGTCTGAGTCCTCAGTCTCTGATGACACAGCATCCTCCTGTTCTGAGCTGAGTGAGGAAGGGATGGAGCGGGGCGTGTGTGTGTGTGTGTGTGTGTGTGCTTTCACTGCTAGCCAGGTTTGTATTAAGAAGGAAGGTAGGGTAAGGGGTGGAAAGTGTTTGTTTTTTTGCAGCACAGCATACGGGTAAGGAAGTGCGATGACGCAGTTTTTTGATACACGATTACGTGCAGGTAAATTAGCTTTGAGTCATTCATGTTTATATTTATTCACTGAGTTTAAACAGAAGCAAATAAGCAATGTTTGCTGACACTTATTAATTAATTAAAAATTCTCGTGAGATCGGTGCTGTTTTACATCAAAGTCTCACAAAACAATGCTGACACTATTTTCACTCTTTTGTAAATTAAATTAAGATAGACTCAGTCCATACCAGGTACTCTCGACAGATTGGACTCAAGTTCAAGTGAGGGCGTGCCTTTTGTTATGACAAATTTTACTTTTGACTGTTCTCAGTTGGGAAGCTGAACCAAATCATAACATAAATAATCTCATAGCACTTTACAGTACAGTCAAGACCTTAAAAAATATAAAATATGTGTGCTGATTACAAAGGCTTAATTACAGTCAGTTTCAAGAAGAAGTAGACTAGTCTGTGTCAGCCTGGAGCCCTGGGATAATTAAGAGAAATGCACCACCTCTTTCCTGCGACTTACTCACGATTATTTCCCTGTTTAGATTTCATTGAGCTTTCTATTTTCTCTGTCCTCCTCTTCTCATCTCTAAGTTTTGTCTCTCTGCTGCATGCCTACCCATTCCTCCTCCTCCTCCTCCTCCTCCCTCCATCTACCCATCCATCTCAGGTTTGGCTCTCTCATCTCTGCAGCTCTTTGGCTTTCTGTTCTGCATCACTCCCCCTCCATCCTCTTATCTGTCTCTCTTCTCCTTTCTTTGCTTCTGTCCCGTACCTCTGCAAGTCCCCCTCCATGTCTCTGCTCCACGCAGACACAAACACGTCTGCACATAGACTGTCCTTGTAGCTGCATTCTGTCTCTTGATTCTTGCATGTGCGTTATTGTTATGGCCATTTCGTATATCATCATATGATCGTTATGATCATCTCCACAGCTTTGCAGCAAATGTGGCTTTGTAGAACGAAGCCCGATCTGCTGAGTCGTACATTTAAACGCGTGCGTATTCATTTGTTGTTAGCAATATAGATCAGTGCTATTGTGATAAGAGTATGCACTATACCTTCATGCACTTTGTGTGAATGACTGCAGTATTCATTATGTGCCGCACAGTCGTTTGTTTGGTGCTTATCTACTGTAGCCACTCTATTTGACTGTATGTTTATCCATTTGAAGAGATGCAGTTCTCACTACATGTTAAACATTTTCATCCCCCTGCAATGTCTTGTGAAGTCATTCATTTCATAATGATGAACTGATTCACCGGCTGTCATCCTACTTTACAGAGTTTGCACAGGAAATTAATTAAACTAGGGAAAATTAATTTGTCAGTTAAGCACTTTGAAGAATTTAAACAGTCAAAGGTATGCTGTTTACACCGGGCACTGAGCTGCTGATTTCATTGGTTGGATTTAGGATAATTGCTGCTGGCATGCTTTACATGTATGTCTGTTGTCTAGTTCACTGCAGCTCTTTCTCTCATGCTTTCCCTTTCATTTAGTTTCATTCCTTGGAAAAATGACTTGTTTTATCTACAGTGAATTCTAGTTAACAAAATACTCCTATAAGTTATGTCTGACCACAAAGGTTTGCTTGTGTTCTTGAATGGAATTAGATTAAGTGCGCTATTTGTTTTTACACAAAAGTTGTTCTGTTTGTTTTTGTGCTCATTGTTTGACAATGACATTTTCACAAAAAAAAGTTATTCATTCAGTATTTTTAAGGTTCAGTGATTCATTGATTATATGATCAATTAAGGAAATTACTTGACATTTGCATACCTTGTAGTAATCATGCCAAGTTTGTGTCAACAGATTTTTCTGTCTCCAGGCTGATCAGCAGTTCATCAAGTAATTGAAAACTCTTTACAACCAAGTCTGTATGAAAATTTCTGCATTTCCAGATGTAGGATGAGAGTACTGTGCAAAAGTCTTGAGTCATCCCTCATTTCTTCATATGTTGCTTCCAAGGAGCCAGACCTTCTTCTAATTTATTTAAAGTGGTCTTGAGCAATAGTTCTCCAGCTTTCTGAAGGTCTTTCAAATTTTTTCACACATTTTCAGTCCAGTCCTTGTACCTGACCATTTACAGAGGAATATTTTTTTGTGTGTTAAGCCACTTAAAGGACAAATTTTAAGTTGTATCTTTAGGCACTTTGCTACTAGCAGGCTGCCACAAAAACACATAATTTGTTCCCATTTCTTTAGTTAAATGCAAAAGTTGAAAAATGCCAAAGATAATACAATTTGACAGGCATGAAATAGTTTCTTTTTTGCACCACCAAGTTGATCCCCAAAGCATATCTAAGCCTGATGTGCTGCATATCCTTAAAAATGTTTGAGGAAATTATTATTATTATTATTTTTTTTTTGAGGAAACTGGGCAAAAGAAGATGTATGAGGCCTAAAAACTATCCACAGCAGATGAAGAGATTTGGGGTGGCTGCGGCTCAGGAGGTAGAGCAGGTCATCTACTAAACAGAAGGTTGATGTGTCGATCCCTGGCGGCTCCAGTCTGTGTGCCAAAGTATCCTTGGGCACGATGCTGAACCCTGAGTTGCTCCCAATGCATTCATCGGAGTGTGAATGTGCACGATTGTTAAATAGCACTTAGATGTAGCAGGTTCTTGTATGAATGTGTGTGCGATGAGACATGTAGTATAAAGTGCTTTGAGTTCTCATGTGAAGTAGAAAAGCACTATACGACCATTTACAATTTAACAGTGTCATATCCCCAAGAAAGAGGGGGAAAAAAATCCAGCAAAGACCTGACACAGGACCTGAGAGATGTATCTGACCCTTCAGCTGATCCAGCTGTTAATCAGTTCACTGAAGCCTCGTCAGAAATGGCCTCAGTGGAAAGGTGACTCTCGAGGTCATTCTTAAGGAAGGGAAACAGGGAGAAAAGGCTGAGGTATGCCAAATTATTTGATATTTTTTGTTCAAATTGTCAATATGTACAGAGGAGGTCAGAAGAGAGGTACAACAGTGAGTGTCTGCAGCCATCTGTAAAACACAGTGAAGGCACTGTCATGATTTGGGCTTCATTTCAGCCAGTGCTTTGGGGGATTTTATCCAAACTGATGGAATTATAAACACAGAAATGTGCCATCAGATTTTGATCCACCACCTAATACATCTGGAAAGTGTCTTATTCATTCATGCTACATTTAACCGCATGAAAATGATCCCAAACACACTGCATGTGCAGTAAAAGCATACCTGGATAGGAAAACACACAGTGAAACACTATCAGTCATGGATTGTGGATCATTTTGACTGAGAACAGAACAAAAGGCAGCCGACATCCAAAGAAGAGCTTTGAATGTCCTTTTAAGAAGCCTGGAGAACTATTCCTGAAGACTGCTTACAAGAAAGCTTGGCTAATTGTGCAAACTCTGCCTTATATCCCGTGTTTCCATGTATGTTTGCACATATTTCTGTAAATTGCTGCATCAATTCCCATTTTCCCAGCAAACAGGATGGCTGAAGACTTTTGCACAGTACTGTACATTGAGCTCAAACTCACTAAGGACGAAGAAGTATTCTCTGTAATATACGTTCTATGACTCAGAGGTTTTAAAAAGCCACATGACTTATCTATGCCAATATCCTTCACATTGATTAACCTATCATAGTTATGCACACTGGGCATATGTAAACTGCTAACAAGATGTTCCTGTCCTTCCATCTCAATGCTGTATCTGCCTGGTCAGCAAAAACCTTCACTTGACCTCTGGGAGAGATTTACCCTTTGGACAAGACTTCGGAGCCTTTGTTTTCCCTTTTTTTTTTTTTGTGCTCATTAAGTAGATAATTCTTTGTTTCCCAGAAAAAAACTGTGAGAGGATATTTTAAGTTGTGGATATGATCTATGGGCAAAAAGGAGCAGGAAAGGGGAAGGGAGGGGGAGAGAAAGGAGTTGTCTGATCCAGAGGATACATTTTGTCTTTAGCCAGACTAAAGGAGCTATTTTTGATTTAATTAGATTTCTGGACTCCACTTGATTCGGGACGCTTTGGGTCGCCTATTCGTTTCTATTCCCATGGTATAAATCACAAACTCGCGGCGTGTGTATTTGTCATACAAGACCAAATGCATCTATCATAAGTGTTTTCACTACACAAGCGCTCCTGCTTTTTCTTCCTATTAATATTTCCATATCATGCATCCATATCATTTTATGGATGCAAGCTCACTGCGATATAAATGATTAGTTTTTGATATAAGCGAATACCATCCCTGTTCTTCAGTGAGGGTTTAACAAAGAACACAGCTGATATCGTTAGCGGTGTCATAAATACACAGAAGGGGTTGTCGTGAACAAGGAAAAATATCCAAGCAGTGTACACATTCATAACTCCCTCACATCCAAACAGCGCATTTGTAATTGTCAGTGAACCATCTCTAAACTGCAATGCGTGTAGATACAGCGCTGGCGGCAGCGCTGGTTATGAATGCACAGTATCCCAGTGTTTGTTTGTAAATCATTCTTCTCACTCTGACCCCACATAGTTTTGCCCAGTATTGGGCTCAATTGTCCACAAACCTCCACAAACAAACACACAATGCTGTCTCACCCCAGTGCCCAGCCCCACTTGGCCCAGTGCTGTTGATGGGTGGGGATCGGAGTGGTTGTTGAGAGCCTAGAGTCAGCAGATCTGCCCTGATCGATGACAGCATTTGCGGTTCCCTTCCAGTAAGAGCTTTAAACTTGGGACGAAGAGAGTCATTTGGCCACGAAAAGGGGAGAGTTTCCCATGCGCCTGTCTGCTGATTCTGAGGCAGCTTACAGCTTTTATCATGGGGAGAAGCTGGCCAGGACAAAGTCCCAGTCTGATGCAAGGAGGACAGAACTGTAGTGCTGATTCTTGGGTGACTGGTCACCAATGTCAGTTGAGACTCTTACTGCTGCTCACTATGTGCCTTTTTCTTTTTACTACACTGTATTTATCCTCCTTCATGCTTTGCTCACTGCAGGGTAATTATTTCAAAATGGGTAAAGTCACAACCCAGTAAGCAGTCTGATCAGAATAGCTCGTAAAAAGCACAGCATAAACGCGGGTGTTACAGTCAGCCTGGTAGGTGCAGAAGAAACCAGTGTGGTCAGAGGTTAGCTCAGTAAGTGCATTCATGTTCTAATTAAGACAACATGAAGGTTTTCAGACTGTTTACTGAATGATATGTGACATACAGGTAACTGTACCATTTGTCTTACTCTCACACTGTCTCTGTCTCTCTCTTTTCCAGACGTTTATAGTCCTAAACAAGGGGAAAACAATCTTCCGCTTCAGTGCCACGCCCTCCTTGTACATCATAAGTCCTTTTAATCTACTTAGGCGAATAGCTATAAAAATTTTGATACATTCATATCCTTTCAAGTGATTTTGTTTATCTTATACTGAATGAAAATCCTTTCTACCTATTGCTGAAGTGGCCAGTTAATCGTGAGTTAATCTACAAAGCTGTAAGCAGTAAATCTTCCTAGTCTTTCCTTTTCTTTAAGTTTGTCTTTGATATTAAAGCTGTATTTCAGTTATTAATGTATTCAGTTATTGTTTGAAGTGTGTGAGGTACTTAGACTAAATATAAATAGAGTCTTTCCTTAACCTCCCTGTTCTCACGCTATTCAGCATGATCATCATGTGTACGATTTTGACCAACTGCATATTCATGACATTCAGTGATCCCCCGGAGTGGTCCAAACAAGTAGAGTAAGTCCACTTCCACACTTCTCCTCAGCAATCATATCCGTATTTGATATTCTTCTCACCTTTTTTGTCCTCTTCTCTTTTTTTTTGAAAGGTATACCTTCACCGGTATCTATACATTTGAGTCACTCACAAAAATTGTTGCCCGAGGTTTTGCTATCGATGGGTTCACCTTTCTCAGAGACCCTTGGAACTGGCTGGACTTCATGGTCATTTCAATGGCGTAAGTACATAAATTATTTGCTCTTTATAATAAAAGAAATGAATATAAATGGATAATAAATGGATCACTTGCCCTCAGAATGACTGTGTTTAAATGCTCCACCCATAAAGCAAGAAACCAGAAAGATTTCAACATGATCAGCAAACATAACGTTATAGTAATTAAAGAGAAATAAGCTTTCAGTAGAGGTTCATTTATCTTGAGACAGTAATTATAAGATAACAGCAAGGCAGCAGGGCGCATCAGTGGTGAGCGCAGCTGTCTCACAGCAAGAGGGTCCTGGGTTAAAACCCGGGCAGGGCACTTCTGCGTGGAGTTTGCATGTTCTCCCCGTGTTTGAGCAGTTTCGAATTGGATCGTTCTTAAAAGCACATTTTCTATTATTAGGCCTTTAAAAGGATTCAGTTGTCTTAAATTCAGTTGGGATGGGTTCTAAATGTTTTGAGTCAAACCACAACTACAATTTTTAGCATCCAAATCTAATTGCGTTCTTAAGACTATGCTTACTATTTCAACTAATCATTTGGTTAATAACAATCACTCATTTTGGTTAACGTTGGAGACTTGAAATACTTACCAAGTAAACTGTGCAGTGTTTGAAACTTGGGACAATCTGTTATTGATGGGATATTAATCAGCATATTTGCGCAGTGGTCTTTTCCTTAAGTTAAGCTAATCAATTACCTTAATTTTACCTTACTTTTCATTTTCAGCCAACATTAATGTATTTAGTTGTAAAGAGTTTTTTCTCTTTTGATTTGTATTTCCATCACAAGTTTGGTCTCAAACTGAATTTAAAGTGGGATTGTAAAGGTCCTAAATTAAAGTTGCTTACAGTGTAGACACCCTGCTGATGCCAGCCACACATTTCTAAAAAGTTGGGACATTAGCATGTTTACCAGTGTGTTGAATCATTTTTTTTTTTATATATATATATAAATTTCTTGGAACTGAGCATCTTGTCTTGTGCTTCTCATACCTCACTCACCTGCATTCATTTTAGAAATAAGCTGCTTATTTTATCATATTTAGATTTTCATTTATTGAACTCTTCACTTTATACTTTTTCTATTTAAGTGAGATCCTTTTTTAGTGCCATTTTTGACCTTTCTGAGCTATTTTTTAATGTGATATTGTATTTATTTTATTAAGCTAAACAAAATCTGCATTTGTTTTGCTGTGCAGTTATGCTGTTGTAATACAGCATGTTTAGAACATAGTTGAGTATTGTCTGTATGGCACCATATGTCGCTCCAAAACTTGTATGTGTGGCTCAGCATTAATGATGCCGTCACAGACCGGTCCTCCTCGTACCGTCACGAATGCTGACTTTTAGCAAACTGGCTGTTCCCTCTGTTCTTTAGCCTGGAAGACGAGGCATCAGTGCTAGATTTGCTAAGTTCTGATTTATAGTGTTTATGTGTTTTGCTTTCGATAAAATGGTTTTTAAATGCATTTGTTTATGCAGCGGCAAATTGTGTTGTTCCTAAACTCATGTTGTGATTTTTCCACTACAAAATCATGCCCGCACTTAGTGCAGTGTGGCCCGATGGCCAGATGATCATGGCCGTTCAGGACTGGTTTTTGGCCTTGTTCCTTGCATAGAGAGACTCACCGAATCTCTCAATGAGAGTAAAGTTCAGAAATGTCATTGTTAAAAAGTTGAACCATTTATTTGAATGGTCTCTCAGAGAGTGATGACACCCCCCACCCCCACCCCACTGTAACGTCTGAAAGGCTGCCTGCCTAGGATGCTTTTAAGATCCAGTCATGTCACGAGCTAACCTAAATAGACGTAGTATTTTACCATTAGAAAACTTTCCTTTCTTGCTCCTGTCCCAACTTTTTTGATATGTATGTCTGGCATCAGTTCTCAGGAACCATATATTCACTGTATGATATTTTCTTTGTAGTAGTTTCAGTTAAATACTCCTGGAATGATCTGAGCTTCATTGCACTGTGTTTTTATTCAGAGTCTACACACTGCCATGTTTCTCATCAAAACTTATTTCAGTGCCATATTTTGTTTCATGGAATCTCTTCTGTGGATATAGATTGTGGATTTGTTTCCCTTTTCCTGTTTGCTTGCTTAAGACTACACTGACTCGTGCATGTGCAATTTAAGGGCAACACGGGTTAGTTATCTGGAGAGGCTGAAAGCTGTTAATCAGTTTATTCATAGAAACTTGTATTTAATAATTTGTGGTGGAATTTATGTTTTTTTTTGTTTTTTTTTATGAAACACTCTGTCAGTCCACATCAGTCCATCACACCGTGTTGATAATGCTTATTCAGATATTTTGTATTAACCTCTTCTTTCTCTCCCCTGGTCGGCATGGCTGCTGAGTAACTGTATCTGATCCACCTTGCAGGTATATAACAGAGTTTGTAAACCTAGGCAATGTGTCAGCTCTGCGTACGTTCAGGGTTCTGAGGGCTTTGAAAACAATTTCAGTTATCCCAGGTAAGAGAGTCCAGGTGTGTGCGTCTGCGGGTGGGCGAGCCACGGGGTTGATGTTAGGTGTGGTTTTGTTTCAGTCCCTCTCCTCTCCTCTTCCTCCTTCGTTCTCTTCCCCCCCTGGTTGAACAGGCGCTCTTGCTCTCACCTTGGTGTCCCTCCTGGTCTTCGATGGTGGTGCTGGTGTCGTGTTCTTGCGCATACATGCGTGCGTGTGTGTAGTTATCGTGTGTGTTGTGTGTCATGGGGTTCTGTTCTGTGTGTCATCCTACCTTGTTACAGATATATAACAGAGTTTGTGGACCTTGGGAATGTCTCGGCGCTGAGAACGTTCAGGGTTCTCCGAGCACTGAAAACAATTTCTGTCATTCCAGGTGAGACTCCCATTTAAACACTAAGGCTGAGCTTATCACTTAGCTCTCTTTGTTTCTTTAACTTTCTTTAACTTCCTTTCTTTTTTTTTTTTTTTTTACTTTTAAATAAGATAATGATTTTGAATTATTTCCTTTTCTTCTTTAACTTTTGTTTTATTATGATCAAAAATGGTAGCAATACATTTTTGATAGGCTTAGCAGTCTACCTGCACTCCCATGTTCATCAGTGCATTAACATGTGCAAGCAAAAATGAATGTCCCAAACTTTGTGTTTAATATTACTTCCAAAGGATTTCTGTAGTGGTTAAAGTGGTTAAACGAACAAACTAATTATTATTAAATTGCTCATCATCAGCTGTCATATCAATGAGGCTCAGTTTTATTTCATTCTTTGATCCCAGTTCTCTCTGTCAGTGATGTTCCCGCCTTTTTTCTTTTTTAAACTATCTTGCTCTCTAAGACTGCCAAGCCTAATTTGATAGCTGCATGAAGCTTTGAAACACATGCTATTACAAGTTTGGCTTTAAAGGGCTATTCTTTTTTAAATTTAGTTTTATTCTTATTTAAATTTTTTTTTTAACTCACACAGTTATTTTATTCAGGATCTGGATATGTTTTGGTTTCTTTCTTATTTGAAGATCTTCATCCATCCTGGGAGTGAAAGAGAAAATATCGATAAATATTATAATGCGTAAACTTTAGATATTTAGATTCTAACACCACCAGGGAGCGTAATATCATTCGGGTTCATTTCCATTCTTCGGCATGACAAGAACCACGAACATAAATCCAATCATTACGAACAATCTTTGCACGGAGTCCTGATTTCAAAAGCATAAACAGACATAAGCTAGTGAGACAGCCTAAATCCACAGAACTGTGACAAGTTCTCCGAGGTACTCAGAACAGCCTTCCAAGTACCTTGAAAAATTGTCCATGAGTGCTCTGTGTAGTGCCTAAAACCTTTGTGCTGTACTCACTACAATAATTTTAACCTCAACTGAGCACTAAGTTGTGCTAAACCAGCTTGAAGGTTCAGTACTGTGAGAGAGACAAACAGATTCCCGGGATGGGAAAGGTTCTTCAATTAATGCAAGGTCATCATCACGTTTTAGACGAGTGATGCTGACATAGTCAGTTCCTTCAGCCTTGGCGTTTAAATGACCTGCATGACACCTCTCATTGCCCCCCCCAACCAAACTTCACCCCTCACAGGCACGTACTCTTCCTCGCCTGTCCTATCTTTCTCCTTTTCACTTCCTGCTTCCTTGATTGAGCCTGATTATGTGTGCTGTTATCTGTTTGTTGTGCTGCTGTGTTCAGTTGATTTGTTGGATGCAGTTTAATTATAAATGGAAGTTACTCGGGGATGTTCCCATAGATGAGCACATGAAATTAAAGGAAATAGCAATCCCATGGTGCAGTTTGCCTTTTTCAGATGGATTCTAATTTACATTTTAGTGCCACAGTCGTAAATGATTCAGATAAATCATCTTTTTATTTCTTTAGCTCTGATTATGAACATTGTATACAGTTATTATTAAAAAGAAAGTACACTGTCTTTCAGGTTTTACACACCAGGACACAAAAAAATAATCTGGTCCTCAGAGGTCTTAAAATGATTTAAATACAAGATCAGATCAACAACAGCATGTGATGTATTTCACTTTCTGTGTGTCAAAAGTGCACCCTGTGATTCATTAGCTTGTAGAACCACTTTTAGCAACGATAACTTGCAGTAATCTTTTCCTCGTTGTGGAGGAGTTTTGGCCTGCTTTTCTTTACAGATTTGCTTGACTCTGGAATACTTTGCTATACAGAGGAGTTCATGGTCGACTCAATGACTGCAAGGTGCCCAGGTCCCGTGGCTGTAAAACAAGCCCAAATCATCACCCGTCCACCACCGTGCTTGATAACTGGAATGAGGTGTTTGTGCTGATATGGTGTGTTTGGTTTTTGCCAGATGTGGCGCTATGTGGTGCATTGGAGCCAAACATCTCCACTTTGGCCTCACATGCCGGAAGGACACTGTTCCACAAGTCTTGTGATTTGTTCAGATACCACTTTGCCAAACCAAGCTGTGCTGCCGTGTTCTTTTTAGAGAGAATAGGCTTTCTCCAGGCAACCTTACCAAACAAGCGGTACTTTTTCTAACTGTACAGTCATTAACTTTAACAAATAACATGCTAACTGAGGCCTGAGCATTGCACAGTCTGACCTTGACGTGAATTTACTGGGATTTCCACCTCTGGGAGCTGTTTTCCACTTGTGAATGATCTTTCTCATTGTAGAATGACGGACTTCCCATTGCTTGGAAATGACCCTAAAACCCTTCCCCGACTGATGGGCAGCAACAATTGCTTCTCTAAGATCATTGTTGATGTCTTGGCACTGTGCTGTGTGTGACACCTCAGTGTTCCAGACCTGCAAACTGCCAAAACTTCTGCTTTTATAGAGCTGCTCAGAATTGCTGGTGATCAGTTAAATTAAGCATCTTAGCTTAATTTTTGTTAAGTAAATAATGACACATATGTGCTGTGGGTGATCTGAGGTTGGATTTACCTATTACTAAGACCTGCTAAGGACCGCATTATTTTTGTTATGTCCTGATGCTTAAAATGTTATAATCGAGAGATGGTGCGGTTTCTTTTTACCACGACTTTATGTACTGTGAATATATAAAAACAGAAATGTGTCGTTCTAATGGAAACATCCCATATGACGGTAGTATTTGCTGTGGTGCCAAACGTTCTCTGTAAAAATTGAATGTGACATCTTTATCTGTTTACTTTTTACGGTCTGTCACAGAACAATCAGTGTGGTGTTACTATACACACTATTCACTATATAAAGCACAGACTCGTGTCTGTTTTTATATAAAAAAAAAATCAGATATATCAATGCAAAGATCACAGGCTTTGAGTAAAAAATTGACTCTATTTCTGCTAGATGATATCAAGCAGCTTGAGCATTTATTGAGCTTGGCTTTTTTTTTTTTTTTTTAGGTATAACTAAATAATGTCACTGAATAATAAAAAACATCATTGTTAGTTATTATTCATTAGCAGTCAAAGCTCTGCTGAACTTCATCTCTGGTTCATCCGGCCTGTGTGGGCGATGTTTTGTCAGTTGGTCTGGCAACGTGAGCAAACTACCTACTAATTGTAACAAGATTCAAATGTTGATAATCCTAATGGATGTGACTGAGCCTCACCAGTGACATGAATACAAACGACAAACAATTTGCAACATGTAATGTGTTTATGTAAACGTCATCAGTCATAGAAAGTAGCTGACTGAGAAAATAGGTTTTTGGGGGACTTTGTTATGCAGTTTTTAATCTTAAAAGGTCCACTTTAGTATTACAGTAAACTTTAATGGTGATGCAAGAGCAGGCCAGCGGTAATACTGTCAATTTGGCCAAAATGTAGCTATACCTTTACAGCCATGTGCTATATATCATATCACATCAATTATTAAATATTAAAAATGCAAAAACCTGCATTAATGTTATATTTTTCTCATATTAAATGAAGTATCAGTAGCCTATAGCACAATCAAAATGAATGAAAAAAGGAACAGTGGAAGTCAAGAGGCAGAAAATTAGCACGCAGACAAGGTTTCTCCTCGCAGGAGAAGTGGAGAAGCAGGACAGCGTGTTCTTGTGCGCCTGAGCTGCAGAGCCGTACCTGCAAACAATGACTGGAGATATTAAGCCCACACATTCCTACATGACACACTGTCTACACGTCTTTATTACCTTATGGGACTACATGTGCCATTATTGCATTGTTCTTAAATTATTTATTTTTGGATAATAGAGAATTCCAGTTTCTACACTAAATATCTCACATCTGGAGCTCTGTTCAAGATCAAGTAGGAATTTAATAATGCTGCAAAAAAAATTATTGCATTTTTATGGAATTTAAAATTTTCTGGTATTTTTGCTTCTCAGTAAAGTAAAATAATGTTTGTTTTTTAATTGTGTCATTATTATTCCACTCTATTAAAAAAATGAAAAAAAATTGTTAAAACAAAATTAAGTGATAGTTCAGTTACTAAATAAAACATACTGCATGGCTAGCATTTATCTGAATAATTAATCAGAGTTTGGGCTTACACTTCCATTGAGGCAGAAATGACAACAAGAAGACTGTGCGCTGTTTTTTTTTCTTCTGTAAAGGACTGCACAACACACTCTGAATTTCAATTTCTGGTATTGAGGCTTGGCAGAGCTGGCTGCAGACGCTTAAGAAATCATTCTGATGGCTGCCAAGTTTAGATTTATATAAGAGCAGCATAGGGTTAAATTGAGAATCAGCTCATACGTAACTGAATTTAACTTTTTCATGCATGATTTGAATAAGTTCAGAATTGCAGCTATAACACCAAACCCAGCTTATATGCTTTATTTTATTTGTGTATTATTTTGTATATGTGTGTGCGTGCATTTGAATGTGTATGCTGTTGTGCATTTGTTTGCCTGTCTTTGTATATGTGAATTTGTGCACATTTGTGTGTGTGTGCGTGCGTGCGTGCGGTATTTGTGTGTTATTGACAGGCCTGAAGACCATTGTGGGTGCTCTGATCCAGTCTGTGAAGAAGCTGTCGGATGTGATGATTCTGACCGTCTTCTGTCTCAGCGTCTTCGCTCTGATTGGACTGCAGCTGTTCATGGGGAACCTGCGGAACAAATGTGTGATCTGGCCGATCAACATGACGGCTCTGTACCCGCCGAATGGCAGCAGGGTTTTTGACTGGAGTGAATACAGCATGAATACCTGTGAGTGTTTACATTTGATTAAACTTTGGAGCATGACTCGAGTAGATTTGGATATTAGAGAATGTGTCTGCAGCGTTAGAAATGATTTGACTTAGTCATGATGTCTAATGGATGAAATATTAACAGAAACGCTGACTTACTCAATGACATCAATGCAAGTGACTGCTGTCTCTCTTTTTTTTTAATAGCTAATTTCTACTTCCTCCCTGGTCAGCTTGATGCTCTGCTATGTGGAAATAGTTCTGACTCAGGGTAAGCCAGCACTTCACTTACTATATCCATGCCATATTATATTTATGCTATGTTTTCCGCAGCTAGCTCCCGTATCTTTGTTGCTCCTCCACACATCTTAACGCATTATTAGAGATTTAACAAGAGGTCAGTGGGTGTTCAGCATCAGATCCTGTTGCCTGGATGACCCAGCCAATTTTGTGTATACTGCTTCAAAAATGCCTCTTTGAGAAGTTGGTGTATCCTTGTGTTGTTCAATAGTTGCGCCATTGGGCATCAATTCTGAATATTGCTGACTGACATCTATTGGGCTGTGGTTTCATGCCCATATTCTCAGTGAAATCGGCTTTTTGTCAGTCTCCAGCCAGTTGAACCTTTGATGCTTAGATATGGCTTATTTTGGTATTTGTAAATTCCGGGCACTGTGGTGTAATCCTAGGCCAGGCTTGCATACCACCAGGTGATTTGCATTTGAGCCCTCATCTTATTCTGATCTGATAGAGCTTTAGGCCATGTGAATTCATTCAAAAAAAAAATCTTAGAATATGCACGTTTAATATGCATGCATATTCTATACTTAGAATACAAAACACATTAAATATTAAAGTATCATACTTCTAACACTGTAAATGAAAGCAAGACCAACAAAAGCACACAAGATGTTTTTCAAGGTTATTTTCATCCTGTCGCATCTTAGACAGGGATGTTAATCAGGATGCCAGTGATGCATATTATCCCACCTGTGTTGATGCCAAAGAGGCACATTTCATTCACTTATTAAATTATGGTTTTTGTACTGGTGTGTGTTCCTCTTTCAGACGATGTCCAGAGGGCTTTACATGTATGAAAGCTGGAAGGAACCCCAACTATGGTTACACCAGCTTTGACAGCTTCGGATGGGCTTTCCTCACCCTCTTTCGTCTCATGACCCAAGACTTCTGGGAAAATCTCTACATGCTGGTAAAGACTTAAACAGACTTATTTTATTAAAGTCTCTCAGTCCTCACTAACTACCTCTTCCACGAGCAGCACTGAGGATTTTTTCCTCACTTCATCATAAAAAAAATATTAGTCATCAGATTAGCAGGCTGCCTGAATGAATCAGCATTTTTTGATGCTTTTAGGGACACAAATGCATGTGCAAATTCAGTATGTGTGCCAAGATTGGTTAAGGTAAATTACACTACTGACTGGCATATTTCCTGCTTCTGTAGGCCTTCACCGGCACAGCCATGATAGATTCACCTTATTTGGCAAAATAAGCCAGATGGCGATGTAGTGTGTGTGTGTGTGTGTGTGTGTGAGTGAGTGCAGACTAAGACATTGTTTAACTATGGATGTTTTTCCTTGAGAGGGTCTTGGGATGACTGTAGAAGCACCAGCACACAATATCCAGTACATACTATACCTATGAAAGAATAAAGCACTACAGAAAAAAATCATAAACATTAAATAACTGTGCAGCAAGGTGCATTTCAGTTGTATTTTATCATTAGGTATTTCATTTTAGTCTTTATCTTGCACGGTAAATTGCTGATTCCGTCTCATTTATGGTATGTCTGTGTTTCCTGTGAGACTCTTCGAGCCGCGGGGAAGACCTACATGATCTTCTTTGTGCTGGTCATCTTTGTGGGCTCATTCTACCTGGTGAATCTGATCTTGGCTGTGGTGGCCATGGCTTATGAGGAGCAGAACCAAGCCACAATTGAGGAGGCACAGCAGAAAGAGGCGGAATTCAAGGCCATGCTGGAACAGCTCAAAAAGCAGCAGGAAGAGACTCAGGTCAGTCATACGCGCTCTCACACACACACATACCTTTACCCATTGTTTACAGTTTTTAGTTATCATCTCTTTTTTTTTCTCTAAGGCTGCTGCCATGCCGACATCTGCTGGTACTGTATCAGAGGCTGCGTTAGAAGATGAAGGAGGGGGGCACTTGTCTCGCAGTTCCTCAGAGGTCTCTAAGCTGAGCTCCAAGAGTGCAAAAGAGCGTCGCAATCGCAAGAAGAAATGGCGACAGAAAGAGCAGGAGAAAGAGAAGGGGGACAGTGAAAAGGTGGTTAAGTCCGAGTCAGATGATGGCAGCAAGAAAAGCACCATTCGGTTCCCGGGAAGTCGACTGGGGAGGAAGACATCCATCATGAACCAGGTTAGCAAGAAAAGTTGCAAACTTAAGAGCTTCAGCAATGGCCCATAAACTGTATATAAAAGATTGGTGTAGATACTACCCTATCCTCACCTATAGTCATGAGCTTTGGGTAGTGACCGAAAGAATGAGATTGCAGATAAAATGAGCTTCCTCCGAAGGGTGGAAGGCCTCTCCCTTAGAGGTGGGGTGAAGAGTGCAGTCAGTCAAGAGAGGCTCAGAGTAGAGCTGCTACTCCTCCACACTGAAATGAGCCAGTTGAGGTGGTTCGGGCATGACTAGGATGCCTCCTGGGCGTCTCTCAGATGAGGTGGGGGCTCCGGGGGTTCCTATACTGGGAGGAGCCCCCGGGGCAAGACTCAGGACGTGCTAGAGAGATTATATCTCTTGGCTGGCGAAGGGAGGTCTGGGTTTCTCTGCTCAGGCAGACCCTGCCCCGGAAATGCGGAAGAAAATGGAAGAATGGATTGCTGTAGATACTGTGATGTCACCAGTTGTTTAGTGGACTGAAGCCTCAAGGTGAGCATATTGGCATCACCATCTTGTGTCTTAGAGCCAGAAGTGACCATATATGGATGAGAGGGTGGATTACTAAGGTATCATCTAAAGCTAGCTGAATCCAAGCTGCATCTATAGACTGTTTGGAGGCATTGTGCTAGCGTAGATACTCATACTTTCACTCTGTGAAAAAACACGAGCACAAAGAAATAATTTTAGTAGAATTAATACAGAAGGCCGTATTATTTCACAGTTAATTTCATTTAAAGGGACAAATGGACTGGTGCAGCAATTTTCTACACTAACTGAGCACTCAGTGCACTTTTTGCTACACATTCATCCATTCACACACTTTCATATAGAGCTTCATTCTGTGCCTTTAAGTGCTTTTTAACTGTCATGCATACACTCACAATCCAATGGATGCATCAGGGGCAATTAGGGGTACAGTATCTTGCCTAAGGACACTTTGACATAAAGACTGGAAGAGACGGGATCACCAATCTTTAGATGGGTGTATGACTCTCTCTACCTGCTCTACCTCCTGAACCACAGTTACCCAGATTAAAGTCCAGTTCGCAGACACCTAGCAGCATCTACCTGTCATTCATGTGCATCTTTTAAGCCTTAAAATTTAAACAGTAGTATAAAAATTGTTTATTTCTGCTGTAAAATTGGACATTTTAACATGGGGGTATAAGAGGATTGAGTCGCTTTTGCAGCCAGCCTCCAGTGGTCATTTGAGGAATTGCAGAGGCCGGGATTTCTATGGGGATTTTTCTAAGCAGATGTGGGCTGTTCCAAAGCTCTGGTGGATGTGAGGATATGCGTGGAGGGGGACAGCTTTTCCTCCAGTTTGCTCCTGCACTCAGTGGTTTAAGCAGTGATCTGGTCACGGTATCAGCTGTATCAGCCTCTCTCGAGCCACATCCCTCTTGGGACTCTTTCTGCCACTTTAATTGTCATATAGACAGTTTTCCTACTTTTTCCTACTCATTGCGAGAACTTTTGACACTTTACTTCCTAACTACCTTGTCTGCATTCATTGGCCAGTCCTTTGTACTTTATTTACTGTCAAAAGGCTTTATCCCTGATGACTTTGAGCTCCAGCAAGGTGATTTGTACCTATACTGCACTGTAATTGTAATGTTCTTCCATTGACCATTGTCATTTTTTTTCTCAATGAACTACACAATGTGTAACACTAAAGATTTTCAGTTTGAATATTTCATTCATCAAGATCTAATGTGTCACATAACCTTAAAGGTACAGTAAAGGTACAGAGTTTATTTCATAGAAAAAATGTTGTACTCATAAATACACAATGATTAGTCTGTAATTACATCTTCCAACAAATTGATGTGTTCAAACTTAGAATTTATTCATTAGAAATACAGAGGAGCAGGTGCCTGTTAGTGGACATTGTCCCACCATTTTGACTTCAGTGGCTGAGATGGTCATTACATTTTTCCTAATTGCATTTTAAGTATGTGGCTAAAGACTGGCCACATACATAGTATGGCTTATTAAGTTACTTTTAATTTAAAGATCACAAATAGCTCTTTCAAACTATATATGACCATTTAACATTTGTAAATGTATATTTTCATCATTTCATTATTTTTTTTATTATAACTTTATTTAACCAGGAAGGTCCCATTGAGATTGAAAATCTCTTTTTCATTCTCATTGTCTTTCTCCTCCTCACCACTGTTCTCTCTCCTCCCTCATTTCTACCTCATCCTCTTCCTCCTCACCTCAAGTCTCATCTCCTCAACACACAAAAATGTGCATAAACAGCTTTTTTATTCCCGATATTGTTGCCAGACAGCTGACAATGAGCTAGCTGAACAACAGCTGGTTATAAGCTAACATTATGCCAGCTAATGTTAAGCTTGAGTGCTCTAAAAA
>JAVDPK010001206.1:171239-186310 GCA_034780415.1 Cichlasoma orientale
CAACCCAGAACTGCAGGCCTCACTTGCCTCAGTTAAGGTCAGAGTTCATGATTCAACAATAAGAAAGAGACTGGGCATCCATGGAAGAGTTCCAAGGTGAAAACCACTGCTGACCAAAAAGAAAACAAAGTCTTGTCTCACATTTGCCTTGATGATCCCCAAGACTTTTGGGAAAATATTCTGTGGGCCGATGAGACAAAAGCGGAACTTTTTGGAAGGTTTGAGTCCCGTTACATATGGCGTAAAAATAACACAGCATTTCATAAAAAAGAATCATACCAAACATGGTGGTGGTAGTGTGATGGTCTGGGGTTGCTTTGCTGCTTCAGGACCTGGACGACTTGCTGTAATTGAAACCATAAATTCTGCTCTCTTCTAGCCATCAGTTCATCCCCCGAAGCTCAAGAGCACTTGGGTTATGCAGCAGGACAATGATCCAAACACAAAAGAAAGACTAACTTTGAATGGCTAAAAAAATGAAAAGTTTTTGAGTGGCCTAGTCAAAGTATGGATGTATGACCAGGTATGACCATAAACAGAACATTCATGCTGGAATCCCCCACTGGGGTTTAATACCTGGGTCTCTCCACCTTCTGTTTTGAGAACCGAAGAAGCCTTTCGGATGAGAGGTGAAATGTCTTCAAAAAACTTAAAGAGGTCCCGTCGCCTTTTTTCAAGCTCCAGAGACTACTATGACCTGGATGACTGGGAACCTACACAGACACAACCAGTTATTAGGTTTAGGGGGCAATTACTTTTTCACAAAGGGCCAGTTAGGTTTCGGTAGCTTTTTTCCTTAATCAATCAAGTTATCATTTAAAAACTGAATTTTGTATTTTGTTCAGATTATCTTTGTCTCATTTAAAAAAAATTTTTGATGACCTGAAACATTTAAGTGTGACAAATATGCAAAAAAAAGGAAAAAGAAATCAGTAAGAGATAACATATCTTTATTGTCATTGCACAATACAATGAAATTTTGTTCCTCCAGTTGCTGAAATAATAAATAACACAAGATAGAAATAAGAAATATAAATAAAATAAATAAGGATCTGGTATTTACAGTGAGCAGAGGTAGTATGATGCAATATTTACACAATATTTATAGTGAAAATACTTTTTCACTTCACTGTATACTGTGGGTTCAAAAGTTTAAGTTTTTATCTTTTTGTTCTTGAGGTGCTGAACCTGTTTCTGGCCCTGCTGCTGAGCTCATTCAGTGCAGACAACCTTGCTGCCACTGATGATGATGGCGAGCCCAACAACCTCCAGCTTGCGGTTGCCCGCATTAAGATAGGGATTGCCTGGTTCAAGGCAAACATGAGGGTTTTCGTAGCCACAATGCTAAAGAAGGTACCACATAATTAAACATTTATACACCTCAGCAATTCTTCCTTGTTTAAGTGAATTGTTTTTGTCAGACACCTATTTGATGGCAGTCTTTGTTTTCTAATAGCATTTTTGCATTTTTTATTGTATCACTATGACAAGCAGCCTATTGAAGATGAACAGAAGCCTCTGGATGAGATGTATGAGAAGAAACTCAACTGCATTGCAAACCACACAGTGGACATCAACCGAGGACTGGAATATGCTAAAAACGGCAATGGCACCACCAGTGGCATTGGGAGCAGTGTGGGAAAGTACATGATTGATGAAGACTACATGTCCTTCATCCATAACCCAAACCTCACCGTCTGTGTTCCAATCGCTGTTGGCGAGTCTGACTTTGAAAACCTTAATACGGAAGATTTCAGCAGTGAATCAGACGTGGAAAATAGCAAAGATGTGAGTATCAGGGGACTACTGGGTGAGAATGGAGAAGAGAGCTTATTGAGTTAATGAGTTTGCTAAATTCAACATGGTAGGAAGCAACACAAAGTTGAGTTTATTGTGCAATATTTGGAGAAGGAAAAGAGTTGCCACACTGAAGAGACTTAGCTTAACTGACATTAAAGAACATCCACTTAGACAGGAGCACAGTAACACTGAGCTTAAGTGCTGACCCTGCAGACAGCCAGAAACAGCAGACAGACAACAGACTGGCCCGGTGAGATGACAGAGCAGCAGAGTCGCAGTCTGCTGTATAGTATAAATGCAGGAGAAGGATAAGCCAGACCCAAAGTGTGTAGAGAAGCCTGATGGGTCACCTTGACCTAGTTTGTTGTAGGGAAAAAAAAGGAGATAATGCAGCTGTATCACTACTGTACTTGCACCAGGTTTATATTCCACTGGGCTGACTCAACCACAAAAATCTACTCGGCACTGCAGCCAGCCAGAGGCAACACTGCAGGGCAAAAGCACAAGAGTGTGCTTACTCTATTATAATATAGGTGCTGTTATGTTGGTGTTTCAATAGTTTGCCCTGCCTCACCTTGAATTAAGAAATGACAGGATTTATTGATGGAGGTGAGCTTCACCAAGTTTTAATTTGTGCGAATAGATTTTCTTCTTCTTCATATTTTACCAACCTGTAATTCCTGTTTTGATCATTTTACTGTAACACTGTAGTGAAACTGATCCAGACATTTATCTATTTGCATTTTTGTTTGCATTGAACTGACTTGTTTGAATGCACATGCGTAATACAATGTATTTTTTTAATTCCTTTATTACAAATAAATATGCCTTCATCAATTAAGAATCTTTATGATACAAGTATACAATGACCATTATTAATCTTTAATGACTAACATGACTCTTAATAACTGCGGCAGTGGGAAAACTGGATACGCTACACGTCTATAACATGTGTTCCTCCAGTAATAAATCGTGTCATGCATATAAACCCAAAGAGTGCATTAATGTAATGGCTTCACTGGCACTGAGCCTTATACATAATATATTCTTTCAGCATCTCACTGCTGAACCTATAACATCCAGAGAAATTAAGTTGAACTGATCTCTTTGTCCTAGCTGGATGACACCAGCTCATCTGAGGGCAGCACCATAGACATCAAGCTTGATGTGGAGGAGGTGGCGGTGGTGGAAGTTGTGGAGGAATATCTTGACCCGGAACCCTGTTGGACAGATGGTAGGTGATGTTTAGTATCTGACCCTGTGGTTAGTAATAACAATGATTGTACTGTGTTAATGACAATTCATTTACATTCTTTGATGTAAATCAACAGTTGTGTTTTCATTTGGCATACAGAGTGTGTGGCCAAATACAAGTGCTGTGATGTTCCCATCACTCATGGCTGGGGGAAATACTGGTGGTTCCTGAGGAAGACCTGCTACCTGATAGTGGAACACAACTGGTTTGAAACCCTGATCATCTTCATGATCCTGCTCAGCAGTGGAGCCCTGGTAAGAATGCGGACACACACACACACAGACACACACACACACACACACACACACACACTCAATACTATAATAAAGCGCATATCAAAGTAAAAGATGCAAGAAATAAATTAGAAAAAAAAAACAAGAATAAAATGCTGAATAAAATCAGCATGCATTTACTACTGAGGATTTGAGCAAGCATCATCTTCTGCTTTTCTTCTGCAACTGCACTTGATATTATTGTCGATAATGGACAGCAAAGTGCTGTAATGCACCAGCTTTTCAACCAGGAGAATCTAGCTCAGATTTGCAGCTTTCTGGGGGAGAAGTCGAACTCTGCTATGCTGAAGAACGGATACAGGCAGTGGAAGGAGTCGGCACTTTAGTTTGACATGGTTGTGTTTATCATCTGTCAGCTTTCTTCCGTACTGTGTAAACAACTCGTTGTCAGCAATAAACAAACAAAGCATGTTATCTGCCTTAAAAAATATAACCCAGGTAAGGGTGACTTAAAAGAGTGAAAAGCCTTCAAGTGTGTGCCATTCATCAGTAACATAAAAAAACACATGGATAGTAATCTTGGTTGTTTCATGCTGTGCATATTAGAGAAGATGTAGCTAACGTCGCAGCGTACTCAGTGATAAATGCTGAAATACTGAGCTGTGTGATGTTTCTCTGCTGCTCTTTAGGCCTTTGAGGATGTTTACATAGAACAGAGGAAGACAGTCCGCGTCATTCTGGAGTACGCCGATCGGGTTTTCACCTACATCTTCATCCTGGAGATGTTGCTGAAATGGGTGGCTTATGGCTTCGTCAAGTACTTTACTAATGCCTGGTGCTGGTTGGACTTCTTCATTGTCGATGTAAGTACACTTGCATACTGCTCGGTTACATAGTAGCTGTTTGGTGTAACTCCACATGTTGATATTTTGGCATCCGTGGATTTGAGAGATTGAGTCTGAGTCATTGAGCCATTTGTCACACAAGACTATAGAAAAGATGCTTTATTGGGGAAACACGAATGCTTTTTTTTTTATGGCAAATGTCTCAAAGACATGGTTTATTCCTTTAGCAAAAACTAGAGATGTGAACAGTTCCTGCACTGCTGGGTCACAGCGGAGATTTTTTTTTTTTAATCTATTCACCATAATGTAGAAACACCAGGAATCGCAGAAATGTTATACCAGGGATCACAGTGAGAGTGTACATATTATGTGACATTACAGGTAATTTGATACAGCGGCTGTGTCTATGTCACTGTATGAAGCCTAGAGATTTTGCTCTGTGACAGTAGCACAGTGGCCTCTCAGTCACAGTAAATAAATCCTGAATGCTAAACCGGGCCTGCTGAAGCATTCAGTGTTTTCCCCTTCTGACAGTTATTGTGGTTCAGCTGTGGTTTATCCTTTTGTGTCATTTATGAACAATACGTGTCTCAGTCGAATTCCTTCCTGTATTTTTAAAAATAATGTTATGGTGACACATTTTAGTGAAATATAAGGTCACGGTGAAATATCCAGCGCTTTTCAGGAAGCGACACTTTTTATGGCACTTTTTGTTGTATGTTATGGTGACTTGCAATTTTGAGAAAAAATTTTTTTTTTCAAAAGTGAACATTTAAGTGATTATGGAATATAAAGGCACACAGACTATTTTGTGTGTCTGTTATTTTATAGTAATGACTGAATTGTGAAAGTGAAAAAAAAATACTTTAACCCTGAATCTCTGGATAAGTCACGACCTCTAATTAATGACCTGAAAATGGTCTGATTTTTTTTATTTCTGCTTTTTTTGACAGTTAACTTGATTCGCTGACAGTTTCAGTCTCTGCCACTGACCTTTCCAAATCCAAATTATTTGTCCCTCAGTTTGTAATTTCATTCAATTTTAAATATTTAACAGTACATTCTTTTTTTTTTATCTTGTCACAATATTTATTCTCTACATTCTTCATATATTTGTCTTTTATTATATGTTCTATGTTGTGCTTCAAGTTATTCATACATTAGAAAGTCAGTCGTCTGAGTCTGATTTAACATCTACATCGTATGAACATACCATTTAGTTATGTGTAATAGCAATGCAATAATATATGTTGTATTCATGATGTGTGTCAGAAATTGTGTGTCTGCCCTAGCACGTACTATGTGTATGCATTTATTTATATGATTATTTATTTGTGTTGTATATTTTCCGTTACTTCCAGAGTGTCTTCAGCTGGAACACATATTTTGTTGAGAACAAAAAAGCAGAGGAACACTTAGACTGCTTCACAAACATCTGTCTTTGTTTTTAACAAACACCCTCAGATGACCTCAATTATCCAGATATAAACTGCCACTGGAATCTGGCCATTATTTCCAGTGATGGTGCACAAAAAAAATAAGGAGATCAAAAAAAATATTTGAATTTTTTTTTTCTGTGAAGACTGGATATTACATACCAATTTATTAATTTATTAATTTATTTATTTTTTTGCCGGTTTTAACAGTAGAAGCTGTTATGTGTGGAGGAACTGACAAAATATTACTGCCACTACTTTAAGAAGGACAATAAAATATACGAGTCTTCACAGAAAAAATAGAAAAAAAATGCATGTTGCTGATATACAAGGTTACAAGGTTTGGGCTGAACATGAAAATGACAGAGTTCTGGAGTTGAGTGAAATAGACATACGATACACTTACCAGTCACTTCATTAGTTACACCTTGCTAGCACCCTGTTGGACCCCTTTTGCCTTCAGAACTGCTTTAATTCTTCATGGCTCAATAAGGTGCTGGAAACCTTCCTCAGAGATTCTGGTCCATATGGACATGATAGCATCACACAGTTGCTGCACATTTATTGGCTGCACATCCGTGATGTGAATCTCCAGTTCCACCACATCCCAAAGGTGCTGTATTGGATTGAGATCTGGTGACTGTGGAGGCCATTTGAGTGCAGTGAACTCACTGTCAAAACACAAGCAACCAGTTTGAGAAGATTTGAGATGATTTGAGCTTTGTGACAATGGCGTGTTATCCAGCTGTAAGGAGCCGTCAGAAGATGGGTATACTGTGTTCATGAATGGATAAACATGGTCAGCATGGGCTCAAAGGGTGCCAAGAAAGTGTCTCCAACTCCATTACACCACCATCATCAGCAGCAGCAGCCTGAATCATTGATACAAAGGAGGATGGGCTCATGTTTTAATGTTGTTTGTGCCAATGTCTGACCCTACCATCCAAACGTTGCAGCAATCAAGACACATCAGACCAGGCAACATCTTCTATTGTCCTTTCCTGTTCTGAGCTGACAGGTGTGGCACCTGGTGTGATCTTCTGCTGCTGGAGTCCATGTTTGACATGTTGCACATTCAGAGATGCTCATCTGCACACCCACAGCAATCAGGCATTTCAGTTCTCATACAAATAGCAGATGAGCTATGCCATATGAATTTCCCTCTGGGATCAATAAATTAGTTCTTCACTTTTCTTCTTGCTTTTAATGAGTGGTTAGTTGCCTTGACTGCTTGAAGCAGTCTGGCCGTTCTCCTCTGAGCTCTCGCATCACCCAGAGAAGCGCTGCTTGCTGGATATTTTCTCATTTTTGGATCATTCTCTGTAAACCCTAGAGATGACTGTGTGTGGGAAAATCCCAGTAGAACAGCAGGTTCTGACATACTCAGACCAAACCATCTGACATCAAATCCCCTTTTTTCCCCACTCTGATGCTACTTTTGAACTTCAGTGTGTCGACTTGACCGTGTCTACTTGACTAAATGCGATGAGTTTCTGCCATGTGATTGGCTGATTAGATATTTCCATTAACGAGCAGATGAACAGGGGAACTTAATGAAGTGGCTAGTGAGTGTATATACTATATTTGTAAGTCTTATAATGCTTTGTTGTACACAAGATGCTAATATCATGGTCTTTGTGTATTGTTTTGTATGTAGAAGTAACATTGTTACTGGACAGAGATACATGTGCATTTCCAAAACAGCTGAAATGCTCCTTTAAATGTAAATAAAAACTGAACGCAGTTACTTTGGATGCATACAAACCCTGTTTTAATTGAAAACAGAACAACCACATGTCAAATGTTAAAACTGAGAAATGATTGTCACTTTAAAATATCAGCGAATCCTATTAAAAAGGTTAAGAGAGGTAGTGTGTACCATCTCTCTTTTTTTTTCTCTGTAGGCATTTAAGAACTGAGATGACGACTGCTGTCGTTTCAGAATTGAAATTTGATGTAAGATTTTAGATGCTCCACAGTTAGAACCTGAATTTTGTGGTTTATAGTGCTTTCAAATAGTATCATATGTCACATATATATCAGTATATGTATGTCAGATCTGAACTTCAAGCAGGCCAGTTGAACACTCAGACTCTCTTTCTGTGCAGTAATATGTGCAGACTGTGGTTTGGTATTGCCTTTCTAAGTAAGGACCTCCCTGTAAAAGATATCTGGATGGCAGCATATGTTCCTCTGAAACCTGTACTGTATATAATATCTAGGTTATCCTGCTGGATATCTGTATATAATATATAGGTTATATATATTGTCTATATATTCTTTCTTTTTCTTACAACATAAAGAGCCTTGAGGCAACTGTTGTTGTGAATTGGCACTATATAAATAAAACTGAACTGAATTGAATAATTCAATAATGTTTCTCAGTTTAACCATTTGACATGTTTTAGTGTTGCTAAGTTGAGATTTTTTAAATTTGTGATTTGGATTCTCTTCCCAAACATTCATGGTGTCCTACAGATCATGATGGAAGACAAAAGGGTTAACATCCTCAAGTCATATTGTTTTTTTTTCTTTTTTGCTAAATTCTAAAATATGAAGAAATCTCAACATACTGTGACGATGACTTAATCCTGACTTTTTTTATGCAACCCTCTACCCCAATACTGACCTGTCCTCTCTCTCACAGCAGGTTCCTATAACTGTGTCTCCCTTTAAGTTAAGAGAGACATTGTGCAGCTGTCGAGAGGGACTGAGGGGTCGGTGTTTGGGGGTCAAGGGTAAGGTTGATGTGTTGTTGTGGGACTCCTACTTTCACAGGTTTTCCTCTCTTCTAACCCTGAAAGTTGTCATCAGCCTTCTGCGTTTTCTCTCCCTTCTTTAAGTACAATGCCCTCTGGTGTGGAAACTGTACTGTTGTTGTACCGTGTACTGTGTGTATATTATTGTGTCACATTGATTTAGTGTTTGTGAACTCATCTCTCCTCTAATTTTTCCCTTTGTTTGACTCTCTTCTCTTCCTCTCACTGTGTCAACCACAAGTTTCTTTCCAGGTGTGCTCACTGTGCTGTTAAGCTGGTTATCACGCTAGACTGGCTTGCCAAACTAAACCAAACTCAAACATAAGCAAACACTTTTAAAAGTCCGGCTGCACTTTATTGACCTTTTGTATATTGTAATAACTCTTGTTTAACCCTTATGTTATATAGATACATATACTTACACATATATAACCTATATATGTACTTATATATATCTGTATATAACCATTCAGCCATCCTTACACTTTATGTAGCGTCCACCTTTCTCTCTATATCTCCTCTAACTGTGTGGGTCCTCTCTTCCTTTGCCTCTGTCTTTCCCTCTTCTTCTGTCCCTATCTGTGTAGGTGTCTATAGTCACCCTTATAGCTAATGCGTTGGGCTACTCCGATCTAGGCCCGATTAAATCACTCAGGACACTGAGGGCCTTGAGACCCCTCAGGGCCCTGTCACGTTTTGAAGGGATGAGGGTAAGACCCAAGATACCAGGCAGCTGGTCCTTTTGCATGCCGAATAAATAAAAGTATCAGCGCATGCTAGAGATGGCAAAATAGATTTTAAAATGTCTCTGAGGGGAATTTTTTTAAAGCTGACCCCTTTGATTAGTGAGAAGCTTTTTGCATGAGCGCAGATCATCTCAGATGGTCATCATACATCTGATTTGATTTATCATATTTCATTTCATATATAATAAATTTAGCATTATTTTAAGGCAGTTAGCAGTGAGTCCAAATATTAACCAAATTAAACTCTGTCCAGTGCTTTATTAAAATTAGACTATACGCCAATTTTTGCTTGAATGATGCAGCGCATTACAATAAAAGCTCTGTTTAGTACCAGCTGTGGGAACAACTAGAGGTTGGTATGAACTGTCACACAAAATAAATTCAACCTGAACCACAGGACAGGGTAGTGATGCAGACCCAAAATGCAATCTGTGCAAGAAAATCAGTACCTGTTAAGTGCTGTTAAGTTACAGAGCCCCGCCCCCATCCCAGCTCAAATGATCTGATATTGAAATCTGTGCACGTGGTCAGTTCAAATCTTTGTGAATACTTAATTTACGGGGTGCACACAGTGAAGTCTGTCCTCAAATGTGTGGACGGTTTCTACATCAGTAGTTTATGTAACTCCTGAGTTTTGCCTAAAATCCTGAGAAATGATTTTCATCTGGTTGTTTCATGTGATGGATTGGATCAGCCTCTGGTTGTTGCTGGGCAAAAAAAAAAGAAAAAAGCCTCCGTGCCTAGGCTCAGCATCTTCTGACTTTTGCTCTGCCTCAAGTGTCCTGTTATTTGATCTTATCACAGTTTGGCTTTGGCATTGTCACACTGGAAGATCAACAAACTTCTGGTTGCATAACCCCCCCTCCCCTGACATCCTTGCTCATCACTCCTCAGTGAATTTCATCACCATGATTTTCATGATCACTGTTTTGCAGTTATATTAAGTTATCACATAGATGCATTGTCTCTATATTGTAACGTTAGATCATTAGAGTGGAAAAGAAGCACAGAGAATTTTAACATTTGATGTTTGCCTATAGTTTTGGTTTATTTGGCTTTCTGTTTCCATGGCTTGGTGTTTGGAAATGCACATTCATATGTTGTCCTCCTAAGGCTGAGAGATCGACATCATTCAGGGTAGTATAGTTTATTATATTTTCTGTTAACACTTCATGAAAACTCCATTATTTTTTTGCATTGACTTGGCATATCGAACACAAATTTTCTACTGACATGATGGGACACAGGGAGTGTGTACGAATATGTTTGTAAAAATCTTACTGGTTAGCAAAAATTCCATTTTAAGGAAGTAACAATACGTGGGGGCACAATACACTTCAATAGAAAAATCTGACAATGTGGATGAGGAGCTAAAAATGGATTACATTGTAACTAATTGCCAGAGGGTGCAGGTAAATATAACTTTATTAACAGTGACCTGCCAGAAGCCTGTAGTGGTTTATTTAAATCCTTGATGAATGTTCACAGAAATCAAATTAACACTCTTTATAATTTGTTATATGCCCTCTATTACCAAACCAATAAGACAAACTATTATATAAACGGCTTCCTGTGAAAAATGAAACAATCTGAGTCACACATACATTTTATTTTGACTTCTGCTGTACACTGTATTGTGTCCTATTGCTCGTTTGTAATTTAGTGTCACCGGCATCAATTTTTGACAAGAAATCAGATAAAACAATTTAAGTCTCTAAGGGGGGGAAAGAATGTGCATTTCTGTGTACGTGTGTGTTGCTGTCCAAATGTTTGAACATCTGAAAGCAGGTGGTGTTTGATTGCTAATTTACCCTTTTGTCTGTTTTCCGCCCCCCACCCCGTTCTCTGTAGGTTGTAGTGAACGCCTTGGTGGGCGCAATTCCCTCGATCATGAACGTGTTGCTGGTGTGTCTCATCTTCTGGCTCATCTTCAGCATCATGGGTGTCAATCTGTTTGCTGGAAAGTATTACTATTGTTTCAACGAGACAGCTGAGGAGTACTTTGAACCGCATGACGTGAACAACAAATCAGAGTGCTTTGCACTCATCAACGCAAATTACACTGAAGTCAGATGGAAAAATGTCAAGATCAATTTTGACAATGTGGGCGCGGGATACCTGGCTCTCCTGCAAGTGGTAAGGAACTTTAATTGCTACTTCTCATTTGTGTCATTTGTGTTGAGCCTGCTTTCTCACACGCTGTGACTGCAAACATCGCAGGCAACATTCAAAGGCTGGATGGACATAATGTATGCAGCAATAGACTCTAGAAAGGTAGGCTTTTTTTTGTCTGGCAGATAGTTTGACTTCCAGATCAACGGTGCCTACAGTTTTTTTACATTTTTTTTATGCCACTTTACAGGTGGGGGATCAGCCCCTCTATGAGGACAACTTGTACATGTACATCTATTTTGTCATATTCATCATCTTTGGCTCGTTCTTCACCCTAAACCTCTTCATTGGTGTCATCATTGATAACTTCAATCAACAAAAGAAAAAGATAAGATTGCTTCTCCTCACTTTACCCTTGCAAAAAACACATACACACAGATTCGCTTTCTTACCCAGAGTTAGATGAAATGATCCGTGATGCAGTTAATGATAAAAGTCAGCAGTGGATTAGCGTCACTTTAAGTAGTGGAAACAAGGGGGATGTGTTAGTGGTCTAACTACAAACATGAAAACAAGTATATTTACCAAAATATAAAATTATTCCTTTGCAGTATGTTAAATACAGGATGCTTTGGTTGTAATTCACTTTTTTTTAAAAGTACATCTGGCACTGGAATATGTTGTCTAAGTTCCTGCAGATTGTAACCAAATTGTTTTTGCCCCTTTACTTTGGAGGTCAGGATATCTTCATGACAGAAGAGCAGAAGAAGTATTACAATGCCATGAAGAAACTAGGGTCAAAGAAACCACAGAAGCCAATACCAAGGCCTCAGGTAAATATTCCCCTCCCAGACGATTTCAATTTCTAAAAGCAATTAAAAAAATAACTACAACATCCCTCCTCTCTTGCTCTCTCCTCAGAACAAAATCCAGGGCATGGTGTTTGATTTTGTGACACAGCAGGTGTTTGACATCTCCATCATGATGCTCATCTGCCTCAACATGGTCACTATGATGGTGGAGACGGATGATCAGTCAGAGGACACGGAGCATGTGCTTTACTGGGTCAACTTTGTCTTCATTGTTGTCTTCACTGGCGAGTTTTTACTGAAGCTCTTCGCACTGCGTCACTATTACTTCACCAATGGCTGGAACATTTTCGATGTGGTTGTGGTCATCCTTTCAATTGTGGGCAAGTATTTAAAATTTTTGTTTATCTATGGGGGGAAAGCCTGGAGCAGCTTGATTGGAAATAGCTCAAATGAGCCAATTTCACATGTGCACCGCAACCCTAACCTTTTTAGACATTATCTGCATGTCAGATGATAAATGACTGATGCAGATGGATTAAATATGAAGCAGTCTTTACCCTGACAGATCCCTACTAGCGCCTCTGTTGCCTGAACCAAACTTAGTGTTTCTAGCAGTGATAGCAGTTATGAATTAGAATATCTATAGCACTAATGAACATGTGCAACATGTTAGAAAGTGAAGCTTAAGACTGTGTGACCTGATTCTCCTGACCTGGTCTGAAGTTCCTGTGTGAAAACGTGTACGTCCATGTAGACAAGCTTGAGGAACACAGAGCACTGACATGGTAAAGCAGTACAGTAGTGTGCAAAAGTCTTGAGCTACCCCTCATTTCTTTATATTTTGCTTCCAAGGAGCCAGAGTGTCTTGTAATTTTTAAGTGGTCTTGAGCAATAGTTCTCCAGGCTTTCTGAGGGGCTTTCACAGGTTCACTTTGTACACTGGGCAGCTTTTACACTCATTTTCAATCCAGTCCTTCTCCCTGACCAATTTTAGAAGGTTTTTTTTTTTTAAGCCTCTTAACCTTTGAATCATTCAAGCATAAAAACCTAACTCAAGGGATGAACCAGTGTTGGGTCTACACAACAACTTAGCAAAGAACTCATTTTAAATTGTATCTTTGGGCACTTTGTTACTAGCAGCCTGTAAAAAAAAAACATAATTTGCTCCCATTTCTTTAGTTGAATGTATGAAAAATGACAATGATAACACAGTTTGACAGGCATAAAATAGTATTTTTGCACCAACAAAGTGATTCTCAAAGAGCTGTGAGCAAAAAACTAACTACATAAAACCAAACATAAAGTTTTTTCACTTCGAATTAAGCAATTTTAATTGTTTATTCTGACGTTCTGTTGGGTTCCTCAGTCTGTATAAAAACAGATAAATTATTAACTCGATAATAAAACCTGCAGATACTGAAGAATGAATGTTTTATCTTACTGGTTTGAAGCATTCAGTGGGTTTTTATCTCAGCGTTAACTGAACATATGTCGTGTCTGTTTTCGCTTCCTTTGAACTTCAGGAATGTTTCTGGCTGACCTGATCGAGAAATACTTTGTGTCACCAACGCTCTTCAGGGTGATCCGTCTGGCTCGTATCGGCAGGATCCTGCGTCTCATCAAGGGGGCCAAAGGAATCAGAACTCTTCTGTTTGCCCTTATGATGTCACTTCCTGCCTTGTTTAATATTGGCCTACTGCTTTTCCTGGTTATGTTCATTTTCTCCATCTTTGGAATGTCCAACTTCGGCTATGTGAAATACGGGGCTGGAATCGATGACCTGTACAATTTTGAGACCTTTGGCAACAGCATGATCATCCTGTTTATGATCACCACGTCTGCTGGCTGGGACGGCCTTCTGCTGCCTATTCTTAACTACCCTCCAGACTGTGACCCTCTTTTGGAGAACCCGGGGACCCCTGTTACAGGAGACTGTGGCAACCCATCGGTGGGCATCTTCTTCTTTGTTATGTACATCATCATTTCTTTCCTGATTGTAGTCAACATGTATATTGCCATCATCCTGGAGAATTTCAGCGTGGCCACAGAGGAGAGTGCGGACCCACTCAGTGAGGATGACTTTGAGACCTTCTATGAAATTTGGGAGAAGTTTGACCCAGATGCCTCCCAGTTCATCACTTATGCCAAGCTTTCAGACTTTGCCGATGCACTCGAACACCCACTCCGTGTGCCCAAGCCTAACACCATTGAACTGATTGCAATGGACATGCCTATGGTGAGTGGAGACCGCATACACTGTCTGGACATCCTGTTTGCCTTCACCAAGCGTGTGCTGGGTGACAGTGGTGAGTTGGACATGTTGAGGCAACAAATGGAGGAGCGTTTTGTGGCAGCCAATCCCTCCAAGGTCTCTTACGAGCCTATCACCACCACACTGAGGCGCAAGCAGGAGGATGTGTCGGTCAGAATCATTCAGAGGGCCTACCGCTCCTATTTGGCCAGGCGGGGTTTTGTTTATAAGCGCAAACCAGCCAATAACAAAGAGGAGAATGGTGATAACAATCAGGAACAAGAAAGGAAGGAGGGCACTCCCTCAACTGCCTCCCTGCCTTCTTATGACAGTGTAACCAAACCTGACAAGGAGAAACAGGAAGACAACAATGAGGGCAAGGGAGGAAGGAAAGAGAAAGGAAGAAACCAAAAAGACATCAGGGAATCCAAATGTTAGGGCGCTGGATGTATATTCACAGTAATAACAATAGAGGTGATAATAATGTAACTTCAAGCAAAGAGAGAGGAAACTCACCAACACAGATGTACAGATTCTTTCATTTGCAAGTCAGAAAAAAAAATAGTCTTCAATAATTTTGTTTACAGACTTCATTCTTATATTGATGCAGAAAGAAGCATCTCGGTCTGTTACAGCTTGAAGACTTGAACTTTAGTCAAACCAAACATAATCAGCATACTGTGTGACGTATCTGGACTACTTAACAAACATGAAATGAGAACGGACTCGGTCCCTCACTGCTCACTTACAGATCTACAGGTCTGCGGATGAGTTGAGTAAACTGTACACCAAGAGGTGAAGTGAAAAAAAACCCGGCCCCGG
>JAVDPK010001206.1:186320-207744 GCA_034780415.1 Cichlasoma orientale
ACTTGTTTAAATTAAAAAAAAACAACAACAACCCCCCCCCCCCCCAAAAGACAGGAATCATGCGCCTGGATGCAAGGAATGGTTTTCTTATGGAAGACAGTACTCTGAAAGAAAACGAGGATGCTGCTTTCTGCTGAAGAATTGCCTTCTCGCAGCAGCCACTGAGTGTTTCTGTGTTGATTAATACAGAAATGTATAAAGGAACAAATGACACACTCACTCTTTGAGCAAACAGAAGTTGAGTGAAAGACACAAATAATAGTGTGAACTACTTTTTTGTTTTTGTTTTATTGAGCTAGAATTTTTTTTGAGCAGCAAAAATGCAAACAGAAAAAAAAAATCCAACAGTTTGCCCATGTCAATCAACTCTTCTACTCATTTTATCTTTGTTATAACTGACATCAAAATCCTTGTTTGTTTGTTTGGGTTTTTTTTACATGGGCTTTCACACCAAACTGAATAAGTGTCTGTTTATTATGGGGTCAACTTGGGCCAAGGGCTTACATTTACTCAGAAAGATTTCCAAACAAATAATACGTGTGCTTGTTCAATGCATAGAAATGACTTGCATGATGGCATGTTTTGATCAGAAATCTTTGCATGAATTATCATAGTCCACAAGACACTAATACTCAGACCACAAGGGTGGCTCGACTGTACGATCAAGACATGTTCAAAATTTGAAAGTTTGGAGTCATTTGTTCCACAAAGAGAAGCGATCTGGGGGGTTGATCATCTTAAAATGGATCCAAATTTTGATCTCATTACTCAACGCATTTCAAACTACTGTGTTTAAACTGTTGCCGCTATAGACAGAAGAATGAAACATGCTGGTAAATAATAGCACCATCAGCGGGGTCAGTGGGTGAAACCCCCCCCAGGAAAAAAATAGTTGCTGCTCTGAAGATTTTAACGTGAAAGATTTAGAGAGCGATGTCTGTGTATATCATGGGACTGAAAGGTTTGGACAAAAATATGTTCATGGGCACAGCACTTTGAAATGTAAAAAAAGAGCTTATATTTATAATTTGTATGCACCTATGTAATGTTCCATGCCATCTGCCTTTATTTTTGTGTAATCGGGCATTGTGGGTGTCCTGCTGTCAGTGGTGTGTGGGGATTTCACAGGTATGGCGAACTCCTTTCTATTTCTAATGTTTCTCTGTGGGTGGTTAGACCTTTCTGAAAGGGCTGACAAGAGTTTTGATCCTTGTTAAGTTTACATAATTTGATTCAATCTAGTTTATTTACACGTGTGTAAATGTAAAGATTTTTCTTTTCTTGTTCTGTTTTTTTTCTGGATGTCATTTTCCATGTCTTTTTTTTTTTTGGTTGGGTGGGGGGGGTGTCTTTATTTTACGCATTTACGTTTAGAGAAAAGGTCTCGTGATGGGACACGTTAGTATCTTATTTTATTGAGAAATGGGAAATTATGAATGGGTGGTGAGAACATTGTGTGTGGAGAAGCCAAAGAGACCTGCCTTGTTATCCCTTGTTGCCCTTTGTCCATGGAGTGGGATTGGGTGAAGTATGCCCTGCCCAGTCTGTTTTTTTTGCTGTCGTTATTAGACAGAGACCCTAGAAATGTATGCAATGCTTGAAAAATTCATCCCTTTTTCTCAGGAGATATTATAAATGTACTATTATGAGCTCTGCAACAAAATGCAAGTGAATGTGATGGGAGTATTTATGAAATCATGTTTTAGCCTTTTGTTTTACGCCATGTTGATGAAGAGTGATCTCAGCTGGTTGCCGTGGTACTGACAGCTGCCTGTTCAGGGGCCAGTTTAGTGCTTCCTGCTTATGACGTTTAGAACTATAGGGCTAGAAGCATCTCAACGAAACAGCATCATTGCGCTCGCTTGTAATGGTGACGTTTATCTCAATAGCAGATTACAGTCGTTATGGACTGTAGTCTGGTCTCGGTTAATTTCAGTAAACAAATTAATGTTCACCCCGATAGTAGCCAGATATGGGAAACGCTGTGAGGAGATGTCATGAAAGTGAATTGGGACGTTTTTTTTTGTTTGAGCAGCACTCTTGATTCTTTCTGAAGCAGAAGTGGATTGCTCAGTGGATCGGCCCAGATTTCAGTATTCACCGACAACAAGTGCTCTGAGCATCTCATTTGCCATTTTTCCTCATATTGCTCTACTGCATAACAAATACCAAATAATCACACAGAGCACTAGATGCATCCTTATGGTACTGTGAGCCTAGGCACCACACCAGAGCTTTTGCACTTCCCGTTGTCCAGTGATGTCACTTCCCGTTTATGAATCGCTCCTTCATCCCTTTTCCGTGGTCCAGTTGCTGCATGAGATCTCCAAAATCAGTGTGGGTGTTACCTTGAACCAAATAAAATGCTGAATGATAAACACAAAAGCTACTGCCGTCCATTTTCTCCGAGATCTCCATCAATATAAGACTGACAGAAAGCAAGCGTTAAAAAAAAAAAAAAAAAAAAATCGATACACATAGATCCATTTGGGGAAAAAAAGAAATACAATTCAGGCTATGTTCTATAGGGCACAAACTGCAAGAGCTAAGACTGGACTTTTTAAGAGACTATAAATAATGTATTATATTATTTTAACAGCATGTGTAGTTTTTTTGTAAATACAGGATTACTTAAAAAAAAACTACAGCTATTAATCTAACACTAAATATTAATAACCGTAAATAGAATGGCTTCCAGCAGACACCCCTTGTCACACTTGTTAGGCTGTGACGCATTTGTTAGATGGAATAGATTTTCTTTATTTTTTGGTTTTTCGAGTCACATTTCACAAAAAAAAGAGGGGAGTAAGCTAATCTATATTTAAAAAAAAACAAGTATTAAAAACTGTATAAATTCATATGTGCATATACAGAGCTATATTACATATATATTATATATATATTCGACCATTATATATATATAGTATATATACATTAGAACAGTGTCTGTAACTCAACTCTCCTGTCCACTCCTTGCATTGAGGTGAAACCAGAGCCCCAGAGTGTAACTGATCATGCTTCTTTCTTTGTGTGGTATGTTCAGAGAATAACCAAAACTCTGGCCTGCCCAGGGCTTGTGCATACTGGGTACCAGCGTACAATGCATGGTGTTGTACTGGCTGCTTGCTGAGAAATGTGGAGCCTGCCTTGGTTAGAGGATTGCACTACCAGCATACCCTTTTGTACGTGTGTGAAGATGTCTTGCCCCTACTTTCCTATACTGTACACACAAAGTTAAATTGATGCGCGCTCTCTCTCTCTCTCTCACACACACACACACACATACACACACACACACAGCCTTTTTGCAGGCAACTGCTGGTTAACTCGTGTGCCCCAACTATGAGCCACAGCTCACTTTGTGTGACAAATTTTTTTTTATTTCTTTTTTTGCTTGTTGCAGCTCTAACCCTCCATGTTTCCCGTTAACAAACTGCTGTAGTTTTGGAGTTCACCTTTAATTTTCACTGTCACTTTCAATATGATATAATAATAATGATTTAAGGGTTAGTCGTCTTAACTGTCTGTGTGTTTGTTTATGGTGCAATATCTCTTAACGGCACGTGCCTTTTAGCTTTCTATTTAGTCTGTCAATAAATCAGCAACGAGAATCTCAACACCCGTCGAAGTGAATCAAAATGGAGCACGATAGAAGCAATGTATTGAGTTTGAAAATAACCTGAACTGGAAACTCACCACCTAGATTAGACTGTCTGGACTAACATCTTGTAGAGTCATGTAGTAGAAGTGCTCTCTGTGTGTTCTGTTTACTGGCTCTTGGGCTAGCAAAAGAACAGCTTGCCTTTTGTTTTACACAACTGTTCATTTCCTAATGTTGGTTTACCAAATGGTATGTGAGGCCATTCTTTTGTAGCATGACTGAGATTTTCTTTGAAAATAGTTTAACTGAAAAACCCTTTTGACTGTCATTATCTCTTGCCACTAATACAGTCAGAAAGATAACACGTGTCGCACAACCACGTTGGGAGTTAAATGAGAATCAGTGAAAGAATGTCTTCATTTGAGCACGAATCTATTTCCAAACAATAAAGCAGCCTTCCAGTTATTCCTCTGGCTGGTGTCTTTTTTGGCTACACAGTGCATGGTTGTGTCTTTATCGTGCAAAGTCTGACGATGTCTAGCTGCATCATTCTCTGTGGCACCTATAAAATAAATTAAATGATTAGCGCTTTCAAAGGAGAAGCGACGGGCAATTTTATATGCATAATCACAAAAAGTGTTAAGTTGCAAGAAGTGAATGTGTGCAGCTGGCTGTGGACAGACAGAAACCACATTTGTGTAGTTTGTTTAGGTTTGCAAAGGAGACCACAGCCTGCGTATTTGTGTTACCTTAATGTGACTCTTTGATTTGATGTGTTTGGGTGTGTCATGCTGAAACAGTAGTAAGATGGCAGGTGTGTGCTTGCATGTGACCCCCCCCCCCCCCCTCCTTCCTCCGTGTGTGCGTAAGGTGGTGCACTGAGTGAGGCAGGCGGGTGGTGGGGTGGGGGAGGAGAGAGACAGCACTGCAGTGCAGATAGATGAATGCAGTGGCCTGGGCTGAGTCAGCAGCATGTTCCCAATAGGCTCAGACTGTACAGTGCACTGCATAGCACCTCCTTACCCACAGCAAGCAGAGCAGAGGGATCTGCTTCGAGAAGACGAGAAGCACATGAGAACAAAGACACGCACAATGAAAAGCAAGTCGGTTACCGAGGATGTAACCTTCAGCTTCTACCACGCGTGCTGCAGCTGTTTGAATTGTTTAATAGTTTATCTTACAGACACCTGCTACTGTAATTTTAATAACAGAATGTGTAAGAATAGCTCATTTCCACACTTCTCCTCTGAATGTGTTGCTTTCCTCTATAGATGTAAAATTGCCCCAGTGCTTTATTGTACTGTACAGCACAGAGGCTTTGTTTCATTTCTTCTTTTTAGGCTTCTGTCCTCCTTGCATCCTTCTGGAGAGAAGCACAGATCTGCAGAGGTGGGACGTGGATTAAGTAGGACGTTGGTCTGATCTGTCAGGTTGTGGGAACAGGTTTGTGAAGGGGAGAGGGAGACTGTGAGTGTCTGTAAGGGGTTAGAAAGAAAAAGAATCAGCTGTTATCTGCAATATTGCCATCACCGAATGGGGACAAGAAAGTATTTTTCATACAGTGTTTGTTTATTTATGTCAAATTTAAACTTTCTTTGCCCTTCTGATGTCATAACTCACTGAAGAAAGGTTTGGCCGTCTTTACTCTCAACTCCCTGATTTATTAATAGAGCACAGCACCCTCTCTCCCTTCTGGGTTTTGTTTTCCGTCCCTGCCCGTGTCTGCAAATATCAAAGGCGTTAGCTGCTGTATTTATATCTGTAAAATCTCTAGTTTTGGCTTTGGTGCTCTTCAAATGATGTCTTACAGATATCTAACACCCTCTAGTGGGCTTTGAAGAAATTCCGCTTCCACAGATGAAAGGGATGGGTCAAAATTATTCATATTTAATATAAAGTACTATTAGTTACTTTCTATCACTCTTATGGTGTATGCAAGACGTTAGTGTTCTCTGTTAATCCAGCCTTCAACAGTTCCCCAGCAGCACAGGACCTCGCCAGACAAAATGAAAAAGAGCAAGGGGAGACCCGACAAACCTGACAACACTGGCTTCGCAGACAAATTATTATTTATTTTAAGGTGGAGCATTAGGTTATTTTCAAGTAGAGAAACTCCCCTTGTTCCTGTACACACATGAGGAAGCAGGATAACATCAGGAATATAATTAACCCTACATCGTGCTGCCAGTGTCTCAGAATGGTCACAGATGAAATGTTTGTCAGTCCTGGCAAGAAAAGCCTTCTTGAAGAGACCTGTCAGGATTCACTTCTATAGTTGAACTTATTCTCAAAGTATGGCAGCCGCTGAGAGTAAGATTAACATGTTTGTTTGCTTGTTTGTTTTTGTAAAAGTCAAATAAAATAAAGTCTTAATTGGAACTTTATTTTGAGGTGTCTCTTTTGTTTTTATGGGGGCTTTACAAACATTAGCTATTTACTGTACATTTGCTTTATGGAGAAATGTTAGTATTCCTTCTACATAATCGGAGAACTACTTATTTCATTATTTTACCACTAATGTTTTTTTTTTTTTTTGTGCTAAATTTTTCATTTGAGTCTGCGTCTGCCATTGGAGAGCCAGAGTTCTGGTTATTATAATGAAAATACTTTTACTAATGACAATAACTGAAAAGAAAAAAAATGAACTTTCCTATTTTTCTGTCGAGTTCATTCCTTTAAAGCATTCTAACATCTGTTTATGAATCTGTATAGAAAGAATTTAAGGTAGTGATTGTTCACATTTTATTTTGTAAATAACATACTTACTGTTAGTAATTTGGCCACCATTTATACCCTGTAGGTGTCACTGTTATATTTGTTATGTGGCACTGGTGCAGCTGCTGCAGTGGGACCGTGGCTTGTGTGAGTGTCATTAGAAGGGCAGAGACACAGCAATTAGAAAAGGAGGCCATGTGCTGAAAAACGCTTTTTGTTTGCTTGCTGTCTTATTTTGCACATCTGTGATTGCAATTTCAAAATAGATTAGTAATTTAATTGAGCCTAATGCTAAGAGGGAGCTCTAACCTAAATGAGAAAGCATGCTAAATTGAAGCCATTAATAGAGGTTAGCTCTATTACAGACGAGTGGACCAATGTTTGCTGTCAGGAATATGGTTTAAAATGCAGACCTTAAACAGGCTTAGGGAAACAGGGAGTTTTGCTGTGCAATGACTGATGCTGCAGCAGGGTCAGAGTTACTGTGGCTGAAAGGGCAAAAGCTTTGAATATCTGTCACATGTCAGCAGAGTCTCTCTGCCCTCTAGACAACAATAACACTCTCTTGAGTTCAAGTACATGACACAAATGGCGATATGGCTTCTTACTGCTTGAAAAAAACAAAAATATCAGTAGAGTTTACACTGCAAAGGTTTACAAAGGTGATGTAAGCGACTGAACGTGACATGGCTGTTGATGCCAAACAGGCCGGTCTGTTTAAGAAAACTGCTGATCTGCTGGGAGTTTCCCACAAAACCATCACTACGGTTTTAAAAAGAAAAAAGAGAAATTATCCAGTGAGTAACACTGGGTGAAAATGCCTTGTTGATACCAGAGGAGAATGGCCAGACTGCTTTGAGTTGATAGGAAGGCGACAGTCACTCAAATAACTACTTGCTACAACAAAGAATGCAGACGAGCACCTCTGAATGCACAGCTCATCGATCCTTGATGGGCTATAGCAGCAGAAAACCACACCAGGTGCCACTTATGTCAGCTCAGGACAGGAATCTGAGGCTACTGAAGATGGGGAAACCGCTATTTAGTCTGATGGCCCTCAACATTGAGATAGTAGAGTTTGTCACAGTTTGGCATAAACAACATGAAAACATGGCTCTATCCTGCCTTGTGTCAGTGCTTCAGGGTGCTGGTGGTAGTGTTAGGATGTGGGGATATATTTTCTTGGCAGATTTTGGACTCCTTTGTAAAGCGCAAATCATCACGCAACTCCCTGATGAATGTTTCCAGCACCACAAAGAATTAAGGCAGTTTTGAAGGCAAAAGGGGGTCCAACCCAGTATTAGCAAGGTGTAACTAAATCAAAATCAGTCCCTTCTCTGTTCTAGCGTGCACTATATTGCCAAAAGTATTCATTCGTCTGCCTTCGTGCACATATCACCTCGAGTGACAGCTCATTCTTAATCCACAGGGTTTAACATGATGTCGGCCCACCACCAGCTTCAGCTCTTCTGGGAAGGCTTTCCACAAGGTTTAGGAGTGTGTTTGTGGGAATTTTTGACCATTCTTCCAGAAACGCATTAATGGGGTCAGACACTGATGCTGAACGAGAAGGCCTGGCTCGCATTCTCCGCTCTAATTCACCCCAAAGGTGTTCTATCAGGTTGTGGTGCAGGCCAGTCAAATGCTTCCACACCAAACTTGCTCATCCATGTCTTTATGGACCTTGTCTTGTGCACTGCAGTGCAGTCATGTTGGAACAGGAAGGAGTCATCCCCAAACTGCTCCCACAAAGCTGGGAGCATGAAATTGTCCAAAATGTCTTTAAGAGTTCCTTTCACTGGAACTAAGAGGTGGATCCCAACTCCTGAAAAACACCCCCACACCATAATAACTTTACACTTGGCACAATGCAGTCAGACAAGTACCATTCTTGTCATGCAGTCTGCATGCCTGGATGCTTGGTTTTATACACCTGTGACCATGGAAGTGATTGGAACACATGAATTCAATATTTGGATGGGTGAGCTTTACTTTTGGCCACGCAGTGTATGTTTAATGCACTGGGGTTGTTTTCATGGTTTGGTGACTTCCTCCTACAACAGGACAACCCAAAGCACAGCTACAAATTACGCAAGAACTACTTAGAGCAGTCAGCTGACATTCTGTCTATAATGAGTGACCAGCACAGTAACTGGACCTCAATCCGGATGAGCTGCTGTGGGAACAGCTTAACCGCATGGCACATAAGAAGTGCCCACCAAACCAATCCAACTTACCAGAGGCTTTGCAGAAACCATGGAGCTAAGTTTCTAACAAAGGTCTAACCTTTACTTAACGTTTACTTTAAATTAAATGGATGCTAACTACAGGAAACTCCTCACAGGCTCAACTTTATAATAAATAAATAAATAATTTCTTTAAGTGGACATCACTTTGCTTAGAGAAATATGCTACTGCCAGGCTACCGTATTAAATTGGACGTGGCCAGTATATTTGTAAAGAGAAAACACTATTACTGCACCAACCCATCAGGTTCCCATCACAGTGAAATATCAGCACATTTAAACCTCAAAACATTTTTAATTTCCACAGACAAAAAGAGAAAACTCAGGGATTTATGTTTTTTTGGTATAATATCTTCATTTCCATGACAGTCTCTAGTGAGGTAGACTATAACAGGTCAACAGCTGGAAACACTGCTCTTTAAACTGGCATGTGAAACGACATGAAATAAATACTTCCATGTACAACGTCTTCAAAATGAGGTAGAAACAGTTACAGAGAATGCACAGGATACAACGAAAGTACATCTGAATCACAAAGATTACAATGAAGTCTGATTCTCCATCTGCGGGGCAAACATCAACTCTACTTCCTCCAATGAATCAGAGTAACGCCAAGGAAAAGCAAAAGCTTCCTGCAGCGTGTGTTTGGAACGCAGCGCACAATCTGTGCTGAAGAGAATTCATTTGTCGTAACTAAGCACGTGAACATTTGTAAAAACCTGCGGGTACGAATATATAATTATTTGCTCAGCTCCTTTTTTACTAATCTGCATTTTTTTTTAATCTTCAGGTTATTCTGAAACTTTCCCTGATGAGCTCCTACTTTTTCACACTAAACCACATTTTGAGTAAGACAGTGAAATATCTTTTTTAATCACATTGAAATTCCAGCTAAAACTGAAGGGTCATTCTTAAAACTTAGCAACCTAGCCTGGAAACCAGACAAATCTGGAAATCACGTTTCATTGGCAGAATGCATTCAGCACCCCCCCCCCCCCCCCGCTTCCATTTAAACTGAGTTGCCCGTGTGGGACCAATCACAGCTGTTTTGGACAATCTGTTACAGCAATGACACTGCAGTTACTTTACATCATCGCTCAGCACTACGTCACACTTTCTCTCTTTTACTCTGATGGCTTGTGGCTCTATCCAGTTGCATCTCGAGGCGTTTCAGTTGCTAACACCCCTTAAAGTCAAAACTGAAGTGAGACTTTCCTGGCTCATTCATTCACTTTGCAAAAATAAGAGGTTGGCACAGTTCATAAATCAACAGCACAGCGGAGCAGCAAAGAGTTGTGCACACACTGTTGGTCTTTAACTTCCTTCTTCTTGAAGTTAGACCTAAATTCAAGCTGATGACTGACTGCTGATGCTGTGTCAAGTGGTTTTAAAATACTGAAACTGGAGATGGATATTTTATTAAGACATTTAATAAACATTCCTTTTATATACCATATATACTGTAGTGTGTGTACATCTTGATATGTGTTTATCAGGAGTGCTTTTCCTTTTCCCCCACTGCTAACTACACTAACACTTAACATGTCAATATTTTCTCCACCAAAATCTATGGGAGAATTACATCTATGCACTGAAAAAAATATATCTAAAAAAATCGTCGATGTACATACGGCATGTCGTTAAAAAAAATATCTGAATTACATTCAACATTTCAGGCCTTGATATAAAAACCTCAAGTTTCCCGGAGCTAAGAAGCCATGTAAGTGTTTATGTGTGCGCATGTACATGTGTACGTGCGTGTTTCCACTATTAGAAGGCCTTACAAGTTCATTGTTTCCCTGAAGTGTCAGCCATGGCTCCGTTTTCATCTTGCTCCATAAAGCTCCCTACCGGCACCCTAAGGTGGCAACATACATTCTTAGTTCATCATTCTGAGGTAACGATATTCTTCCTGAGTATTCAATAACACAATAAATCATCCTTCCGAGAGGCAAAAGTAAAGAGAAAAACATATAAAGAAAGCAAAATCTAGCGACAGGCAGGTAAATTTTCATAAAGTATGTAGTGGAACAAAAAAAAACTGTTAGAGGCACTCGCTCAGAAGCATATATCCTCTCCTGCAACGTGCATGCCTGTGCAGCCAAACTGAAGCAACAAAGAGCCTTTATGCAGCTAACCTGCACCGAGTAAAACATATGCACATTCATGCTTGGTTTTTGTTGATTTGTACAGTTAGACTGAAAGTTCTGTTTAGGATTAGTAGAAATCTCTGTGTAAAGAACGTGCTGTGAAGATGATCCGCCCATACTTGAGCACTGTGAGACTGAACATATTGTTAATGAATTTAAAATGGATTAAAAGTTTTTCCCTACTTCAAGCAAAAGAAAAAGACAGTTCACCTGCAAATTCAATTTATGTATTTTCCTTCTTGCCTGTAGTGCTATTTATCAGTCTGGATGGTTTTGGTGTGGCTTACCAGCTGTAACCATCTAAGTGGTGATCAAAAATAAAAATTAAGAAAATAAATCACTTGAAAAACAAAGCAGCAATGTTTTATTGCGGGCAACTTTATGTAGGGACTATTTTCTTTAAGTCCACATACACCAATCAAAAGAGGTGTGTGGCTAGCTAACATTACATCCTGTCATGAGCACAAGTCTCTTGTCACGGGCAGACAGATGATTGCTTCTCCATAGTCATGTAGTTGGTGAGTGTAGTTCAGTAAAGCATTTTTTTTATGCCCTGCAAGGCAAATGCCATTTAATTCCATTAAATTCAAGAGAAATGCAGACTTGCCGACTAGACTCTTGATTGATAAATAGCAGGAAAAATACATAAATTTGATTTTGAGGTCAACTGCCCTTTAAAAGGGTGTATATTACTACATAATCACTTGATAAGCAGCTCGATATGTATAAAATGGACAAAAATGTCAGTTCAGCACTGAGGACAGTTAATCAGAGAAAGAGGGGTCCAGGATAGAAGATAAAGATAAAGATGGAGATTAAAAAAAAAAGTTGTGAATAAGTAAAAATGAAACCTGAAAACAAGGGAAACATTCATTTCTCAAGGCCGAGCCCAGCACAAAGCCTTACAGCCAATGGTGTGGTCGGGATTGTTCTGAAGCAGCACGGCATTCTCACCACTTCAGTTATTGCTCTTTTTACTTTTTGGTCTTGGTTTGATTTTTTTTTTTTTTTTTTTTGTGGTATTGCAGTCAAAGGCCTTTTAAATACATAATGGCCACAAATAATTACACCAACTCCTAAAACATGCTGCAGTGCTGCTGCCATAGTAGCAGAAAGGGAATAAATAGGATCCTGAGAGAAACAAACGCTCATACATTTAGACTGTCGTAATGATATCTATGTAGAGAATGCCTCGATCTCACTCCTCAAGACTGACCTCGCCTCGCCTCACAGGGCGAAACGCCTCTGTGAATCTTTGGGAAAACATGAGAAACGACAATGTTAAACATGCACAAGAAACACCAGTCCCGTGCCCTCGTCTGTTCAGTAGGGAAATAAAACTTTTCATCGACAAATTCAGTGTTGCTTCCCCAGGTCTCTTAGGGTTAGGAACCCTGGGTGGCTTTAAGGAGCGAGGGAATCCTTCAATACGCCGGCCAGGCCTATTAGTGCCCTCCAGTGGGGTCCTCAGACTGTGCGTGAGATCCAGATATCTTCATTGGCATTCTCTGCTGCTGAGGAAAGTTGTGCTCCCCTGATACACTCTCTCCTGCTAGGCCTGAAGGCGGGCTGTACTCCCCTGCCCTGCCATAAGGGGGTGATATGAGGGGCTTTCCGGATTTGAAAGCTTGTGCATCTGAGGTGGGGCCACTCATATCATAGCCGTTGCCGTGCCTGTTGTCGGGAGCTTTGTTATGACTGTTCCCATTGCCATATTTTCTATAGCGTGATCCCTCCACCTCTGCTCCATCTTGTCCTTCCTCTGTCATTTCAAAGGCCTTGCGTTTCAGAGGCGCACCTGTCTCGAGGGTCCCTCCAAGACTGTGAGATGAGTAGTTGTAACTGCCCCCCACCATGGTAGGCCTAGGGGCCAGAGGAGTGGGAGCGCTAATCCCAGAGGACAGGTAGGAGGCACTGGGGTGGCTGTAGCCCGAGGACAGGCTGGTTTGGGGGTAGCATCCTGGTGGGTAGTTGTATACAGGAGGGCTAGGGCTGTAGTTGGGCACTAAAGTAGGCGGGGCCTGCAAAGAGTGTAGAGGAGCAGGTGGAAGTGCTGCACTGGGCTGAGGGCAGTACCCTGAAGACAAGTAGGTGCTGTTGTAGGCTGGAGGGTATTCCTGAGATGATGAGGTGCTGCAAGAGCCAGCACCACTAAAGCCTGGCTCAGGGCCCAAATTACTGCTCACTACTGTTACACTTCCTGTGGTTGGGATGCCCACAGAGGCAGAGCCCACCTTGGTGCCAGTTAGTGCCTCAAGTCCAGGGTAACAGTCCATGCCCTGACCCAGAGTCCAGGGCTCAGATTCTGTTTTTAAGAAAGTTCCATGCTCTGCGTAAGCTCCCGCTGCAGGGCGTTCCAGGCCTGAGTACTTCTCAGCGTAGCGTTTGAGCAGAGAAGAAGCAGTAAGGGCTGATATGTCGTCACTGGCCCAAGGATAACTTGCGGGGCCGTAGCTTCGGCGAGCAGCTGTAGCATAGGGGTCGTGTTTGTGGGCAGACGGTGGCGAGGTGGTGGAGGTGACGTCAAGGTGCTGTTCAGGCCACTGAGATAAAGGGGCGGCGTGCTCCGGAGACCAGTGCATCTTCAACAGACCTGACAGAAACAAGAACAAAGAAATGATTTCACATAAACACAGAATAATAAATCATCCTGATCAGATAGCAGTTCTACAGCCAGCTTACACCAAATCTCTCCTGAAGGAGACTAAATCTTAACGTCGGCCCTCATAATCTCCTCGCAATGTTGACACTTTTCCGGAATTTTGTCAGTGCTTAGCCCATGTCCTTCTACACAGTCTCTACCAGGCGGGGGACAACTGCTCTAATCTCTATGAGAAGCTGCCAACATAGCCCCCAGCCTGGTCTCCACGGCGATAAGCCTCTGTCAGCCTGCGCACTGCCCTCTGCCTTCGTTTTTCTCACATTGGGGCCATTGTATTTTCTCTGTGAGTCTCTTAGCCCACAAAGTCACCCCCACCGAGCGTGTGATCTAATTCGGCCAAAACCTCAGGGGTCTGCTGGACGGAGGGAAAAAGAGGGCGGGGTCACTGGGTGAGAGAGATCGGAGTAGGTTTTCTCCAAATTACACAGAGATTGTACCAGCAGCATTTATGGACACTGAAGCGTATGGGATTAGTGAAGTGACCGACTGATGAGTGAAAAATGTTGGCATGTGTGATTACACATGCACATGTACACAGAGTAACCCCTGGTTTAGTGGTTGAGGGTTTGTCTTTTTGAACTGGCATTAGGCTGACATTCCAGACATTGCAGAGTATTACTAAACTGCCCTTACCCCAGGCCTTGACCAGAGGGGCTTCCTTGCAACCACTGGACAGCTTTATTGATTTCTGAAACCAGCCCATTAATGTTTCTTGACTAACATCATATCACCCTATGCGCACTGGCCATTTACTTGTTGTGTCACCTCAATTTCACACTGGCTAAATGTTCAAAGATAGTCCAATGGAGAGTTGAACAACTTTAAAAACTGTTGTTTTTTTAAATTAAGACTTCTTTTTTTCCCTAAAACAAATATAAAAAACCCCCTTATGATCCATTTTTTAAATTTGAATAAGCTGTTTGAATAAAGTGTTATTCAAAAGTTTAAGTTAAGTTTAGATGACCACTGCTGCAACTAGCAATCATCATTATTCTATCAGTAATTATTTTTAACTTTATACATAAAAAAAAAAAATGCACTCATAAATAAAAGAAATGGCCATAAACAAAACAGCAGTCACAACTCCATCAAATTTCTAATTAAATAAAAAGATAAGAAAATCCTCATGTTGGAGCTGCTGGAACAAAATAATAGTCTGTGCTTTAAAAATAACTTTTTTAATTGGTTAACAGTGAATCACAATTTCCTTTGTCCAGAACAAGGGCGATATAATAGCAGCAGTGGTGGGAGCTGGCATGTGTTCTTTATCACACATGCACGCACCCTTGCTCGCTCACGTCTGGTCTGAAACCGTCTACAAGTGGATTATACCAGGTTGGGTCAAATGTCCATACGGACCCCCAGATGGGCCGCTAAACGGTCCACATGTTGAGCCCTAAATTAAATGATCCTTCAGCCCTATAATCCCTCTCATCCATTCCAGGGATAGCAAGTGCTCTTGACTGGCACAAGCTCCACCCTGGAGCTGAGAAATCCCCACGCTCCAGGGAATTCTGACCCGTCACGGTGCCATCCTGAGCACAAAAACATTAAAGGCTTGCACACATTCAAACTAGACAAACACAGTGATCGTGACCTACCAAAAAAAACCTCACAAATGAGAATTACGAGTCACCTTCACACTGTGGTTAGAATCAAAATAATATTCTGTTTAGCCCTGAGTGCGTTTTTTCATAGTATTTCACACGAGCCCAACAGGCTGGGGGGGGGGGGGGGGCTCTATGCCACTGTGCCAAGTTTCTATACAATATCAGACCCACCAAAATAACTCTGAAGGAATGACAAAAGACCACTTGCAAGAAAGAAGGCATCGTGGCATGTTTCATGTTTCCGGGATGTTTATTACTATTTGCCCACTACTGTCATCAACATATCCACAAATGTGAAAAGTTGTGTTGAAAATTAGCATGAATGTCACATCAAAGCTACTATGACCTCTACTTTTTCCTATCTGAATTCATAACCTCGAGGCTCCTCGATGGTAAACGCTCACTTGAATGTTTAGAAAAACATGAGAAATGAAAATGTTAGTTGTAATCTTATGCCCTCCTGTATTTGCTGTTGAACGTCCACTATGTGTGCACTGCAGATATCTTCATAGTCGTCCTCTGTTGATGATTTCCACTCCATGATAAATCCTGTCCTCGGTCAAACTGTGTCCATGTGAGTAACTAGTTTACAAACCGACAACAGGCTGACGACCTGTCCGGGGTGTGCCCTGCCTCTCGCCCTATGACAGCTGGGAGAGGCTCCACCCCCCACGACCCTGAAAGGGATAAGTGGAAGAAGCCTTCATCGTGATCACACTGATGAAAACTGCGAGCCGAAAAGCATTAAAGTTGTTTGACATACTCCAACTGTTCCTATAGTTACCCTTATAGATACAATATGATTTTGTGCTTGACTGTTTTCACTATTTGAACTGACAGAAACATAGTTGTGTACCAAACCGAAAGAACACACAATTCCTTGATTACACACTAATTATTATACTGTACTTAATGTAAACATATGACAGCTTGGAACTACAAGTTTAAGCTCACAAACAGAAAGTGAAATGTTATTCTTAGGAATCATTGATTATTTCAGGATCTGAGCCACCAACATCCACAATTTATTGTCAACGTGTGAGCGCCTCATTTTCTTTTGTGCTGACTTTACAAACTGCATATTAAATGCACGCTTAAGTACATTTCTGGCCTTTTCACACATTAGTTTGAATGAAGTTGTCCTTTCGTATATGTAGCACACAACAGGGGATAGCTCACGTAATCTGTTTTCTCACGTCTGAAAATGCTGCATAAGCAAAGCTGCTGCCTGCAGGAGGCAGGACACATGTTATTTTCATATAGCAGCAAATGGGCACCACTGGACATCACTCAACTCTATGCTACACAGCTGCGAGGTTAGTTATAACATTTAGTAATGTGCAGAAAGGTTTAGTATGACAGTGAATGTGCTAAACAAACTGTAGTTATAGTTAGTCTGTTCATTTTGAAAAACTTGAAAACTGACTGTGGCTGTGGGGTGTGGTTTAGAGCTCAGCTGCATGGAGCGGTGGGGCAGCGGGTTCAGGGTGCGGCGTCAGGTGAGGTTGGTGACACGGCTGGCTGCTTGTAATCAGAAAAGATTGGTTTTTGCCAGTCCCACTGAGAATTTGTGTCCTGCTTTGTAAAGATTTCAGTACTTCAAATAGAAAAACTATTAAACAAGCCTACCGATATATGACTGAAGAATAGCAGCAATCTAAAATGTGAGAACTTTGGAACTGTTTTAAAAATGCAGTGGCATTATTTTCACATACATTCATAGTTGGGCATCATCAATGAAATACAATCATTGTCAGCAGTCTGGCACTCACTGGTTATGCTGATTGCAGTCATGAGCCAATCATTTTTTCCACTCTGTCTTTAGTCTACTCCTCTGACACCGTCAGGCTCCGTGATTTAGCCACGGAATCTTTGAGCTTGGCGATCTACTGTGTCTGGAACTCTCACCTAATTTTGGCAAAAGGAATTTAAAAGCTGAAAACAGGGAAGTCATGAGAAGATGGAAGAGTTAACATGTGAGTCTGGAATGGGTCAAGGACCAGACTGAGAAAAGTTAATGATGGATTAGAGTGTATCGGGCTTATGGGAGCGTTAGAGTGTGTTTACACACTAACAGCCAACTACAAGCATTAAAGAAGCATCACTGGCTCCCCATCCTCGCAGTAACTCTTATAACTTTAAAGTCTTTACAAAAAATAAACCCTTACTTAATTAGTGTGTGGTACCATAAAATGATATAAATGAAATGAATCATCTTCCTATATAAACAGAAATTCTGTAAATACAAAACTGTGCAAAGGTCTTGTTTCACTCCTCATTTCTTCATATTTTACTAGGAAAATGAGAAATAGGTGCAGAGATCGTCTGTGGGACTCTAGAGGCAGCTGACAGGTACCTGCAGGCCAGGTGGAGTGTGGCTCTGGCAGTGGCTGACGCAAAAACATGGGTGTGGGAGGAGTCCAGTGAGACCATGGAACCAGACTTTGGGTCAGGCTCAAAGTGATTCTGACAAATAGTCAGATGGCTCAGGAGGGGGAAGCAGTGTTCCACTCATAAATGAGTGTAAAGTGTACAGAATGAATGTATGTACAGTTAAATGTGACTTATTCTCTGAGTTGTCAGTAAGAATGGATAAAGTGCTATATAAATGCCATTCTGTTCCATAAACCACGGAATAGGATACTTATAAGCTCCAGCCTCATTGATTTATTGGCTGGTCCCCAGCCATTAACAACCATCACTGGAACCAGTTTCAGTGCTGTAATTCAGATGTAACTATTACAAACAGTTGCACATTTAGAGAACTCTGGCCTATTGTATGGCCTAACTGCCTGAATTTTTCCTTTGTGTAGCCACGATTATGCAACTCACGGATATTTTCTGAGCATCAGTGGAGGCTAGCTTCACTCCCGGTCCACCACATGGTCAGTATGAGTAATTAGGGGTTAATTAGATGGAAGTACATGTGGGGGAAGGGGCTAGCTGAAATAGGATTTAAGGGGTTGTGGAGCATAAGAAATGGGTGACTGACTGGATGGAGAGCGGACACAAAAATCACCCTTCTGCAGCTGTAGGCTCTCTATAAACGCTTTCAGTCCACACACAATAAACAAAGACACCCCCTGAAGATGGAAAATCCGATATACACACACACACACAAACACACACACGCACACAAGCTGCAGCAAATTACAGTCTCATATTGTGTTTTTCATGGCGGGCTCAGCTTCAGCTTCACGCAAATGGACTCTTGGTTATTGGTTGAGTCAGGCTGCTGGAATGCCAGGAATCTAACCTGAGATCTATTTACAAAGCACATATCCTTTCCATGCACTCAGCACGCCTTGTCTATTCCCAGGCTAAAGGAAATGAGGGAGAAAACACAAAGCGAGAGCGTGCTTGCTTACAGTGCTGACAAATGACCCTGTAGTCTGTTTGCGCATTATTGGGTGATTTGTATAAGTTAGAAGTTGATTCATACCAATGCAAAGATCAATACACACCAGAGGAGAAATGGTATATGTAAGGAGAATGTCACGCCAGTTTCCATAAACACTGAAATTCACGCACTTCACCCAGCTATCGCTCTCTTTCATGGTAACAGTGTAAATTAGTGTTTTAGTTATGTAAGCAGTGACCAGCAGTGTAAAAAAAACTGGGCACGCAGTCAGTGGGAAGGAGGAGGAGACCCTCCCTCTCCCTTTTATTTCCCCTTCCCCCTTTTCTCCAGGCCTGCACAGTACACCAGGCCATGCTGCTGTCAGCCAATCAAATACTATATCAGGTCTGATTCAGACTTCTAAACATCCCTAACCTGAAAGTCATTTCAAGCTCCAAAGCAAATGAGAACTCACAAAGCAGCCCGAGACATCACCGGCCACACGGTTTGACACGTTTGAGCTCTATAACACTACATAACTGGTTTAAGCTTGATGATTTCAATCCTCTTTCCCGCCTCATTTCATTTCTCTTTTCTTTCACTCACATTTTGCTCAGTCTTTCTCTCCCTCCTGCTATCTGCGCAATAGCAAAGACCAGACTGTGTGTCCCAGCCTGTGTGGTCAGTTTCCCTTCCCCCACTCCTTTAAGCTCACACACTCACATGTGGCAGAGGCTGGCCTGGCCTCTCTTTGCTTATTGTGTCCACTCATATATCAGGCTGCAGCTGACCAGTCCCTCCTTCTCCATCTTCTCCATCTGTCCTTCACTTTGCTCTTTCTCTGTAATTTTTTTTTTTTTTTTTTTTTTTACCACCAATGGTGCACATCTTCCCTCTGACACCTAATAAGGACCTGCAGTCTGTTACACGTTGTTTTTAACAAGCTTTCATGATTATTGTGGAGGGCTGATGCATGTGTGTGGAGGCAGAGGGTGATGTTTATGCGTCCCGCTACACAGCACTAATGAGAGGCTGTTGACACCAGGTTACTAACGATCTGGCTTTCATTCACAGAACTGCTTCACCCCGGTAACAGGCAGCTAAAACGCGCTAACGCCGCTCATCACTCTCTTCGCGTCACATTATCATCATTAAGGACACACAATCACAGTTACCCGCACATTAGAGAGCCGTGATTGTTTCCTTATTTGTGTTTGGGAATTGATCTGAAAGTTGTCAGTTTGTGAGGTGCGACTCGCGTGTCGTTGGGGTAAAATAAATGCCAGCATAGAAGTGTGTTTAGTTTCTGCCAGAAGAAAACTGACACGGTGCTGTGAGTCGCTTTTGAGGAAGGAATGTGACATGCGCACGTTACCAGAGCTCCTCTCTGCCCAGACAACCCCGTCAGTCTCCCTGCAAGATGTCAGAGAAAAAGTATTGTGTATTGTGCTTTAGAATGCACAAAAACATGCAACGGTAAATCCCTGTTGTGTTATTCCAATCAGGTTAGTGTTGTAATCCTGTTAAAGCTTCGCCTGATCAATACTCTTCTCAGTCAATATAGGTATAGCCTAGATAGGAACCTTGCATAATTAGTAAACATAGGAGCAGGGGAGGGGCTATTCTGTGATATGTTTACATGATTTGAATATATTTTGCTTTTACACAGGGATGCTGCAAATAAGTATTTTGTGGAAATGCCTTTAAAGGTGTCGGTTCTTTATCACATACAGCTGGAGTCTACTCAAACTGTATGGGTATGCCAGTGCAGGTAATTTTGTAAAATGTGTACAACCAACCCCAACCCTAACCCTAATTTCTGGTTATGTCTTGTTCATTCTATAATGTGTGTATTGTTGTTCCTAAAGAAACAAACAAACAAACAAAAAACAGACTGCTGTCTGTCTGGTCTCAAAAAAGAGCGTCTAAACACATTCTGTGAAATTCCTCAATGCAAAGCCTCAGCTGTTAAAGCCATCAGCATATCTGCCTTCTCAACATGACTGCTCAGAGATCCCCCTCCCTTCACCCCAGCAGCTCACTTCCCACTGCACATCCACAGGAGATGGGTTCCGGACAAAAGAGGGGCCAGAAGAAGAATGTGTACAGGAAAACAGACTCAAGCCGTGCAGGGACATGGTATGCACGTACAGCACACCACATATCACACCACATCACACCACACATCCTACCAGTGTCTCTCAAATGCAACGAAGACAAAACAAAACAATGAAAGACTTACTGTATGGGGTGACAGGACTGAGCATTCTGCAGCCCTGGTCCCAGGTGAAGAGGAGAGGACCAGGTCCACTTGGTGCTAGTGAGGGCCCAGCTGCATGCTTCAGGGTCTTCCTGGGTTACCGCTGCTTCTGTTGCTGTTGGCTGTACGGCGGTTGGCAAGGCTAGTGGCTGGCCTCCTGTATGGCTCCATGGTTCATCTCACACTTCAGCACCACTCTGACACACTGCCACCTGAAGAGCACCAACAGGCTAGTGTCAGAGCCAACAGACACCTTGAGTATGACTACCCTGTCTGGTTTAATTGCTGTTGCTTGAACTTAGATTCTAAGAGATTTTAGGAAAATACCGATAATCTCGTACTTACACTGAAAATCATAATTACTTGCTTGCACTGTTAGAGTTAAAATCAACGTTCCTTTTTTGTATTGCAAAATTATTAAACAAAAACTGGGAAAATACTTGTTGTCAAATCAGCTGTTATTATTATGAGGAAATTAGTTTTCCATGCAGTCTACATGCGCTTGCGATTCTGGTCTTTCCGTGCCTGTGTGCACAAACATGTGCGCACAAGCGTCTTACCAAGAGTTTGAAAGCTGAACACTGACAGAGGACTTTACCCTGTGACTACAAGACGCTAATTCACCCATTTTCATTGTAAAACTGCAAACCGCCACAGGAAAGAGAGCTCTGTTCTGTCCTCTCTGATGCTGATTAGTTTAAGAAAATTTAGGTGAAAAATGAAATTAAATAAAATGCGTCCAGAGTGCATGGACTGAAAGCAGCCTTCACGGGTCGGCACAGGAGACCAACCAATTAGCATTTAATGTACATCAAGAAAAAAATAGCATATATATATATA